>OX465295.1:144428766-145028766 GCA_949987735.1 Leucophora obtusa
GATTTTACGGGATTTCGAGATTTAAATTTTCCTTTATTTGTAAAAATTCTTATGTTATGTAACTAATTTTTTTTATTAAATAATTATAAAACGCTTTATTCTAAAAATTTGTAAAAATTCTTATGTTATTTGTAAAAATTCTTATGTTATGTAACTAATTTTTTTTATTAAATAATTATAAAACGCTTTATTCTATAAAAAAAATTAGTTACATAACATAAGAATTTTTACAAATAAAGGAAAATTTAAATCTCGAAATCCCGTAAAATCCCGGGATCCCGAAAAATCCCGTAGTCCCGAAAATCCCGGGATCCCGAGATTTTCAAATATCAATCCCGATTGGCATCCCTAGTGCCTACCCACTACCACCGCACATCTAACAGCCTAATTGATCTACTTTTCGTCAATCATAAAGTATTACTTTATGATCAACTATCAGCCACGGTTTTCTCAAAACACGATATTTTGTTTTTCACATATGATACCCATGTGAATCGTCAGGACACCTATATTACTTATCGAGATTTTC
Organism: Leucophora obtusa; assembly: GCA_949987735.1. Lineage (NCBI taxonomy): Eukaryota > Metazoa > Arthropoda > Insecta > Diptera > Anthomyiidae > Leucophora > Leucophora obtusa. The sequence continues at coordinate 144,429,296 of OX465295.1, forward strand.
GCAATATCGATTGTTCACTGTTAAATCAACACATCGAGAACATTGATTGGAATTTAATTTACACGTTTGTACAATTCGATGAACAAAAGGTAAAAGCTGTATTACAGCACTAGCGGACGTCATTGAGGACATCATAATGGATATTGACCTTGATATGGTGTCATTTCTGATACTTTTGGACCACAGCAAAGCCTTTGACACAGTTAACCACCCGAGTAAAAAAAATTTATCTCGCGCAATATCTAATTATATCCAATTTGATATTGTTTAAGATCTGCTGTAATATCTAGCTGATCCAATTAGATCTCAAAATTGGGTGTATCCAATCATATCGTATTAGATCCCATTGTATATATGGGGATAAACTAAGATCAAGTTATATCTCAAAATTGGGAGGTCCAGTGATATCTTTGGGGATAAACCTAGATCTATTTTGATCCAAAAATTGGCGGATCCAGCTATATATTTGCGGATATTTTTAGATCTAATTTGATCCGAAAAATGGCGGATCCAATTAGATCCAGCTATATATTTGGGGATAAACTTAGATCTAATGTGATCTCAATTTTGGCAGATCAAATTAGATCCGGCAATATATTTGTGGATAAACGTATATCTAATTTGATCCGAAAAAGTGGCAGATCGAATTAGATCTAGCTATATATTTGGGGATAAACTTAGATCTAATTTGATCCGAATAATTGCACATCGATTTAGATCCAGCAATATATTTGTGGATAAACTTAGATATAAATTGATCTGAAAAATGGCAGATCAAATTAGATCCAGCAATATATTTGGGGATAAACTTGGATCTAAATTTATCAGAAAAATATTAAAATGGCAGATCGAATTAGAAACAGCAATATATTTGGGGATTGACATCTAAAAGTATCCATAAAAATGACAGATAAAATTAGATGCCGCATTATATTTGGGTACTACGTAAGATCTCCATTTATTTGGGATTAAATAAGATCCCAGACATATATTGCCAACTGTTCAAAAAATAATAGACTGGCAGAGCACTGATTGTATAAAAATTACAATATTTTGTTAAAATAAGGTTTAAACTCAGAAGGTAACGAGTTCAATGTGCATTTCTTTTACAAAATGAATTTCTTTTTATAAAATTAAAATTTTTTTTTCTATACATTTTTTTATAAAATTATATACTATTTATTTTTTTATTAAATTGAAATCTTTGAATAAAATAATTTTATTAACATCTTTTTGACGCTCTACACCATTTCCAATTGTATTAATTGTTTTAAGATTTATCAATTGTATTTCAGAAATAATCAATTGAATTTCAGTTTTATCAATTGTGTTTCAGAACTCATCAATTATTTTTCACATTTATGAATTGTATTTCAGAACTAGTCAATTGAAGTTCAGTTTTATCAATTGTGTTTCAGAAATTATTAATTGTATTTCCGAAATTCACAACTGTATTTCAGAAATTATCAAACTGTATTTCAGAAATTATCAATCGTATTTCCGAAATTATGAAATGTATTTGAGAAATTTTTCTCTATTAGCTATGAAATTCTGAAATAGATTTCATTATTTCTGGACACAACTAAATAAATAAATAATTAAATTTGCGTAATATTGTAGTTTCCGAAGTGCAAATAATATTTTGTGATATACAATTAAAATTTTCTAAAATACATTTAATAATTTCTGGAATACCTTTTTTCGATGCTTATAAGTTAGCTCGAAATGCTTTTATCATTCATTTAATTTGTAGCTATCACACATCTATAACAAGTCTCGTTAGATTAGAGTGTAGAGGTCTTGGCTGACAATCTGGTGGACTGGGTTAAATTTCATGTTTTTCAAAAAAAATTTAAAAAAAAGTTTTCTCAATTTTTTGAAAAATGTTTTTTGAAATCTATTTTTTTGCCAAGATAGTTAATGCAACGTTCTGCCAACGCATAACCGACCATCGCCAACGGTTTGCCAGCATTGTGCCGATTATATTTTTCTGTCTGGGATGTTAAACTTAAACCTATTGTATATTAACATTAATTAACACTATATTTTTATTTTTAGGAAATACATTTTTATTTTATTATAAGTTAACATTAAATTAAATTTTAGATAATGGCACCAATTTGTAGTTGTAATTATTATATATTAAATCGTATATTCATAAACATTCTATACAGTTAGACGAGGTTTATGGAACTATTTAACTTTATAAAGTGTTTATAAATTATAACTTAAATGTACAAATATATATGTTAAATGTACGTGAACAAATTGTTGATATGGACCCACAAATTGTATCTCAACTGATATTGGAATTATTGTACCATTACCATACATCAATATATATTGAATGATATACATATATTACAATATATGACACTGTGTTATAAAAATTGTTAATGAAGTAACATATCTGATAATATTTTTTATAGCGCCATACAGTTTTACATTATTCAAATTAAACCATATATCGAATTGTATTCAAAATGTTGATGTGGTACCAAATTTGACCATATATTGTTTAAATTGTGCCATATATGACAATATATTGTTTAAATGATACCATATATATTAATATTGTTTAAATGACACCATATATCAATATATATGGGACTATATATGGTAGCATATATTATCATATCTGCATCTGTATTAAAAATGTCGTTCATCAGGTACCATATATGAGCATATATTGTTGAAATGGCACCATATATGACAATATATGGTTTAAATGGCACCATATATGGTAATATATTGCTTAAATAACACCATATATAAATATATATGGCACTATATATGGTAGCATATATTATCATATGTGGAACTGTATTAAAAATATTGTTCATGAGGTACCACATATGGGCATATATTGTTGAAATTGCACCATATATGATAATATATGGTTTAAATGGTACCATATATGATAATATATGGTTTGAATGGCACCATATATGATAATATATAGCTTAAATAACAGCATATATAAATATATATCGAACTATATATAGTACCATATATTATCATATCTGGAACTGAATTAAAGATTTGGTTTATGAGGTACCATATATGACCATATATTGTTTAAATGGCACCATATATGATAATATCTAGTTTAACTGTCACCATATATAATTATATATTGCTTAAATGATACCATATATAATTATATATTGTTAAAATGCCACCATATATATTAAGATATCGTTCTATATATAACTATATATGCAATAAGATCAACCATGTTATGTAATATACAATTATATATGCCATATCTAATATTATGAAGGCCGATATCTAATTAGATGAAATTATATATGGCATAATATAAGGAAAATTTTTCGGAAAAAACCTCATATATAATTATATATGGATATACATAACCACATGTCTAATTATATATTGTAATATATGCCACATATGATTATATATAATTTTTTTTACTCGGGCATTCAATTCTTGTAAAAAAACTCGAAAAGCTTTATCACTTTTCTAATACCTCTTGTAATCTAATAGCATCGTATCTTAATAATAGATCCCAAATTGTGCATATGAATGGCAAAACTTCAAATACCCTAAACGTAATCAGGGGAGTTCCACATGGGTCAATACTCGGGCCTCTTTTATTCTGCATATACATCAATGATCTGCCAGGTTCTATTAAGTACAGCAATTTGCATATGTTTGCCGATGATGTACAGATGTTTTCAAGTTGTAAAATCTCTAATATTCGTACCTGTGCTGTTAATATTAATAAAGATTTAAATCGAATAAATCCTTCGAAGACAAAATGTATTGTTATCTCCAAACGCAGCAACATACTGAATCATGATCTCGCTATAAAAATTAACCACACTGCCGTCGAATTCGTAAACACTTCGACTAATCTTGGAATTACTTTTAATAGCCAACTAACCTGGTCAAATCATATCAACGCGGCCATTGGTAAAGTCTATGGCATGTTACGAAACCTATGGGATGTTCAGGAATCAACACCTTTGAAAATACGATTACTCTTGGCTAAATCTTACTTGATTCCTGTACTACTTTATGGTTGCGAACTCTTTGCTGACTGCGATAGTGCTGACTACACTAAACTGAAAGTCGCCTATAATAATATCGCTAGATACATAATTAATAAGAGAAGACGTGATCGAATATCGGAGTTTTCTTACCAATTTTTTAATATGAGTTTTCAAAATCTACTAAAATACAGGAGACTAGTATTACTACACAAAATCATTATTGATAAACAGCCCAACTATCTTTACAGTCGGTTAAAATTTGCCAGATCACCTAGGGGCAAGAAAATAACTACAAAAAGTTTGAGTACCTCTTTTCTAAACGACAGTTCCTCATTTCTACCATACGTCTTTGGAACAAACTCCCAAATCATATTCAAATTATAAGCAACGCAAATACATTTAAAAAGGAGTTATGTAGCTTTCTTCAATAATTTTCTTTTAAACGTCATAAATTATAGCTCCATACATTATCATTTTTAATTGTTGTATTTTTTATTTTTTCCCTTAAACCAATTAATATAACTTATTCTCATTTCTGATTTTTTTTTTATTTTTTTTTTTATATGTACTTGTAGTTGAAATTATTATTTCTCATTTACATATTTTTATTATGTTTACTGTACACTCTAATTAAATTCTGTTGAAATTTACCCAACTTATGGTAGGAAACTGAACTCCTACTATAAATTGGGTAAATTTACTCTATGTGCGTAATTGAAAAAAAATACGCACATTGTGTTTAAGTTGGTGCACAAATAATTTGTAATTTTACATTGAAAGTGCGTGAAAATTAAATGAAATTTTAAAATTAGTGTATTAATTTACTAATTTGTGTGTAAAAAAACACGTTTCACGTGTAAATGTACGTATAAAATGCGTAAAAATGCACAAAAAATGCAGAAAAATCTACAGAAAGTGCGTAAAAATTCCATATAATGCGAACATTTAATACAGTTGTGCTAACTTTAAGCACCACCCAAAAATTTTTTTTAAATAACAAATTCATTTTTAGTACGTATGTATTTTATTAATAATAATATCCGAGGCATTCTCGCATAATCGTTTATGTCGAAATTAGTCGTTTTGGGATCTTAAGGCATTAAAATTTATATAAAAATTTGTTATAATTATTGAATGGGTGCAATGACCCCTGCTCAACTAAATGTCTTCGTTTTCTCCCGTCAACAATAACGGGAGAAAACGCCGTAAGAGAGATATGGCTGCAGGAACAACTGGGTGCAATGACTCCTGCTCAACAAAATACATTTTTTGTTGAGCAGGAGTCATTGCACCCAGTTGTTTTGCGTAGGCCGTATCTCTCTTACGGCGTTTTCTCCCGTTATTGTTGATGGTTGTTGCTTGACTGCCTCCCTTGCAAAGAAGGCATTTTGTAGAGCAGGAGTCATTGCACCCAGTTGTTCCTGCGTAGGCCGTATCTCTCTTACGGCGTTTTCATTTTTAAAATGAGGTTTAGACTACACTCTAAAAAATGTCTGGAAATTCACTACTATAAAATGGATAAAATTTTGTTTAATTTTACGAAAATTCGGTAAATATAAACAAAAAAATGCGTAATTTTTTTTTTGTACACACTTCCATACACAATAATACACACACAAAGTATTTTTAGACATTATGTGTTTACAAATAAACACATTGTGCCTAAAATTACTATTCTTTTGTTAAATAAAAAAAAACTTAAACTGATTATTTTTTGCGAATTCCTACTACATTTCTATAAACACATTTTTTGTGGAAAAAGCAACATAAGAATGAAATTGGTTTTGGTTTGCAAGAAGCAGGATTTATCCAAAAGCAAGTAAATTGGGTACCACACGAGTTGAAGCTGAGAGACATTGAAAGACAATTTTGCATGTCGAAAATGATGTTGGAAAGCCGTAAAAAGAAATAATTTGAATCGAATCATTACTGACGATGAAAAATGGATCCATTACGATAACTCGAAGTGGAAGAAATCGTATTTGAAGCCCGCCAACCAGCCAAATCCTGCCCCCAAGGTAATGCTCTGTATTTGGTGGGACCAGAAGGGTCCCATCTATTATGAGCTGCTGAAATCGGCCAAGATGATCACGGACCTGTACCGAACACATTTGATTCGTGTTAAGCGAGCATTGGCCAAAAACGGCAGGAATATGTGACCAGATATGAAACCATAATATTCCATCATAACAACGGCCACATGTTGCAAGGACTAAAAACTATTTAGCAAATAGTGATTGAGAAGTTTTACCTCACCCGGCTTCTGGTTTAGACCTTGCCCCGTCCGACTACCATTTGTGTCGATCGATACAGGATGCGCGCACTGGAATACGCTTCACTTCATAACAGGGTATCCGTAGGGTATCAGTAGTTCTTTTGGCGCGGAATCCAAGATAGGAAAAGGTCATAGCTAATGATGGCCAATGCTTTCAAGAAATTTATATCGTACCAATGTTTCACAAGATTATTAATAAAATACTTACATAAAATTAATTTGTTTTTTTATTTAAAAAAAAAAATTTTTGGTGGTTTAACTTAAAGCACAGCTGTGGTAAATATACGCATTTTTGGGGGATTTTTACGCACTTTTTGTGGATTTTTGCGCATTTTTCGTGGATCTTTACGCATTTTATGCGTACATTTACATGTAAAATATGCTTTTTTACACACAAGTTTAGTAAATTAACACACTAATTTTAAAATTTCATTTAACTTTTACGCACTTTCAATGTAAAATTACAAATTATTTGTGCATCAACTTAAACATAATGTGCGTATTTTTTTTCAATTACACACATAGAGTAAATTTACCCAATTTATAGTAGGAGTACAGTTTCCTATTATAAGTTTGGTAAATTTCAACAGAATTTAATTAGAGTGTAGGACATGCGTTAACAATAATTACCCAAAACAATTTCATGCTATATCCAGATACTAATGTGTTTGTGGAAATGTAGTATTCACAAAAAAGAATCCGTTTTAACTTTTTCTTTTTATTATTTATAATTTTTTTTTAATTTTTTCCAATTTGAAATGTCAGAGTATTTATTACTATTATAGGATAGTATATTTACCAACTTTGTGCGTAAAAATGTTATTTAACAATACAATAGTAAGTTTAGGCACAATGTGTTTATTTATAAGCACAATGTGTTTATTTATAAACACATAATGTCTAAAAATACTTTGTGTGTGTATTATTGCGTATGGAAGTGTGTACGAAAAAAGTTTACGCATTTTTTGTTTATATTTACCGAATTTTCGTAAAATTAAACAAAATTTTACCCATTTTAAAGTAGTAAATTTACAAACATTTTTTAGAGTGTATGTCACTAGCACATTCATTTAAAGACGTTAGTCTTGTTGTGCTAGGTCTTGTTGTTCAGTTTAATGAAAATAAAAATAAATAAAATAATGATTTTCTAAGAATTTTTGGGTTTTGCTAATCTTATTTATTTTATACTGTTTTTATGAGTTTATGGTTTTGGTCTAACCCTTTGAGGACCAACATTTTCTGCCGAAGCGATTTTGAAAATTTTGTGATTTTCATAATCTCTGACCTAATAATAGTTACGCCAAGAAAAATTGGCTCCGTAGAACCCCTCATTTCACTTGCCAAAAATATTTGCCATTTGACGACCCTGCCGGTCCGGACGAAGCGATTTTTATTATTATTTTATTTTCGTGATTTGGAACTTAATTATGGATACTTTACAAAAAATTTACCTAATAGACCCCTTGCTTGTCCTTCATTTCGCTCGTCAAAGTTTGTGCTTTTTATCCTTAAATGAAGAATTATATATAACCAACTTCGAGGGCTCGCAAGGGGAAAGCGGGACTAGGTACACCCAGGAAAAAGATTGGTTGGAATTCGATCAAAACCATTAAAATGAATTTGCCAGGACGTTATTTTATTTGGAGTTACCTATAATTGAATACCACACCAAAAATATTTTACTAGGTATTAAAAATTGTGAAAATGAACTAAAAAAACCATTCTTTTAACAAATTATTGGTATATCCAATCAATTTTAAAATTAGTATCAGTTTAGTAATTCTATGCAGTAGAAGCAGCCATTTATTTAGTGAATATACAAGAAAATTGGTGTTATCTACAACTTTTATTAAAAAAATTTCAATATTCGATAGTGGTAACTACAAATACGGGTATCCTAATCAAATATGACCTCAAAGTCGAGTTTCTGTATAACCAACCGAATTGTGGATCGCTGCAAACATTACATTACGAAAATGTTTCGCAATCGTATCGCCTGGAAGAAAAACTTTATTGCGGCAATAATCATATTCTTATTGCGGAAGATCCCCCTTTCGGGAGTAAATGTCCTCTATATAGCGATACTCCCAAGCAATATGAAAGCGATACTTCTGAATGATAAATCGGCGATATCGCTAATTTATCACCCGGAAGATAAAAAGGTGGTATCGCTAAATTAACTCCTCGAAACAAACTAAACGATTTATATTTTTCATTATTAAATTTAACTCTGAAAAAGAATATCTGCATACATAATCCATTGATAAAAACATTAATTATCTTGTTGCCATCATACCCGGTTTTTTCCGCGCACTAAATCCTCATTTTTCAACGAATTTGTTTCCCATATTTCTTGTAATTGTTTTTTTGTACAAATTTTGTATTATTTTTTTCCAACATTTTCAAAAATTTTAAACGAATTGTGTTTTTTTCATCCCTGTTAAAAATCGATTATACATGAACACATATGATTCATACATGCCCAGATGCATCAATATATGATCCATATGTGTCAGTGTTACCATGTATTTTTTAGTAAAACTGTAAATAAAAACTGTTTCTTTATAGAAAAACTGTTTTTCGCAAAAAATTTTAAAAATCAGAAGAAATTCTGGGATCCCGAAGTATTCTGGGACTAAAATATTATCCCAGGGTCTCAATATTCAAAATATCGAGATTTGAATAATTGCATATGGCATTTATAGTAATCGACTTTTTGCATAGCCTCCTAATAAAATTTTTTTATGAATTTTGGTCTCCTAGGCCCGAATCTGAAGTTAAAAAAAGTTCATCGAATCACCTTTCCGAGATGTGAGCCTTTTTTTATTAACCCCTGACTTAGGATAGAATACTTTACTGATCAGTGTTGTACTTTAAAATATTCTTTATTGATTTGCATTCCACATAAAATTAACTTTCATTTGATAGGGTATTGTTATGTCGGGAATTGTTTGTTTGAAAAAATTACGTTTTTTGGAATCGTCATTGATCATAATTGAAAAAATAGTAGTAAACTATTAACCAGAATTGGTAAATATTTATTAAAAAATAAAAATCAATTTCGGCCTTTTTTGATGAGACATTCACAGAAAAAACAGTAGGCACCAACAATGGGAGTTTGTAAAAGCAATCACATTTTCTTTTAAATTGAAATTTTATTCCCAACAATTTTTTGTTTGAAATATTTGTAATCCGTTTGTAAATTGTTATCTTTCATATAAAAATTGTTAAAAATAAAAATTCAAAGTTACAAAAAAAAAAGAAATTTTTTTTTGGATTTACAAATTTCTTTGTTGGTGCCTTTTTAAAAAGTTTTTTTTTGTATTTACAAATTTGGTATGAGAAATTTGTTTAAAAATTTAATTAGAATTTTGTAAATTCTTTCTGTGTTGCTTTAATTTTTTTAAAAAAATATAAATTTCTAAATTATCCTTCATTTAGAAATGATCTGAAAAGTTCGGCTAAAAAATGTCCGTCGCATCTATGACGTGTCACATATGGCTTAGGCAATTTTATTCCGTGCTAATTTTTAATAAAATTTGTTATAAAAATGTTTCGTTTTTCCAGTAAGCATAATTTGTAGTATTGGCTCATATGAATAAAAAGTAGATATTACTAATAGAGGGAAATACAGGGTTTTTTAAGCAATTACTTCACAAATCTAGTCTGCATGGGAGTAGACTAGAAATTTAATTTTTTTTCGTCTACATTTCATGCTATTCTACCAGCCAATTGGTAAATTTGGAGTTAAAAGCCATTCCTAAGCCCAAAGTAATTACTTCGAAGTAATTGCTAAGTTTTATTCATATGACCCATTATATTGGTATTTTTAAATTTATTTATGTTTCGATTTGTACCTAATTTTTGACAATATGAAAGATTTATTGTAATTGTTGGGTCATGTGCATAACCAATTTCTAAGTTTATAAATGTCTTACAAAACAAATATTTTATTCAAAATTCATTTTATAAACGTGTTATAAAGTTTACAAATTGTTATGCATATGCACTTTTATATTTCAATTCTTAAATTTTAGTTAAACAAATAAAAAAAAATTGTAAATGAAACAAATGTGCCGATTTAATATGAAAAACTGTAAAAAAATCCATGAATTTAAAAAAACTGTTTTTTACATGAAAAAACTGGAAAACTGTTAGGCATCCCAAAAAACTGTGAAAAACAGTTAAAACTGGCTATATGACAACACTGATATGTGTGCATGAATGATTCATATATGCTCATATGTATATGTATATGTTCATATGTGTGCATTAACGAAATTTGAGGTAATATTTACGTACATGATCATACATTTTCATATGTTTCCATACATGATCATGTGTGTACATTAACGAAAATTGAGGTAATATGTTCATGTATGATCACATATGAATACATATGAACACATATGAATCCTATATGGAAGTATCCCATCAAAAAATTTTCAAAATAGAGAATCGAGTTGGGAATCAGGTATTTTTGGTAGAACGCCTTCCCAATTGGATTACCAACTTGTTTCTTTTAACAAGGCGTGAGACTAAATGCAATCGATTCTTTGGAATCGCAATGGTAGCTAGTTACTATTTTTCTTACAGAACACCTTTGATTTTTAGTAAAAGAAGGTGTTCTAATAATAAAAAGATTAAGCGAGTTTCTAAAACTAGATATTCTCAAAATCAGAGACCCAAAATAACTGTTATATTTCTAAAAAAGTCACCACCCAAATTTATTTAATTATAATATTTTAATAATGCACTATGTTTTATAAATCATATTGCACAAAAAAATCACAAAATTTGGCAAAGATTTTAATTTTTTCAATTTTTATATTTCACTCTATAAATTTCTGTTGTTTTTTGATTTTTATTTTAAAACTTTTTATAAAAGTTACAGAATGATTTTTTTTGAAAAAATTAAGCAGTAACTTTTTTATTTGATAATAAAATAAAAATTAAAAATTGACCTAAATTGAATGCCGGAAGCTGCTGGAATATACATATTTACTCACTTTAAATCACTATTCAATCTTTTATTAACACTAGTTGACATCATCAGGATATTATAATTGGTGAAGTCATTGGTTCTACGGCTTTTGATTTATACTCTTAATTGTTATTTTTTGATAAAGAAAAAAAATTACAAAATAACTTTTATTATTTTTGAAAAAATAAAAATCGTGTTTGGATTGTTTTTGTTTGAATTAAAAATATAAATCAAACAGAGCAAATAAACTGAATACTAAAAATACTCAAACAAGAAATAATTGTAAAACAATCACTTTTTTGAATAAAAGTTATAACTGTTACGTCCCTGCTCAAAATAGAATTTACGAATTAAATTTCAAAATAAATAAAAAAACCTTACACATGTGTTTCGTTGGGATTTGATCCCTGTCTTTCTGCGTGTCAGGCGGATACTCTTCCACTGAGCCACCGTCTTGCGTGATAATTTATAGCTTAAATCAGAGGTGTTATTTAAGCAATATATTACCATATATGGTGCCATTTAAACCATATATTGTCATATATGGTGCCATTTCAACAATATATGCTCATATATGGTACCTGATGAACGACATTTTTAATACAGATGCAGATATGATAATATATGCTTCCATATATAGTCCCATATATATTGATATATGGTGTCATTTAAACAATATTAATATATAGACATATATGGTATCATTTAAACAATATATTGTCATATATGGCACAATTTAAACAATATATGGTCAAATTTGGTACCACATCAACATTTTGAATACAATTCCATATATGGTTTAATTTGAATAATGTAAAACTATGTATGGCGCTATAAAAAATATTATCAGATATGTTACTTCATTAACAATATTTATAATACAGTGTCATATATTGTAATATATGTATATCATTTAATATATATTGATGTATGGTAATGGTACAATAATTCCAATATCAGTTGAGATACAATTTGTGGGTCCATATCAACAAATTGTTCACGTACATTTAACATATATATATGTACATTTAAGTTATAATTTATAAACACTTTATAAAGTTAAATAGTTCCATAAACCTCGTCTAACTGTATAGAATGTTTATGAATATACGATTTAATATATAATAATTACAACTACAAATTGGTGCCATTATCTAAAATTTAATTTAATGTTAACTTATAATAAAATAAAAATGTAAATCCTAAAAATAAAAATATAGTGTTAATTAATGTTAATATACAGTAGGTTTAAGTTTAACATCCCAGACAGAAAAATATAATTCGGCACAATGCTGGCAAACCGTTGGCGATGGTCGGTTATGCGTTGGCAGAACGTTGCATTAACTATCTTGGCAAAAAAATAGATTTCAAAAAACATTTTTGAAAAAATTGAGAAAACTTTTTTTAATATTTGCTTTTAAAAACATGAAATTTAACCCAGTCCACCAGATTGTCAGCCAAGACCTCTACACTCTAATCTAACGAGACTTGTTATAGATGTGTGATAGCTACAAATTAAATGAATGATAAAAGCATTTCGAGCTAACTTATAAGCATCGAAAAAAGGTATTCCAGAAATTATTAAATGTATTTTAGAAAATTTTAATTGTATATCACAAAATATTATTTGCACTTCAGAACCTACAATATTACGCAAATTTAATTATTTATTTATTTAGTTGTGTCCAGAAATAATGAAATCTATTTCAGAATTTCATGGCTAATAGAGAAAAATTTCTCAAATACATTTCATAATTTCGGAAATACGATTGATAATTTCTGAAATACAGTTTGATAATTTCTGAAATATAGTTGTGAATTTCGGAAATACAATTAATAATTTCTGAAACACAATTGATAAAACTGAACTTCAATTGACTAGTTCTGAAATACAATTCATAAATGTGAAAAATAATTGATGAGTTCTGAAACACAATTGATAAAACTGAAATTCAATTGATTATTTCTGAAATACAATTGATAAATCTTAAAACAATTAATACAATTGGAAATGGTGTAGAGCGTCAAAAAGATGTAAATAAAATTATTTTATTCAAAGATTTCAATTTAATAAAAATATAAATATATAATTTTATAAAAAAAATTATAGAAAAAAAAATTTTAATTTTATAAAAAGAAATTAATTTTGTAAAAGAAATGCATATTGAACTCGCTACCTTCTGAGTTTAAACCTTATTTTAACAAAATATTGTAATTTTTATACAATCAGTGCTCTGCCAGTCTATTATTTTTTGAACAGTTGGCAATATATGTCTGGGATCTTATTTAATCCCAAATAAATGGAGATCTTACGTAGTACCCAAATATAATGCGGCATCTAATTTTATCTGTCATTTTTATGGATACTTTTAGATGTCAATCCCCAAATATATTGCTGTTTCTAATTCGATCTGCCATTTTAATACCGAAATAAATTGCTGGATCTAATTCGATCTGCCATTTTTCTGATAAATTTAGATCCAAGTTTATCCCCAAATATATTGCTGGATCTAATTTGATCTGCCATTTTTCGGTTAAATTTAGATCCAAGTTTATCCCCAAATATATTACTGGATCTAATTTGATCTGCCATTTTTTCGGATCAAATTAGATCTAAGTTTATCCACAAATATATAGCTGGATCTAATTCGATCTGCCATTTTTTGGATCAAATTAGGTCTTACTAAATCCCAAAATATATTGCTGGATCTAATTTGATCTGCCAATTTTCTATTCAATTTATATCCAAGTTTATCCACAAATATATTGCTGAATCTAATTCGATGTGCCATTTTTCGGATCAAATTAGATCTAAGTTAATCTACAAATATATTGCTGGATCTAATTTGATCTGCCATTTTTCAGATCAATTTATATCTAAGTTTATCCACAAATATATTGCTGGATCTAATTCGATGTGCCATTTTTCGGATCAAATTAGATCTAAGTTTATCCCCAAATATATAGCTAGATCTAATTCGATCTGCCACTTTTTCGGATCAAATTAGATATACGTTTATCCACAAATATATGGCGGGATCTAATTTGATCTGCCAAAATTGAGATCAAATTAGATCTAAGTTTATCCCCATATATATAGCTGGATCTAATTGGATCCGCCATTTTTCGGATCAAATTTGATCTAAAAATATCCGCAAATATATAGCTGGATCCGCCAATTTTCGGATCAAAATAGATCTAGGTTTATCCCCAAAGATATCACTGGACCTCCCAATTTTGAGATATAACTTGATCTTTGTTTATCCCCATATATACAATGGGATCTAATACGATATGATTGGATACACCCAATTTTGAGATCTAATTGGATCAGCTAGATATTACAGCAGATCTTAAACAATATCAAATTGGATATAATTAGATATTGCGCGAGATAAATTTTTTTTACTCGGGTAAACAAGAATTTTTAAATAAAAAAAACTCAACATTTTTTATTTTTTAATTAACTACCAAAAATAACTGTTTGCTGTAAAATTACTGTTTTGGTAGTTGTTTATTATGATATTAAAAATAACTACTTTAAACAACTGTTAAAAAATTACAGTACTTTTGGTTAGTTATTATCTTAAATAACCGTCATAAAAGTTGTTTTGAATTTTTCTGTAGAAAAACAACTGTAATTTCCGTTAAAAACAACAACTACTGATTACGACACAAACAAATGTCAAACTTTTTTGAGAGTAGCCAATCGTTTGGTTCGTTGTACTAGTGGAATATATCGTTTGTATCTATCAGAAAATTAGTTTTTACAATGTAATTTATTTCCCAGAACGGAAATTCGCTGTTCTAAACAAAAATTCGGTGATATTATTCGAAAAAATTTGTTGCTGAAACTGAACCATTATATTGTCATTACAATTGTTTTTTTTTGTTTATATTTTAAAAAATTTGTACTGATTTCAAGTCAGAAAAAAATGGTATGTAGGAATTGAAAAAATATAGGGTTTTGTTGGCCTTTTTAAACTACTTTACCAAAAGATTTGTTTTGGACGTTTTGCAAAATACAAAGCAATAAATTAAAATTAATAAATTAACTGACAAAATCGCAAAAGACAATAGATTTTCTTTTTATTTTAATTCTCAACATAATAACTTAAAAGAAATTTTAGTAATTTTTTATATTTTGTTTTGAATAACTGCTAAGAAAACTTAAAAAATATATTTCTTTGTAATGTTACTATTTATTTAATCGAAATCAACATTTCTGGTTTACTTTTTTAATTACCATTGAACATTTATTTACTCTTCATACAGTGATTGTGTATATCAAAAATACTATTTGTGATAAAGCGCAAATTTATTGCAAAGCAATGGGAAATAGTCCTTTAAAAATTAAAATGCCGTATTAGCAAAAAATGTTTAAAATATTTTTTTACTGTTATGTTTAAAATTAAATAACTTCTCTTTTCAAACTGTGGAACTACTTCTTAATTTGTTGTTTTGCTACCAAATTGTAAACGGTTACTTTCTAAGATCAAATAATTTAAAAAGTAAACTATTCATTTTTGAAAATTTTGTTAGTAAATAATTATATTTGAATGACTTTCATGCCTTGTTTGTTTTGATTTTTAGAATTGATTACAGTACCTCTTGTGTTTTTTACGATCTTGTTAGAATGTGTTTGGTAATGCAGTAAAGAAATTTGGCAATGAGATTTGTAAGCGGTTATATGGCAATGCCTTGTTAAGGTAATGGTTAATTTTTTCCTGGGATATGGACATGTATGTATTTATGTATTTGTATGACTTCATATACCAGCATGTGTGAGTTCACACATGTCCATGAATGGATACATATATATCGATTTTTAACAGGGATATTTGTTTTCCAAGCAAAACATATAAATTCAAAATTAGACTTCAAAATTAATAAGTGTTTGTGGTGTAGTCGGTAGAGAGTTGCCTTGTACACCGGATTTCCGAGTTCGAATCCCGGAAAAGACAAAAATGTATGTATGTCATATATTATTTTATGTAATTGCATATAGTAACTTATAGTTACATATGGCAGGATATGCTTTTAAATTCAAGCAGATATACTTTTATATACCCGAGTAAAAAAAATTGATCTCGCGCAATATCTAATTATATCCAATTTGATATTGTTTAAGATCTGCTGTAATATCTAGCTGATCCAATTAGATCTCAAAATTGGGTGTATCCAATCATATCGTATTAGATCCCATTGTATATATGGGGATAAACTAAGATCAAGTTATATCTCAAAATTGGGAGGTCCAGTGATATCTTTGGGGATAAACCTATATCTATTTTGATCCGAAAATTGGCGGATCCAGCTATATATTTGCGGATATTTTTAGATCTAATTTGATCCGAAAAATGGCGGATCCAATTAGATCCAGCTATATATTTGGGGATAAACTTAGATCTAATTTGATCTCAATTTTGGCAGATCAAATTAGATCCGGCAATATATTTGTGGATAAACGTATATCTAATTTGATCCGAAAAAGTGGCAGATCGAATTAGATCTAGCTATATATTTGGGGATAAACTTAGATCTAATTTGATCCGAAAAATGGCACATCGAATTAGATCCAGCAATATATTTGTGGATAAACTTAGATATAAATTGATCTGAAAAATGGCAGATCAAATTAGATCCAGCAATATATTTGGGGATAAACTTGGATCTAAATTTATCAGAAAAATGGCAGATCGAATTAGATCCAGCAATTTATTTCGGTATTAAAATGGCAGATCGAATTAGAAACAGCAATATATTTGGGGATTGACATCTAAAAGTATCCATAAAAATGACAGATAAAATTAGATGCCGCATTATATTTGGGTACTACGTAAGATCTCCATTTATTTGGGATTAATAAGATCCCAGACATATGTATATTGCCAACTGTTCAAAAAATAATAGACTGGCAGAGCACTGATTGTATAAAAATTACAATATTTTGTTAAAATAAGGTTTAAACTCAGAAGGTAACGAGTTCAATATGCATTTCTTTTACAAAATGAATTTCTTTTTATAAAATTAAAATTTTTTTTTCTATAAATTTTTTTCTAAAATTATATACTATTTATTTTTTTATTAAATTGAAATCTTTGAATAAAATAATTTTATTTACATCTTTTTGACGCTCTACACCATTTCCAATTGTATTAATTGTTTTAAGATTTATCAATTGTATTTCAGAAATAATCAATTGAATTTCAGTTTTATCAATTGTGTTTCAGAACTCATCAATTATTTTTCACATTTATGAATTGTATTTCAGAACTAGGCAATTGAAGTTCAGTTTTATCAATTGTGTTTCAGAAATTATTAATTGTATTTCCGAAATTCACAACTGTATTTCAGAAATTATCAAACTGTATTTCAGAAATTATCAATCGTATTTCCTCAGAAGGTAACGAGTTCAATATGCATTTCTTTTACAAAATGAATTTCTTTTTATAAAATTAAAATTTTTTTTTCTATAAATTTTTTTCTAAAATTATATACTATTTATTTTTTTATTAAATTGAAATCTTTGAATAAAATAATTTTATTTACATCTTTTTGACGCTCTACACCATTTCCAATTGTATTAATTGTTTTAAGATTTATCAATTGTATTTCAGAAATAATCAATTGAATTTCAGTTTTATCAATTGTGTTTCAGAACTCATCAATTATTTTTCACATTTATGAATTGTATTTCAGAACTAGGCAATTGAAGTTCAGTTTTATCAATTGTGTTTCAGAAATTATTAATTGTATTTCCGAAATTCACAACTGTATTTCAGAAATTATCAAACTGTATTTCAGAAATTATCAATCGTATTTCCGAAATTATGAAATGTATTTGAGAAATTTTTCTCTATTAGCTATGAAATTCTGAAATAGATTTCATTATTTCTGGACACAACTAAATAAATAAATAATTAAATTTGCGTAATATTGTAGTTTCCGAAGTGCAAAGATTATTTTGTGATATACAATTAAAATTTTCTAAAATACATTTAATAATTTCTGGAATACCTTTTTTCGATGCTTATAAGTTAGCTCGAAATGTTTTTATCATTCATTTAATTTGTAGCTATCACACATCTATAACAAGTCTCGTTAGATTAGAGTGTAGAGGTCTTGGCTGACAATCTGGTGGACTGGGTTAAATTTCATGTTTTTAAAAACAAATATTAAAAAAGTTTTCTCAATTTTTTGAAAAATGTTTTTTGAAATCTATTTTTTTGCCAAGATAGTTAATGCAACGTTCTGCCAACGCATAACCGACCATCGCCAACGGTTTTCCAGCATTGTATATTAACATTAATTAACACTATATTTTTATTTTTAGGAAATACATTTTTATTTTATTATAAGTTAACATTAAATTAAATTTTAGATAATGGCACCAATTTGTTGTTGTAATTATTATATATTAAATCGTATATTCATAAACATTCTATACAGTTAGACGAGGTTTATGGAACTATTTAACTTTATAAAGTGTTTATAAATTATAACTTAAATGTACAAATATATATGTTAAATGTACGTGAACAAATTGCTGATATGGACCCACAAATTGTATCTCAACTGATATTGGAATTATTGTACCATTACCATACATCAATATATATTGAATGATATACATATATTACAATATATGACACTGTGTTATAAATATTGTTAATGAAGTAACATATCTGATAATATTTTTTATAGCGACATACAGTTTTACATTATTCAAATTAAACCATATATCGAATTGTATTCAAAATGTTGATGTGGTACCAAATTTGACCATATATTGTTTAAATTGTGCCATATATGACAATATATTGTTTAAATGATACCATATATATTAATATTGTTTAAATGACACCATATATCAATATATATGGGACTATATATGGTAGCATATATTATCATATCTGCATCTGTATTAAAAATGTCGTTCATCAGGTACCATATATGAGCACATATTGTTGAAATGGCACCATATATGACAATATATGGTTTAAATGGCACCATATATGGTAATATATTGCTTAAATAACACCATATATAAATATATATGGCACTATATATGGTAGCATATATTATCATATGTGGAACTGTATTAAAAATATTGTTCATGAGGTACCATATATGGGCATATATTGTTGAAATTGCACCATATATGATAATATATGGTTTAAATGGTACCATATATGATAATATATGGTTTGAATGGCACCATATATGATAATATATAGCTTAAATAACACCATATATAAATATATATCGAACTATATATAGAACCATATATTATCATATCTGGAACTGAATTAAAGATTTGGTTTATGAGGTACCATATATGACCATATATTGTTTAAATGGCACCATATATGATAACATCTAGTTTAACTGTCACCATATATAATTATATATTGCTTAAATGATACCATATATAATTATATATTGCTAAAATGCCACCATATATATTAAGATATCGTTCTATATATAACTATATATGCAATAAGATCAACCATGTTATGTAATATATAATTATATATGCCATATCTAATATTATGAAGGCCGATATCTAATTAGATGAAATTATATATGGCATAATATAAGGAAAATTTTTCGGAAAAAACCTCATATATAATTATATATGGATATACATAACCACATGTCTAATTATATATTGTAATATATGCCACATATGATTATATATAATTTTTTTTACTCGGGTAGTCATATGTTAGATATTTTTTCCTCAAAGGTTTTAATATGGAGGCATATGTGATTTTATATTATTACATACTGGCCTACATATAATTGCATGTGCTATATATAAGTACATAAAGTAACATATTACAGATTAAATTACATATACGTTTATATATAATTTAGTATGACACTATATATAATAATATAAAACTATATGTGGAGCCATATAAGAAATATTTCATAATTTGTGTTAGATATGATTATATATTGACGAATAAGAACCCATATATAACTTAATACGGTTCCATATCTACAATATTTCATGATTTATTTAATACCCGAGTAAAAAAGTTTTGATATAATCATATATTATTTTATGTAATTGCATATAGTAACTTATAGTTACATATGGCCACATATGCTTTTAAATTCAAGCAGATATACTTTTATATAGTCATATGTTAGATATTTTTTCCTCAAAGGTTTTAATATGGAGACATATGTGATTTTATATTATTACATATTGGCCTACATATGTATGTATGTGCTATATATAAGTACATAAAGTTACATATAAAAGACATAATTACATGTACGTTTATATATAATTTAGTATGACACTATACATAATAATATAAAACTATGTGGATCCATATAAGAAATCTTTTATAATTTGTGTTAGTTATGATTATATATTGACGAATATGAACCCATATATAACTTATAACGTTCTTTATAAAATCATCTATAATTATATATCATCCCACATAGGCAATTTTTTCAAAGTGATTTTATATAAAAATGTATAAGGTCCATATAAAACCATATTGTATTATATTTGGTTCCATGTTATCAATGATTTTGAACTAGTTTTAGATTTAGTAACTAATAGGGATTGGCGCGTGACACGAAATGTTCGTGAGTCACGTTATTCACACGTGATCGTGAGTAATAATTACTATACTTAAGTGATTCGTGCGTGAGCGTGAGTAAGAATAACCCGTGATTGATTCGTGTGTGAGTTTATTTTTTGCATCATATGTTTTTAGTAATTTTTACTGTTTTGCGTGAGAATTTTCTGATTGTAAGTTTAATAAGTAATTTAATATAATCATGTGTGCTGAGTAAAAAACGAAATGCTCGTGCGTGAGTAATGTTTTTTTTTGAGCATAAATCAAAAATGGCTTACGCACCGCACCCATAACATTAACAACACTGAAGCTTTAATACGAAATTCTCTATACTATAACGTACACTTGACTGATTTCTTATATCTTGGTTATATATCATAATCCTATTAACTTTAAAATTTCAGTGTTGTTAACTTTATTTTAAAATTACTAAATTAAAAGAAATTTTTTTTCATGTTTATTGCACTGTCATGATAAATCTGGATAAAAGTAATGGAAGATTTATCGAAATTATAAGATCTCCAGCAGGCCTGGGGTTAATCATTACATTTTGTAATTAATTACACATGCAATTACACAATTACATGTAATTGTAATTGAAAAAAAAAAACTCATCTATAATTACGTATTCGGCCTTATTACGAGTGTCGTAGTCTTAGTCGAAACTAAGTCGAATTTGCTGAAAATTCACTAAAAACGCAACTTTTGAACAATTTTTCAATTGGATTTACCATATATAGCACTCAGATTTAAAAAATCCAGCATCAGAGTTTCATTTCTTTATAATTTCCATTATATACAAAATCATTTTATATGGAGTCGAAAATTTCGACTACAAATTCGACACTCGTAATCAGGCCGATTATTTGTAATTGCAATTCAAAAAAAGAACAATTACAATTACAAGTAATTGCAAATTTTTTTATTTAAAAAAATTATTTTTGTATATATATTGTTAGATATGGTCCTATATAAAGTATAAGGTTAATATTTAGATATAAACTATGTCCACTTTTAACTATGTCCACTTTTATAACATTTTATATAATTTTATACAAAAAGATATAATTTGATGTAATTGGATGAGGACAAAATTCGGATACAATTGTATCGAATTGCATAAAATTGTATCAAATTGTACCAAATTGTATCGAATTGCATAAAATTGTATCAAATTGTACCAAATTGTATACAATTCGATACAATATGATATAATAAGACGTTCTCATTTTTCGGATATAATTATATATAATTACATAAAAGATTATATATAATTAAATATAACTTCATATGGCTCCATATCAATTTTTTTTACTTGGGTATATAACAATATAACGTTCCCCGACTAAAAAGGTTTTCATATAATCTTATATGATTTGATATAATTATAAATGTTTGTATGCGTGGCTTTATATAACCATATACATTTATATTAACACTTTGGTTTTATAAATATGTTTGATATAACGTTATATATAATCATATGCGATTTGGTCTCCAGCCATATATGTATTAAGAGATCTGCAAATATAGTTCATACATAATTATATATAATGGCATATAAGCTTTTATAAACAATCTTATATCAAAATATATAACAAAGTTAATATAAAATTGTATTAATTTTATATATAATTATATCTGACATGATATCTAATTATACAAAATTTTATAAAGTTTAATTGCAATTTTTAAATTTGAAAATATGTTGAAAAATGAAATGTTGAAATAAATATGGTTTAAGTTCAGTTATTTTTTACGTGAAAAAAAAATTAATTCTGAAAGTTATTTTTTTATTTTATAAGACACACATTTTATAAGAAAGACCAAAACTCTAAACTAGAAAAAGTTGTTCCGACAAATTTTTGTAATGTTTTATTTTGTCAGCTATTTCCAAGTTTATTAGCAAAAATTTTTCTAAACATTTGATATGAATGAAAATAAGTGATCTCAAATAATGATCTATTTACTAAAATTTTATTTGAAAATCTTCATCAAATTATATGTATTAATATATAATTTGATGCAGTTAGATAGACCCATTTTTCGGATCAAATTGTATCAGGTTAGATAACATGCTTATATCGCTTGATATAATTATATATTCCAATATTCGGATCAAATTAGATATGGACGTATATATGGGTTTATATTTGGTGATATATGATTATATAATATCTTTTTTAGTCGGGTCTTTATAAAATCATCTATAATTATATATCATCCCACATAAGCAATTATTTCAAAGTGATTTTATATAAATATATATAAGGTCCATATAAAACCGTATTATATTATATGTGGTTCTATGTTAAAAATGATTTTGAACTAAATTTAGATTTAGTAATTACTAGGGATTGGTGCGTGACTAGAAATGTTCGTGAGTCACGAACATCTCTGTGAATAACACGCGATCGTGAGTAGTAATTACTATACTCAAGTGATTCGTGCGTGAGCGTGAATAAGAATATATAACCCGTGATTCGTGTGAGTTTATTTTTTGCATCATATATTTTTAGTAATTTTGTATTATTTTACTATTTTTTTTTTACTATTTTTCTTATATCTTGGTTGTATAACATGATCCTATTAACTTTAAAATTTCAGTCTTGTCAACTTTAATTTAAAATTACTAAAAATAAAGAAAATTTTGTTCATGTTTAATGCACTGTCATGGTAAATGTGGATAAAAGTAATGGAAGATTTATCGAAATTAGAGGATCTTCAGCAGACCTTTGGGTTAATCATTATATTTGGAAATTAATTACACATGCAATTACACAATTACATGTAATTGTAATTGAAAAAAAATCAATTACAGTTACATATGATTTGTAATTGTAATTAAAAAAAAACAATTACAAGTAATTTGTTTTCTGGGTGTAGGAATTTGCGGCCTACTACATTTTTGTTCCCCCATTTCTCCTTTACAAATCAGCTTTGGAAATATTTACTCTATCTTTTGTCTGGGCAATTATAAATGCGAACAGGCAGGTAGCTAGGGGGGGGGGGCTTGGGTGCTCGAGCCTCCCCGAAATGATTTCACAAATTTTGAAACGTAACAAAATTTAATAAAAAAATATTTATTTTTTTAAGATTTTTGGTGGCCATAGAAACTGTTTTTTTATGGATTTTTTTTTTGTAAAAATCTTGAATAGTTATGTGTGCTAGGCATAATCAAAGAGGTTAGAAAATAAATAGAATGCAATCCTCTCTTTTACTGAGAAGCAATTTATAGAATGTGACTGCAAATGGGAAACATAAATTTTTTTCGCAACTTTTAATTGATAAGTGGCTATTTTTAATTGTTACTACTAATACTTTTCGTCATATTTATTAAAAGATAATCATAAAATTGATAAATTAACCTACTACTATACTATATGGTGATAATTTGGCATAATTCGACATTTTAAAATTGTTTTCTACCCTAAGTTAAGCATTATAATGTTGGATTTTCCTAATTTTTTTTAAATTAAAATTATTAACTGTCCATGAAAAAGCGTACTTTAGGAGAAAAAATAAATTTATTTTGGAAGTGACTGTAAATTAAATACATATATAAATTCGGATTTGTCCCAAGAAGCTTCTTGCAATATATTTAACAAAACTATATTCTGCGGTTTTAGAAGATCCCGCAAAATGATCATCGATCGATCAGAATCAATGTTTCAAACGCGAAATGAAAGCACAATGTTGCCAAAACAAAACCCTCAAAGGTTTTTACAAATCTAGCTCGGTTTTAATTTGATTGCCTCTTGAAACATGTGTCTATTTTAATTACGATCTCATCACAAAGACTACTTATCAGTTGCTCTTTATTCATATTGTTTGTTATTAGCAGTTTGGTGTTAAAAATTGTCGAAATCTATTCTATTTTCCTAATTCTAACACAATGCACTAGCATAAGTAGGGGGCATCGCCTGAGTGTTTGTCTATGTTAAAAAAAAATTCAAATGGTGAGTAAAAATGTGAGAACACTTGGAAATTTTCACACAAAATAAAACATTTTGTACAAACACACAATCGGAATAAAAATGACTTGAATTTGATATTACAGTTCCCAGTTCATTTCAATCAATTTTATTTTTGAACTAGTGTGTTCTTCTAGTTCATTGTGTGTTCTTCTAGTGTGTTCTTCTAGTTCAGTTGTTCATACACTAATATAAAAGCGTTAAAAATTTGTTTTTATCAAAAAACAGCTGAATCCAGCAAAATCTGTTTGCTAAATAAACAGATACAAACAGCAAGACAAAATCTGTTAAATTTACAAAATTTCAGCTATATTTTAGTTAATCGAAAATGACAATTTACCCTGCTAAAGTCAGCCAAAAATTTACTGGAAATTAGTCGACTAAACCATCACAAAGAATTTAAAATTTTTATGATTTTTTTTTTTACTTTTTTAATGCGAATAAAATCTACACTGCAGAAAGCACTCTACTATTTTCTAGCAAATATTCCTGTTTATTGTAGCAGGAGCGTTCATTATTTGTATTCAACTTAATTAAGTTTAAACATAAATTATCTTTTGAATATATAACAATTTCTTCACTGCTTTTTTTCTATTAATATTCAACAATATTTTTTTAGCCAATATTAGCAAGGTAAATTTGCAATTCATTTAAACGAAATTTAACTCAAATGTTACTAAAACAGTTGCATTTTTGCTGTACTTATCTTACTAATATTTAGCAAAAAGGATTTACTAATTTCAAAAGCTTTCTGTGCAGGGCCCCTTTTAACTAATTTTGAGTACCTTTTTTTTTGCCATTTTTTCAAGATTTTTCTATCAGTATAAGATTATATTATGTCAGTGGTTTGTTTGATAATTCCGAATAAAATAAAAGAACCGAAAAGAACAGTTGAAATTTAACTTATTCGTGAACGCGCTTTCGCGCCACACAGATATTTCAAGAGGTCATAAAATAAAAAACCGAGCTAACTCGGAATTTTACTTTCATTTCGCGTTGGAACCATCGGGCTTGAAATTATTGTTGCGCTTTGAAATTAGTCTAAGATCATATTGGAATAGCGCAATCCATTGGAAATCAAAATAATAATGATGTACTTTACTTTTAATATTTAACCTTTCCGATAATCTATAAAATTGAAAGAAGTGTAAAAGGTGCACTCCAGTTCAATATTGTTTTCAATGCTACTTTTACAGGTGCATAAAAAGCAAATTCTCACCATATTTTTTTATACATACATATTTTTAAAAATTAAAAAATAATGAATTTAAACAAATTAATTATAAATATTAAAAAAATTAATAGAATAAGAAAAAAATGGAAAAAAATATTGGTTCCGCCGGGAATCGACCCTCTGTTTGGAAATGCCAAATGATACGAAAATCACTTTTTACGATTACTATTAGAGCAATTATTCTTTAGAAGCAATACTTAAGTGATTTTTTGGATGTTGTTCAGAAGTAATTCTACAAAAGCTGTAAAAATATACTAACGGATACTTTAGAAGCAATGAAAGAAGTAGTTTGTAAAACATTACATCCAAGATTATTTTGCTGGGACCTTTTGAAACTAATATCGAACAAGGAAACCGCACATATAAATTAAAAGTTTGTCCAAAAAGTATTAAAATGACAAGATTATGAGATACAGTATTTAAATTGTTTAATCCATTTTTTACCAAAATATATCTAAAGACACGTCTACCTATCCTTCTACGAAGTTTTGTCAGAAAATTCGCACGGAATCCATGCTTGGAAGAAAATGGGTAAAACAAGATACTCCAATCAGAAACGGATTACATAAAATTTTAAATATTGACAAAAAACTGAAATTTTTGAAAATTGAAATCACCTAGAAATCAAATTACACTTGAAATATATAATTTAGTTTCGAACTTAGAAAATGCGTTAGAAAATAAATTTTCCTTGGGTATTAGCCACCCTTAGTTGTAATATTAAACAAGTTTTAAAAACCTTTAGGCCCTTACAGATATTTTTGGGTTCTTACAGATATTTTTATAAAATTTTCTGCCTGTGTCTACTATTAACTTCTCTTTTTACTATTAAAATAAATTGTAAGAGGGACAGCTGGTACAATGATAAACAAATAACACCATTGTGAAAATTCTAAATTTTAATTAAGCAAAGAAATACACAAAATAAAACTTCTATATATAAAAATTAACTGAACGAAGCCAAAAAAACTTTTAAATGCAAAAAATATGTGTTTCTGTGCGATTTTTGAGACTAAAACTATACGCATTTTAGTTTTTTTTCTTTTAAATAGTTTGGGTTAGAAAAGTGATTTTGTGCGTTCGCGTACTTTTGGGTAATTTTGACTTTTAGATAGAGGATTTTGTGATTACTCTCATTTTATTGAACTTTACACAAAAAGTAACTTAAAATAACGAGTTTTTTTTAAGTTTTATAAGCTTCCCCAGTAAACAAACAAAAAAAAACGGAAAAATTAAACAAAAATTTTTTGAAAACAAGAGATTTTTTAATTTAAAATAAATTTAAAAAAACAAATTTTAAATAAAAAAATTTAGGTCTACTTAAAATAATTTTAAAAATGATTGATTTTATAAAAAATATGTTCTATTTTCGCATAAAAAAGCTAAAATAAGCTTATTTTTAAAAGAAAATAGCAAAAATAAGCCAATATTTACAAAATAAGCAAAATTAGATAAAATACCCTACACCACTACGTGGAGAGGGTATTATAAGTTAGTGCTGATGTTTGTAACACCAAAAAATATTGGCCCTAAACCCATCTTATAGTATACCGATCGGCTTAGAATTTTTTTTTATTTCGATTTAACGATGTCCGTCTGTCCATCCGTCCCTCCGTCTGTCTGTCTGTCCATGCATTCTTGTGCGCAATCTACAGGTCGCAAATATATTGACGAAATTTGGTACACCGACTTACGTCGGTCCAAGGACGACGCCTATTGATTTTGGTTGAAATCGGTCCATGTTTAGACATAGTGCTCATATAAGGGTCCCCCCAAAATTTGCTTGGTTACACGCTGCAGGTCGCAAATACGAAGATATTTCAATGAAATTTGGTACACAGACCTATGTCGGCCCAAGAACGGAGCCTATTGATTTTGGTTGAAATCGGTCCATGTTTAGACCCAGTGCTCCCCCCAAAATTTGCTTGGTTACACGCAAATACGAAGATATTTCAATGATATTTGGTTCGCTGACTTACATGGTCCCAAGTAAAAAGCCTATTGATTCTAGACAGGGTCGGTCCATATTTAGACCTATCGCCCATGTGGGCTATATTTTCGATTTTCTCTTCTTTTATGATTTTATAGAAAATTTTGACACAATTCCGTTTTAACCCATTCAAATTTCGAATCCAAACATTAGTTGGCTTTAAGTCAGACTGGTGTAGGGTATTATATAGTCGACATGCCCGACTTTAACCTTTTTACTCGTTTTTATTCAAATTGTTTGTTATTAGCAGGTTGGTGTTAAAAATTGTCGAAATCGGTTTAGAAATTGTGAGTAAAAATGTGAGCACCCCCGGAAATTGTCACACAAAATAAAACATTTTGTACAAACAAACAATCGGATTAAAATTACTAGAATTATAGGCATTTATAGTTCACAGTTCATTTCAATTAATTTTATTTTTGAACTAGTGTACTCTTCTAGTTCACTCGTTTATTAGATAAATTTTTTCAGTTCTTCATAAACTAATATAAATGTCTTTAAAAATTTTTGCTGAAAAAACAGCTGGATCCAGCAGAATCTGTTTGCTAAACATTAGAAAGATACAAATAGTAAGAAAAAATCTGTTAAATAAATCTACAAAATTTCAGCTATATTTTAGTTAATCGAAAATAACAATTTACCCTGCTAAAATAAGCAAAAAATTTCCTGAATATTAGTCGACTAAACCATCACAAAGAATTTTAAATTGTTATTTTTTGATTTTCTTAATGCGGATAAAAATCTGCTCTGCAGAAAGCAATCTACTATTTTCTAGCAAATATTTCTGTTTATTCTAGCAGGAGAGACCGTTATTTGTATTCAACTCAATTAAATTTAAAGATAAATTAACTTTTGAATATATAACTATTTCTTTACTGCTTTTTGTCTACTACTATTCAGCAATATTTTTTAGCCAATATTAGTAAGGTAAATTTGCAATTCTATTAAACGTAATTTAACTCTAATTACTAAAATTGTGTATATTTAACAGTTGCATTTTTGATGTACTTATCTTACTAATATTTAGCGAAATTTATTTACTAATTTTAAAAGCTTTCTGTGCAGGGCCCTTTTTAATAAATTCTGAGTACCTTTTTTTTGCTATTTTTTCAGCATTTTTCTATCAGTTTTGTTTGATAATTCCGAATAAAAGAACCGAAAAGAACAGTTGAAACTTATTCGTGAACGCGAGAGAGTTCCTAACTCTAAAAATGTTCAACATTTTTGGGCTTTCGCGCCACACTGATATTTCAAGAGGCCATAAAATAAAAAACCGGACAACTTTGCGAAATCCTCTGGAATTTTACTTTCATTTCGAGTTGGAACCATCGGGCTTGAAATTATTTTTGCGATTTCAAATTAGTCTAAGATCATATTGAAATGGCGTACTCCATTGGAAATCAAAATAATAATGATGTAATTTACTTTTAATATTTAACTTTTCCGATAATCTATAAAATTGTAATAAAATCTTTTTAAATTTATTTTTATCGGGATATACATTAATTGCATTAAGGGAATTAAATGTGCTAAACGTATTTAACAAATTGTGAAAAATAATCTGTTGGAGGCATGTCCCTATCCGGATTTCATTCTTGCCTAAGGAAATCATCATAGGACGTTGTTTTTAGAATTTCTGGATATATTTGTTAAGTTAAATTACAAACTCAATGATAATTTCTTGTTCTCGTCTAGGAGCGTTTTTAAACATTCAAAATATCAAAGAAAAAACAACACAGAATTTACCACAATTTGCTTTGTCATCTTCCAATATACTACTGACAGATCTAGCAATGAAGTGACAGCCATAAACGCCAATAGAAACAATGTTTTCTAAAGTGTCAGTAACATTTAAATTTACACACTCAAAAAAAAAAGTCAGTAAAGTCAGCAAAAAATGTTGCTGTGTCAGCAAATTTTTAGTCAGGAGCGTGCTTGCAAAAAAGTTGGTAATTTCAGCAAAAGGTTTGCTGAAAATCAGCGAGCTGATTTTTACCAAAAAAATAGTAATCTTCAGCAAAAGTTTTGCTAACACTTAGTCGACTGCAAATGAAAAAAATCCTTGCTAAAATCACTAAACTTTTTGCTGAATATTAGTAGACTGAAAAAAACTCAAAAAACTTGTAGCGAAATTTTACTTTAGTTATCTTACTTGCTGAAAATATAAATATAGAATATGTGTAGAGTTGTTTTCCTTTTTTTGTCATTTCCCTTTCCAGACAAGCTGCGACATCTACATCTAGTCTATCTAGTTGTCGTCCACGCTATGAATGCTGTTATCAGCACATTTTTTGTAGCAAAATAAATTAGTAAAACATTAGTTCAAAATTAGTTTAGTGCTAAAAAAATATAACTAAAATTTTTGCTGAAAACGGAATTTCAGCAAAAAAATTGCTGAAAACTAGTACACTTGATATACAAGACGTTTTACTAATTTTTCTACTAACTTATTTTTTTGAGTGCACAAGCACTTGCATATTAGTTTTTTCTTTTTAAATTTATTTTTATCGGTATATCGGATAGCACTTGCATATTAGTTTTTTCTTTTAAATCTTTTAAAACTAATATCGAAATAAATTAAAAGTTTTTCCAAAAAGTGTTAAAATATAATTTCAATGGTAAAATCAAGTAACAAAACTATGGGATACAGTATTAAATTGTTTAACCCATTTTTTACCAACATATCTTTAGAGCTACGTCTTCCTGTCCTTCTACCAAGTTTTGTCAGAAAATTCGCATGGAATCCATGCTTGGCAAAAAATGAGTAAAACAATATACTTTATGTACAATGTATTTAAAATATTAGCAAAAAACTAAAATTTTTGAAAATTGAAATCACCTAGAAATCAAATTACACTTGAAATATATAACGTAGTTTAGAACTTAGAAAATGCGTTAAAAATTTAATTTTCTTTTATGGTTATTAGGCATTCTCAGTTGTAATATTAAACAAGTTTTAAAAACCTTTAGACCCATACAGATATTTTTGCGTTCTTACAGATATTTTTATAAAATTTTCTGCCTCGGTCTACTATTAACTACTCTTTCTCTTTTTACTATTAACTTCGGAAAATTGTAAAAGGGACAGCTGGTGCAAATAACAAATAACACAATTGTGAAAATTTTAAATTTTAATTAAGCAAAGAAAAACACAAAATAATATTTATATATATAAGAATTAACTGTGCTAAAACTATACGCAGACTAAAATTATACGCAGACTAAAACTATACGCATTTTAATTTTTTTTCTTTTAAATGGAGTTTTGGGTTAGAAAAGTGATTGATTAATCAATAATTTGATTACAGAATAATATCTTGATTTTTTTATTCACGTGAATAATCATTTTATTTTTGATTCGCGAATTAAATTGTTTTTTTATGATTTGCAATTTAATTTTATTTATTAACATGTCTGTAAAAAATAAACTCTTATCGCAAAATTTTGATACCCGTATCAAAAAATATAAAAAAAGTTCGCAAGAACTATCTAAAAAACCTTTCATATGATACCCATATTGAGTATGTTGTCTTCAGCTAAGATGCAAATTTCTTACAAAAACTAAAAAAGTACCTTTTTCAAAAATGGTCCAGCTCGTGAGATCTCATTGGTAGACCCGAAATATTTTGGGAATCATCATAAAACAAGCCAAGGTTTATTTTGAGGGGGGCACTTTTTTTATTTTTTTTTTGTGAGTCGGTCTAACATCCATGTAAAAAACAAATTGGACTACTTTTATCGTATGAAATCTTCAAAAAGTTGTAATTTTCTCAGGCAACACCCCACAGTTTATTCGTTGTGAATGAAGAAAAAACTTCTGCATATTGCCCGGATATCGGAAAGTTCATGGACGCAATGACAATAAAATACGAGCGTTACTATTTATATTGAGAGCATTCACAGTTTAAGTGCTAACTTTGAAGTCTAACCCAAAGAAAATTGTCAAATTTACGACAAATGCTAATTTAGTACTTAATATAGTACGAACTGTGAATTCCTTCATTGTGAGCCTTGATCACTTGAAGACTTGTTAGGCACCAGCTGATATTTTCACGAGAAAATTTTTTATTTAAAAAACTGAATGGACAACCGTCAAAATCTGTACCATTGATCGAAAAATAAAGTACGCCATTGTTATCAGCATGTCCGAAATATATAGAACTGATGGTCAGATCTCCATTAATTTTTTGAGTGTCATGCAGTGTAATCGGTGTTAGAATCGACAGTAGAAGGGGTTGTAAAGGAAAAGTTGCTATTATACAATTGATTCTTTGGAACAGAAAATTTTTCTGGGATAAAACCATGTGCTACTTCAATGGTGAAGTTTAATTATTTTATTTCAATTTAATTTTGAATATTAAGGGTGGTTGCGAACTACCTAAATAAAACCTAAACTAAATTCAGGATTCCAAAATTCTATAAAATTTGAAAATGTTTTCAAAAAATTTTCCAAGTAATTTTTCGACCCTTTTTGTCAATTTGTATTTAGTTTAGAATTTATTTAGCCACCTCGCACAGGGCCTTAATATAATTTTCATCAGATCTTTAAAAAATAATTCAATCATCAGTAATAATTAAACTTCTAAAAATTAATCAATAATTTGATTACAGAATAATATCTTGATTTTTTTATTCACGCGAATTATCATTTTATTTTTGATTCGCGAATTAAATTGTTTTTTTATGATTTGCGATTTAATTTTATTTATTAACCCTCGAAGTGGCACATATTTTGAGCCCTTAGTTCTGGCACATGGTGTCTGGCCAGACCCCTATACATTTACATGCATTTGTATGGAAATAAGGGCTGTTTGCCGTTAAATTTTTTACTAAGATAGGAAAATATTTGTTATATTTTGTGTTTCTATTTCTTTTTACTATTTTATTAGCTACCTGAGGAAGAAAAAATAGACCTGAAAAAATCTTTGGAATGAAAAGGGCAACAATTTTTTTGTTCTATATATATTTCTCTTTATTATGGGTAAAGTAATAAATGTTTATGACAAAATAGAAAATTATTATGAAGAATACATTGATTTTTTTATTCAGAATTTTGCGGAAGGCAACAAAAACATAAATAATCTACTTTTGAATGTTGCTGACAAACAGGATTGTTGCATTTGCAGCAAAAAAAGCATGTCTTACGGCGTATTTTGTCACCTTGCTGCAGGCAAATTCTGCAATCTTTTTTGGCAGCTAATGTGTCTGGACCACTGCGTGAAGCCACATTAAGGTTTGCTATATTGAGAGGTCTCCCAAAGAACGCTTCAAATGCTATACGAGTTGTTGGTTGAGCCACAATGTGCGGATTATTGATGCGATTTTCAACGTTGGCCAGTACCAATTGCTTTGCAAGTTTATATAAAAATATGCGTCTTCTTTCTTTTCTTGTATTTTCATCATTTAGCTTACATATAATGTAACTTGCCAATGCCATCACATCAATCATGTTGCAGAAAAACGCGTATGTCCAGCGTCTGGTTGACCGTTTTGTTGTGTAATGAGTTAGCAGTTGATCCATCGTATCGACTCCGGCTTTAGTTGAATTATAAAATGAAATTGCTTCCGGTTTCATGGCTACGCCTTCAACATGTTTCGTGTAATGCACGGTTGAAATTAAATTGACTGCCTTATTTTTTTTGGGCCCGTAGCTGCAAAGTGCAACAAGATTTTCATGAAAACCAAACACACTTGAAAGAATTGGTCGTCTGGTGCTCTTCATAACTTCCTTAGGAAGACATCTTTTGTTTGCTCGAATGGTGCCAACAAATGCCAGTCCCATAGCAGCAAGTCGTTTAGCGCCGTTCAATGAGGTGAAAAAATTATCAGAAATAATTGTTCTGCCGCTGTTTGCGTAACAATTTGCGAAATACATTAGAACGTTTTCACCTTGATTTATCTCCCGATTGTCTCCTTCCTTTCCAGTGTATAGTTTTCCTTTCAATGGAAATTTAGTCTTAGCATCGCATGCCCACCAAACTTTAATCCCATACCTTGCAGGTTTTGATGGGATATATTGGGTGAACTTTGTGCGCCCACGATACGGAAACAACTGCTCATCGATGGTGATATTTTCATAAGGTTCATAATAATTTTGCAGATTTTCATTGAGAAAATTCCAAAGGTCCCGGATAGGAGCTGCTTTATCTGTTTGCTGTCGGAATGCCCGCGTACGACTATTACCGAAACGAATATATCTGGACAGAGTAATGAATCGTTTGTGTGACATAGCCGCACGGAATATGGGCAGCGCATCAGAACGCCACAATATACTGGAGTCTTGCATATTATTATGGCTGACACCAGAAGCCAACAAAATCCCAATGAATGCATCTAGCTCAGAGCTTGTCAAATCAATCCATTTTCTTTGGGTAGACTCTGGATGTTCTTCATTCCATTTTCTAATTGATTCTCGCCCATGCCGATTTGTTTCACTAATGATGACGAACGTAATATTGGTTGAGAAAAATAGCTTGAATACCTCAACTGGTTTGGTGAGCTTTGTTTTTGTTCCAGATTGAAAACGCATGATATTATGCTGGCGCAAACGAGATGCAGGGGGTTCAATTTCTTTCCATTTAGTACCGTCTTTACCATAAAAACAGCCTGAGTCGACTTCATTTGCTGCTTCAGCATCATTTCCACTTTCTTCTTCTTCATCTACGTCTTCATCACTATCATAAAGTTCGTTAGGTTCAATTTCCAAATCATTTTCTATGTCTGATGTGTCATCTTCTGGCACATAATCAGCAGTGTCGTCACCATCGTTTTCAAAAACATCATCATTTTCATTAGCTTCTACCTGACTTTGAAAATCACGCACTAATGCCTCTGACAATTGGGGTTGCAAATTCGCGCTACGCAAGCGTGTATTATAAATAAATTCCAGTTCATCAGCCATAATATACTAACAACGAAACAAATCTACCTGCGTAAAATTATTCACAAGTTCAAAATTACCGCACAAAAACTAGATTACTTCTTCACTGTTCAACGTTCAATGAATAACTAACTCACAAACAAAATCAGAAGAAAGAAAGAAGCATAAAAGAATAAAGTAAATACAAATTTCCAACTCGTGCCATGTGCTTTGCCTATGCGTTCATACAAAATGCATAGGGGTCTGGCCAGACACCATGTACCAAAAGTAAGGTGAAGATTTTTTATTTGGCTTTTTTGTCCTGTTCCAAGGACTTTTTTTCAATTATTAATTTATACATCGAAAGCCAACAATATTTTGGGAGATTACCTGAAATTACAGCCATGTACCTAAAATAGAAGAATGCTAAATTGAAGCATGAAAATGAAATATGTCTGGCCAGAACCATGTGCCACTTCGAGGGTTAACATGTCTGTAAAAAATAAACTCTTATCGAAAAATTTTGATACCCGAATCAAAAAATATAAAAATAGTTCGCACGAACTATCTTTATATGGATTTTTTTTTTTTTTGATTCGCGAGTTTATAATAAAGACCTGCAAATGTTGAACTATACAACACAGCGACATGTGTCGCATTATGCAAGTGTTATGTCTTGCTATGCGCTCACACATGTTTCACAATGACATATGAAGAAACTGTCGAACAAATTCATATCAAATCTATGCATATTTTTAACAGTGATTTTGCATACGTGGACATAGAAAATTAACATGTCAACAAGTGCGACATATACAGCATATATTGTTATTGATGAATTATAATCAGTGTTGCCATTTCAGTGCTTTTCGGGTATTTTTTGGTGCTTTTTTCCTTCCCGTACCCGGTGATTTTTTACAAATACCCGTTTATAAAAAGCGGGTATTTACAGTGCTTTTTCAGATTTCTGGCAGTGCTTTTAGTGCTTTTTGTACAGTTTATATTTTTGGTATTTGTTCTCCTTTTTTAAATTTTTCTTGAATTTTCTGTCAAAGTTGAAAAAAAAAAATACGAAATATACAAAAAGTAAATTTTTTCACAATGTTTGTAGTACAATTTTAAATAACAACTTCGTTATATTTAAACCTCAACATTTTGAAATATTAGTTTGGTGCTTTTTTACCCCTTTTTTGGTAATTTTTGAACCTTTTTTACACGATTTTACAAAGCTAAAAAGTGTTTTTAAAATCTTGACTTTAATTTTTCAAAAAATTATTTCGTGCTTTTTTACCCCATTTTTGGTAAATTTTTACCCTTTTTACCCGTTTTCAAAATGTTCACGGTGCTTTCCTGCCTTCAAGAGTTGGCAACACTGATTATAATCATTTGTATGTCTCATTATATCATCCCAGTTGGCCAATCATCATCTATGAAATGGTCTTCAACGATTTCTTTAAGACATTTTAGAATTTTTCTCTAACGACATTTGTCGCTGAAATTGTCTTGAAAGACTATGTAAAGGAAATCATCTTTAACGATTAGCTGCATGATCAAAATATTAGCTGATCGTGGTGACAAGTTCAGCGACATTATAATGTATTTGTTGTATAACCCACTATGTTGACGAAATGGTGAGCGACAAAATATTATTACTGTCGTCTTACGATCCCATTGACGACAAGATGAGCGACATTGTCTTTAGATGTCTTATTTTTATAAATTCTCATTTAGTTCATCATTTTATTGCTTAAATATAAAACTTTGATATTAACTTTTAGTATTATGCATTAAACACATAGACGACTGCAGCTACACGATTACAGCCTGTCAAAAATAAAATACAAACGTTTATATGAAAACGATTATTTTGACACCAACACAGCTACACGGCTACACGACTACTTTTGCCGCTGTAGTCAACTTAGGATAATTTCTATTTTTGTTGGCTACAAAACAAAAATAGTGTTGACAATATAACAAAATATGTAAAACAGAACAATTTTTCCCGCTAGAGGCGAAATAAAATCGCTAGTTCTGACTAGAAAATCACCGTTTTGGGAACACTGAAGAAACAGCTGTTTATATTTTACAATTGTTTGAAGGTTTCATTAATTTATATTTGGAAATAATTTTATTGTGATGTTTTGTAAAAAAAAATGGATCTTACAAAATTAACAAAATATTCCTCAGCCATTATTTTAGAAGCACAAACCAAAAAAGATTAATATTTATCAAAACGTCAAATATTTAGGATTATCTGTTTACATGTTGCGGTCGTTTTCAAAAAAATTAAGTAGCTGACTACACGACTACAATTGCAGCCAGCAGCATTTGTAGTCGTGTAGTCGTGTAGCCGCAGTCGTCTATGTGTTTAATGCATTAACATTGCTTAATACAAGCGCTTTATTTTTAACTTAAAGCAATTTTTTAAATGAAATGATTATTTAAATGAGTTAAATTGTTTAAATAAAAATTCAAATTAACAGCAAATAAATAAAAACCGTTTTTTTGCGCCGTTTGTTTAACAATTATGTAAATAAAAATATTAACTCGATGAGAAATTTTAAGTTTAAATTTGTTTGAAAAAATAATAAAGAAATCAGTGTTGTCAGTGACCATCTAGGCGAAGCTGTCACCAGCAAGGTCGTCTACGTTAGCATTGTAAACAATGTCATCTATTTCGTCGTCAACGACAAAGTGGGGCAAGTTGTCGCCCAAATTGTCAAATATAATTCAAGGACAATCTCAGCGAAAATGTCGCTCAGGTGGTCGTGTACGATTTTGCGGACAATCGTTTGAAAACGTCGTCAACGATTTGTATGGACTGTCTTTAATATGTCGTTTACGAATTTCTATGGTCGTGCACCCAGCGTCGAGGATGTCTTCAAGACAGAGCCAACTGGGATGGATCGGCAAACGCATACAACTTAGTTTTGTGCTTGTATGAGTGAGATGTAATTTTCCCTCTCTCAATGCACTGAAAGAAATGTCTGTATAATTTTCTCATACTTATTTATGTACAATTAGAATATAGAAATAAAATAGAACAAAATAGAAAATAATTTAAAAATGAGATTTTGAAAGAAAAACTCGTTTTAGAATTCTTGGCAAAGTTGCAGTTAAAAATTAAATTTTATTGTGCTATTCAGCATGGCGATAAAGGTATATATAATTAAACTCGGTTCATAGATGGCGAAACACAACGATTGTCCTTTTTTCAACAAAAATAACCTATTTTCGTTTACCGAAAAAAATTTCAGTAAACGAGAAATCGAATTCCCATTCTTCGTCAAACATTTCGTTCAGTGTAACGCTAGCAACATCCGTCGACACAACCTCATCGAACGAATGCTCAAGCGAGACTGAATAATAGAGTTGTAAAAGTATTGAGTATTCCGGTACTGAGTACTCAATACTGTCTGTTTTTTTGAGTACTCAATACTAAAACGGTACTACTCAATACTTTTAAAGATGCAATTTTCCGAAGAGATGTGTATTTTTCGTATGAAAATACAACTCTAAAAATAGTACTCTAAAAATACAGCTCTGAAAATACAACTCTATTTGGGACGCAAAGAAATTTGTAACGAATTTTTGGGAAAAATTATTTAATTTCTTTATTTAAAATGTTTTTAATTAATTAAAATGTAAGTAACAATAATTATTTAACACTTGTATGTAATTGTTATTATTTTTCCTTATAAATACCAATTGAAAACATTTTTATTGTTAAATTCAAAAAAACCGTTAAAAGTATTGAGTAGTATCGAGTACTCAATTGAAAAGTATTGAGTACTCAAAAAGTATCGAAAATTCACAACTCTACTGAATAAATTTGTTTGTTTTTATTCAATGTGTGAGCGTATGTAGGTGTGAGCGAGTTGCACGCGTGCATAGAAATGCCGATCTCTGCATTATATGCAATAAAACTGCAAATAAAATAAGAAAACTTAATAGCGGTATTCAGTGTTTGGTGCATTTTAGGTCGCAATATTTTTTCATTGACAGTGAGCGGTATTTTAAGCAACTTTGCAATGCTAGATGCAAATGTAACAGCTGATATACAGAATTATTCGTCGTAAAAATTAACAAAAAGGTGTTTATTTTAGGAAATTGTTTTAAAATGCTTATAAAAAATTACAGACTTCTCTTAAAAACTCACCTGAATGTTTTCTGCCTCCCCCAAATAATCCAGAACAATTTTTGTTTCATCTGCATTCCACTTTTTGTTAGGTTTTTCTCTTTTTAATTTTTTACTAACAGTTGTGGGCTCCATACCTTTAATTTTGTTTGACGATTCTAAATTATTGTTTTCAAATGACCGCTGTTCGATTATCAGTGATGCAAAACGCAATACACGTAGCAAAAAAAGCTATACAGTTCTAGTATTGCGCAAAAGCAATGATGTGACAATTGCAAATCTGTGTATTTTGTTGTTGGATTGCAAACAAAAGCTACAATATTTTGCATTTGCACTTTCGCAAGATCATATGCATCAAACACTGAACTCCCTTATTATAAAATATGAAAACTTCTTTTAACACGGTGCTACAAAAAAAAGGTTGTAGGTCTAGCTGGTGTGTTCAAAGTGATAATGCGTTATGAAACTTTGAATGCGTTCTTCTCAAAACTTCATTTTCCCACACTAGGTCCCTTTTCTCGCAGAAGGTCACATATTGTAGTTTTAAATTATTTTTTTTAATATAGTGGAGATTTATTGAATAACAAGAATCACGTATCTTAAAGAACTTATTATAAATTATTTATTTCAGTCATTAAAATATAGAGTTTGCTGTTTTTACAAATTTTTTTGTTGAAATTGTATCTAGCTCTTTTGGCGAATTTACCCCAGGTTTGGGGCAGTTACGCCGAATTGAGTTACTTTAAAAATCATTCAAAAAATAATAGAAAATCTGCAAATATATAGAATAAAAATCATTTAAGTTATTGCCAAGATATGTAGGTTTTCAATTTGAAAGTAATTTTTAAAAAATAATTAGGGGTTAATAAATGACAGTGCTTTGAAAAAAAGTGGCGAAGGATTCCCCCTCTACCCTACATTGTGCTGACTCAAAAATGGAAGAAGTCTCTTCTGCAAACACTCCTTGATATAAATTTCGCTGTTTACAGAGCCAGATGTCACAAATGACTGGCTTCTTTCGCCGCAGCTACATATGGCTTGCCATACTAGGAATTTTTTAGGGAATTTCGTTTGCTTTTTCGACCTAATTTTTCCGCAACATTTCCTCGAACATCGGAAACATAAAATTCTTGACCAGGGAGCTGGAAAATAAAATTTGATTTCAATTAGCGAGCTCTACTTTTGGTGTCCAAATTTTTAAAATCGTTTCTATCGGGAACTTTTTGAACTTTGTAGGACTTTAGTCCTGCCTTACGTTTCACTTTACGTACAAAAACGTCCGAGCATTGGGCTAACCGAGCTGTTTTTCTGCCGGATGTGTTAGGAGCTCTCTTAAGGATGCTTTTAACTTAACATGCCTTACCAATGTTACGATAACCAGTCGGTGTTCCTGTTCCCGGCTTCCTTTCAATTGTTAGGTGTTCCAGATACCTTTTTAAGGCTTTTGAAACTGTTTGGCGGCATACATTAGTTTCTTTGGCAATTTTTTTGTATGTCCATGTTTGGTTTTGTAGAAAATATTTAATTATTTTTGAACGCACTTTTCTTTCATCGTCCATTCTGTAAAAAATTGTTAATTAAAACTCGTGATGTAAATTAATTTATTAACTGACATATTTTTAAAATGTAAACTGTCAAAAAAAAAATATGAGAAGCTTTAAACCAAAGTTATAGGCAAAAAAGTGTGTTAACATATTTATGATCTCACTCCTTAATTTGTTATATTTCTCAGGGAAATTGGCCTGGATTTGCTTTTGCAGAAGGCAAAAACTTAGACCAGGTTATTGCAAAAATGCAAAATTTTAGTTTTAAAATGCAAATAACTTTTGCACATTGCAGATGATAAAATGCTGTGTTTAAAAATCGGTTTATAAATAGAAAAAATGCAAAACTTTGGTAAGAAATGGCGAAATTTTTTACAAAATATTTTTATTCTTCCCCAATGTGCTCAGGAGAGTTTATTTTGAAATTATATAGGAAATTATAATTTTTTGTGTAATTTCATACGGTTTTGGATAATTTTTGACCTACAGCTGTGTAATTTTTTCTTTTACTGGTGGCAACACTGGATACCATATATAATTATATATTCCTAAAATGTCACCATATATATTAAGATATAGCTCTATATACAACTATATATGCAATAAGATCAAAAAAATTTTAGAAAACAGTTTTCGCAATTGCATTTCCAGTCTATTTTGTTTATGAAAACTTAAGAAACTTGGCCACTTGCTATTTGATTTAAACAGAAAATAAATTTTTTTATTACATTTTTTAAAAACTTTATTGCTTTGACGTATTTTGTTACGTTTCAAAATTTGTCAAGTCATTTCGGGGGGGGGGGGGTCCCGACCACCCTAGCTAAAATTAGCAAAAAATTTCATATCAGACTCCCCATTGTGTTTTCTATGAAAATATTACTTAATTTTTAAATGCTTTTTACAAAATAGAACGTTAAAATCTTGTGATTATTTCAGTAAACAGTTTACAAATTTAGAGATATTTCCTTTTCAGAAGGGTTCGAATCCTGTACTGCGATTTCTTAACTTATTTATGAAAAATTTGATAGTTAACGAAAAAATTTGTTAAATATAGAAAAATATATCATTAACTTATTACAATCGAAAATTCTTAAAAGTTTATATTAATCATTTTTTGGCTAACTCGTACATTTTCAAAACAATTTAAACTCACATTCAATTCTTATAAAAAATTACAGAAAGCTTTACGTTTACTTAACCGAAAGTTAGCTTATTCATAAAATCGTTAACGGAGATAGGAAGTAACTAAACATTAAAAAAAATGTCGAAATTGGGGTTAAACAGATTTTCCCGAACCCCTTTTGTTGGTTCTTTTTGGACGAACTTGGCAAAACTATGTTGAAACATGTATTAAAACTACTATTTCATAAAATATTTATAGATACGACTACCGTATAAGATATAAAAATGGTTTAATCTCCCCCCCCCCCCCCCGGCCCCTTGTGAGTGAATACTGGATCCGCGCCTGCACAGGCCTGCATATAATTACAAACATTGGACGGACTATGCACATAAATGAGCTTGGGGTTGCTCCATTCAATAATTTAATTCTTTCTTGTTTATTTTTAGACCTTTTATTCTCAATAAACACTAATGAAAAATGCCTTAAATGAAAAAATACAATTTAGATATTCTAACATGCTTCCAAAAATATAACAACAAACAACCTAATAAATTGAAAATCAAATATTAATTTAAAATCAAACAATAATTACGATGATTATATAAAAGTTGAACGAATTTATTTACGTATATTTGTAGTACAACCACAATAACATTTGGCAAGAGTTGTAGTCAGTGGCAGCAGCAGCGATGTTAGTATGATCTGAATGGACAAGTGAATCAGATATTAGCAAGGATGGCAATCTTATTGAATTTCGGTTAGGGTTTTCTCACTGGTATAATTTTGTTCATTATTTCGGTTATGGTTTAGATTTTTGAGGAATAAATTTTACAAATTGGTATGACGGTTTTGTTCTTTACATGGATTATAAATAGTTACATTTTTTCAAAATTCCAGTTTCGTTTCTTAATTTCCCAGTGTAGAAACGGTAATGACATATCATTATTTTTTTGACTACCAGTAATGCCACCCACTTACCTTCTTCATTATTTTAAAACATATAATAAAGGCTTACTGATAATGACTTATTTTTATCATTATTTCAAATAGCAAATAATTTTCTAGACTTTTTTAAAATTTTTTGAAATTTATTTTTAGACCCAATATTTTTTAAACACTGGTAAGGATATATGTAACCACATATTTTTTGATTTTTTGTATGTTGGCGAGTAAGCTTACTTGTGTGCAGTAGGTCAATTATCAATCTGTAGACCCAGGTTCGATTCCCGCACCAGCAAATTTTATTTTTAAAAAAATACAATAAAAATATTTTTTTTATATAATTTATTTTTTTGAAAATCTATTTTTATACTCATTATTTTTGTCAGTACTGGTAAGCACATAGGTAACGATATATTTTTTGATTTTTCGTATGCTGGTGTGTAACCATAACTAATTATTTTTCGCGACATCGCCATATAAAGGTAATAAGAAATGTAATAACAAAAGTAACTAGTTACCATTACCAAGTA
This sequence comes from Leucophora obtusa, assembly GCA_949987735.1. NCBI lineage: Eukaryota > Metazoa > Arthropoda > Insecta > Diptera > Anthomyiidae > Leucophora > Leucophora obtusa. The sequence goes on from OX465295.1 coordinate 144,472,522, forward strand.
TGTAGTTACATAACCACATATCTGGTAATGATTTTCTACACTGGGTTGTATTGTAACTTTAGCGCTTAAGCTATCCATCCTTTATTAATACGTAGTTATATTGGATAAATTGCACAGTATTTTGAAAAGCTCTGTTTTCGAATAAATAAGTAATATTTCAAGCCACAATTCTTTACTCATTTTCCAATTATTTTTTTATGTTTCAGCTTATAATATTTCGCACAAATTTGCCATCATCGTTTTTGAATATAATTATTTTAGTTTAGTTTATTTATTTCCATTCCAGTACAACAAGAATTATTCTTATAATTATAGTAGAGGAATTTTAAGTGCTAAAATTTTGATTTTAAAAAGTTATAGTCACATTAATAATAAAATAATTAATATAATTAATATAGATAATCAAATAAATAATTAAAAATAAAAAAAATAATAATAATTAAATAAAACAAAAACATATTGCAAAAATTAAAGAAATACCAATTCTAAAAATGAATTGAATTGAAATTAAAATCGAGCATAGTGTTCAAAAAGAAATTTTTTAAAACTCGAAGCGTTGCTGTTTAGCTGTTGAGTTTGAGGGAGCATGTTCCAAAGACTTACGGAATTTATGAAGAATTGACATTCAGATACGAGGTAGCGATGACTTGGTGGAATCAGCTTATTTCTTCTGTTTGTTCCGATGCCAAAACGGAGTTGCTCATAGAGATAATGGGGCTTTTTTGTGTAAATGATGTTGTGTAAGAATAAGAGCACTCTAATCTTCATAAGACTTTCCAAAGACACCCCAAAAATGCTTTTAGAGTAGAACGACGTTCCCCTGGCTCTTCTTAACCCGAAAACGTATCTTACTACACTATCTTACTTACTTAAATACTACTTTTAACTTCCCCATACTTATGGTGTCACAATGAGAAAAAAGTTCACAACCGTATAAAATGCCAGGAATAAGGTAAGCTTTGGCTAAAAGCAATCTTATTTTCAAAGGGGTATAAGATTGAGTTAACCAAAGTGATCTTAGTTTCATATATGTCTGTCCAACTATGGCGTTGATATGATTTGACCATGTTAACGTGCTATTTAATATTATACCAAGGTTCCTTGCTGTGCAAACAACTTAAATTTTCTGATTATCTATAATAATGTCTTTATCAAAAACTGGGTTCTTCATTCTTTGACGTATTAGAAGGAACTTTGATTTCTTAGGATTTATACATAGCCCATTAGCAATAGCCCACAGGTGTATTTTTTGTAAATCATAGTTTATTTTATCAATATTATCATTAATCGATTGAACTGGACTGCTCAGGTAAAGTTGAATATCGTCTGCGTACATGTGTATCCTGCAGTAGTTAAGGTGTTCAGGTAAGTCATTGACATAAACAGAGAAAAGAAGAGGCCCCAAAATTGACCCTTGGGGTACATCTCTTGTAAGATTAAGTGGTTTTCAGAATGTGTCATTGACATAAACTGATTGTGTGCGATTAAGAAGATAAGATGACAACAGTTGTGTTGAAGAGGATGAAAAATTAAAAAAACTTTGTAGCTTCATACTAAGTGTTGGGTGGTCAACAGTATCGAAAGCCTTAGAGTAATCGAGAAGAACCAGGAAATTAACATCGCCGTCATCAAGATCGCGTCTTATCTCCTCAAAGACGTCAGCCAATGCAGTCACGCAACTGTGATTAGGTCGAAACCCTGATTGTTTTTCTGACATTAAACCATGTTCGTAAACATATGTACTCATTTGAATGTGTAATATCTTTTCAAAAACCTTAGAAAGATAACATAATATTGCTATTGGCCGGTATTCGGTGCTTGATTTAGGAATTGGAATTATCTTTGCAATTATTATTGGAATTATTCTTAAGGGAAAAGTGCAAGTAGTTATAATATGGTTAAAAATATACGTTTTGAAAGGTAAAATAAGCGGTAACAAAATTTTTATGAATTTAGGATGAAGATTATCATATCCAACTGCATTCGATTTTACCTCTGTAAAACGGTAGACGACATCAAATTGATTTACGCAAGAAAATTCAAAGGTGTTTTCCATAACAATTTGGTTATTGTATGCGTTCACACTGTCATTATTACGTGAACGATTTTCAATGTGTGCATAATGATTGTCATAGAAATCAGTTCGCACCTGAACCGCGGGTAGGTTAGTGAATTTAATATTGAGTTCATCAGCATCAATTGAGCTGTTATTATTTATATTAGATTTTCCAATGCCAATATCACGGATAGTCTTCAGGTATGTTTAGTTTCAAGAGCTGAGCTACATTGTCTTGAGTAGTATTCAGATTTAGCAATTCTAATTTTGCAGTTAACTTCTTTTCTAGCTGTTCGATAATCGTTCTTAAGCTCAGGGGTTTTAAAATGTTTCCATCGAGTGTAGGCTATATCTCTTTGATAAATCATCTGTTTGATGGCAGATGTAAACCAAGGTTTGTTCTTTACTGTGGCAGTTCTGGTTTTTATGGGTACAGATTCTTCATATAGTCGTAATAGGTTGTATTGTAGGAAACACATTTGGTCATCAACGGATGCCATGTAGTAAAACTGTTCCAATCAACCAGAGAGAAATTAAAATAAAGTAACTTATAATTTATGCCCCGGAAATCACGATAAGTGGAGGTTGTATTTACATGCTGAATCTGAAAATCATAAGCCAAGAAAATTAAGTCACGTTTTGAAAAACATGAAGCTGAGATTTGATCATACAGTAGCACATTTGAAATATCACTCACAAAAAAAAGGTCCAGTAGAGTGTTAACAGTGGAGGAAAATGTGTAGGGTTAAACTGATTAGTAGGCTCAAAACCAAGTGATAACATACTGTCAGTTAAAACTGTTTCAGTCATGATGTTAGAATTAAAATCTCCTGAAATAACCACATCACTATAAGCAAAATGAAATATTTTTATTTTAAATTACTAGATCTTTTATCGATCCATCTCTCTAAATATTTTTCAATATATTTTAATTAAATTCATTTATGATTAACATTTTAAGAACTTTTTTCAACTAAAAGTTTAATATATAATTAATCTACATTAGGTTATGAAATTCGCTCTGTGGCAACCCATCTCAATTCTCTATTTCAATTGCATTTTACTTTTAAAATATTATTTTAATAAACGAAACTGCAGTTTTGTTCTCATTTATATATAAAATAATAGGGGTTTTAATATAAACTCGTATTCTATTAGTAAACGGTATGTTTATCGTATAATGTCAAACTTTAGACACATGGTTTGTATTTATACAAGGTTATATGGAAACCCCTTATATCTTTTCACATCTATTCAAATAAAAGGTACGAAAATACTTTGCAATTGTTTTAAACAATTTTTTAAATACAGGGTGACCAGGCGCGGATACACGGGTGGGGAAGGCTAAAGCCTTCCCGCCTTGAGTTGCAAAAAAATTTTTTTTTTCCAAATAATGCTGTAATGGGAAACATTATTACTTTTGTAAACAAACATTTTAGAATTTGACATTTAAAATCATTTTTAGTTTTTAGATTTTGTTTACACTCAGCCAAAAAAGTCTGTAATGGCTACTGAAAATTTTACTGGTTTTACGGGATATTTAACTGTTTTGAGCCCAGCGGTATTTTTTGTTAATTTTAGCGACACATGTTTTCTAATCTGTAGTACAATAAAATTAGTAGAAAAAATTTTAGTAAAATTTATGTAAACTGCAATTCAAAATCGATTTGCTAAAATCAGTTAAAAAACTTACTAAATATCATAATTTTAGTACAATGAAAGTAGTATAAATAATTAGTTGCAGCTACTAAATTTCAGTAAATTGTTGTAAACTGTAATTTAAAATAAATCTGCTGAAATTAGCAAAAAAGTGTACTAAAAAATAAAAAAAAACTGTAAAATCTATAAAAAAAAAAAACTTTATTTCGATTGTAACAAGCGTATAATTACTTCATCCTACATGAAATTTGGAGTAAAAGTTGCAAACGGTTCTCCAGTTATTTCCTTTTTATGCAATGGAGATACAATAAAATTTTCTGAGTGTTATTTCCAAACTAAGAATATATCAATAGTAAGAAATGTAAACTAAACAAGAATTGTAAAAAATCAAAAAAAAAAAATTTAGATTAGTATATTTTTCTGCCAAATTTAGCACTCGGTTTTGAAAAATTAGTAAAATGTTTTGCTGAAATCAGCATCGAGAATTAGTAAAAAAATCCGTATTTGTAATAAGAGAATAAAAAAAATGATTACTAAAAAAAATTGTACTAAAAATCAGTATAAAAATTGCAAAGTTCGATTGGAAACTGTTTACAAATATTTTTACTAACTTTTTTTTACTAACCTGACAGATTCTACATTTTTTCAAGAGATAATTCCCAAAAATTTTCATAATAAGCGTTATTTACAGAATTAATATGAAACCATTAACTATTTTTTTTACAATTAAACAAATATTTTGAGGCATTTTACTGAAAAATTTATATTTGGGGCCAGTTTTATTATCAGATCAAGGATGGATTTCAAACGCAATTACTTACTTAAGATATATTTTAGAAAAGAATTTCGCTTAGTTCCGACTATAAAACTGGCCTTTATATTTTAAAGTGAACACTACAAAAATTAATTTTTATTTTAACTTACATAAGTACACTACTATTAAAACCTCTTAATTGAACTTCTTATATAATGGTCATAGAATGGTCGCTTCATCAGTAAGTAATGCTCAGACACACTTTAAAATCTCAGAACAAAATTTCACTAAAGTGTTTGGTTTTTTTGAAGTGGTGTACGAAAAATCTCAAATTCTAAACTTTTTCCGAAGAAACTTCTCATACCGTAGAAAAATTTTACACAAAAAAAATTTTTTTCTTATTCTAATACATTAAAAAATATATATCAGATTTCATATTTATAAAAAAGAAATTATAGACAAATTGAATAAATACCATGACATATTTTCTATTGTTTGAATTTTTTTTTCATTCGAAAATAAAATTATCTGCTGGATATTAATGAGTTTTTGCATAAAACCAATGAAGTTCCACAGGAACTAGTCCATTGCAACTTTTCATTGAATTGATGTAATTTTTATAAAATGTTTTTAAAAATTTCCTATTATTTATTAAATATGAAAAAGTTTCATAAAATATATGAAGCTTTTTGGATAATTTTAAGAATTTTTTTTATTTATTTTGTTAAGAAAATTTTATTAGTTTAATGAAAAATTTCATTAAAACTCGTCAAGCAAAACTCTCTCTGTGTAGGGTTAATGAGTGTTTTGTAGAGAGCTACCTTAATCGACATGTCCTTGCTAAGATAATACATTTTATAATAGAAAATTAGCAGGTTACGTACCTTGACTTCTTCTTAAAAAACTCTTTACCGGGTAATAATAGAAGGTTTTGTTGAGATTTGGGTATTTGGCAACTTTTGCCGCAGAACTCTGTCACATATCTGAATTTCACTAAGGTCGGAAAGAACGCATCGAGATAGTTTAATCGTTAGTTGTTTATTTGAGCAAATCTACGGAACCGGGCGATTCCATGTAACTCGGTATTTAAACCATCTTAATAACAATATATATATAATATTTTTAGTGGTAGCAACATTTTCGAGGAAACGAATTTAATCAGGCGGACATCTTAAATTTTAATATTTATATTGTAAATGTGCTCTTCTCAATTAAAAACTACCCTAAATTTTCTTGTAACTTCCAAAAGTTTTTCAACTCTTTTGGATATAACTTTTTCAGCATAAGAGGAAATCGCCTGAAACCTTTGGTGAATAATAATTCTGATGTTAGAAAATCTTACACTTGTTGAAAAAAATAGGTGCCCTCAATTAGGAACAAATGGTAGTTCTTTAAAATCTATAACTCTGTTTTTTGAATAAAGAGTAATTTCAGAGATTTTTAATTTTTGCGCTTTCAGCCTCAATGCAATTGAAAATTTTTTGATACTGACATATAACTGACAAGTAAACAAAATAAATGGGGCCAAATTGATTAGTGTGCCTTCAGCAATAAAGAAGATATGACAATAATAATGTCTTCATGTCTATGCGTGAAGAACATAAAATTTTATATTTTTTTGAGGGCACATCCGCAGTTTGAGAAATAATTAGTTGCAGTCCTGCGTGATCGGTATGTATCAGTGTATGGGAGTTTTATTCCTCTTTTATGATTTTTAAATGTTTGACATTATATTGTAATCGCGACCCCTGTTTAAAGTTAAAGTAAATATGTGTAACTGTTTGCTTATTTTGTGTTCCTCTTTGAACTTTATTTGTTTTCAATAAATGTATTTTAAATGAGTCAGTTTTGTACAATAGATCTCAGAGACAACAGTTCTCCACCGCGGTAAATTAATATTAAAAATTGTGTTATATTTTTTTTAGACAAAAAATGAAATTCTTTGTATTAATAAAATTTAAATTTAAAAATAAAATAAAATAAATCAAATCGTTTCATTACCGAAATTCTCGTACATTTTAATGGTGCCGAAACCCGGGAACCTATCCTACTCGCGATAGAAAATAAAAATTAATTTCCAAAAAAAAATATAATCAATTTTAATACCACATACGTGGATATAATTGCATCATCATTACCATCTTGGGTGTACCTGCGGATTTTAATCACAACAAGAAGTTTGTTTTATGTATGGTTATTTCTGGACTTACTGGTCAAACATCGTACAAATAAAATATAACAAATATTTCACTTGTTTACTAAAAACAAAATGGAGAACATCTCATCTGCAATTGAAGTGCAACGAAACGCAAATCGCCATTTGCAACGACTGATGAACAATTTCGAAAAAAAATCGAAAGAGCAATTAACAAGAGGCTACGTACAAACTATACTGGAAGAAGTTGAACTGACTTACAAAAACTTCAAACAAGACCATGAACAGATTTGTGAAGCAGTTCTTGAACATTCCATACAAGAAACAACTGTTCCTTATTTAAACGAAGATTTTTATTATACATTTTTCGATACTTATCTAACGTTTAAATCAAAACTTTTGGATTTTTCAGAAGAGCCATCAACTTCTCATCAACAACTGTCAAGTACGTTCAATTCTTCCAACACACAAAATGCTTCATTCATTTCTAGTGCAAGGCTACCAAAAATTCAACTACCAACTTTTGAAGGTGAATACATCGACTGGATTCCTTACCGTGACATGTTCATTTCATTGGTACACAACAACCATTCGCTCACAGGTATACAAAAATACTTTTACCTAAAAGGTTCGTGTCAGAAGTCTGCTCTTGATATTCTTAATGAATACCCCCCATCAGAGATCAACTACACAGCTGCATGGAAAGCATTAGAAGAAAGGTACAACAACCCCAGAAAAATAGTAGACCAAACCTTAAGAAAGTTGTTTAATATTCCTTCATCTAATGGTTCATTTGAGAGTATTAAGGAATTGCTCGATACCACTCGCTCCTCAATTTCTCTTTTAAAATCTCTTGACATAGAAGATTTGTTTGAAGCCATGCTAGTTTTCCTTATCAGCGAAAAATTGGATAAACAAACTAGAAAAGAATGGGAGCAATCTATCACCTCGGCTAATAAAATTCCTCCAATGGCAAGTATGTTAAATTTTCTAGAAAAATCTTTTAGAACTCTGGAATCTGTTGAAGAAGCTCACATTTCATCGAAACATGAAAAAGCGTCATCAAAATTTGAAAAAGCACATTCTGTAAGTAAACTACCGCAACAAAAAACATACAGAAGATCTCTTTATACACCCCAATAAGCACATATGTTTTAAAAATTCAAGTGCTTTAAATTTTGCTTGAAGTAAAGTATATTTCAAATTCTAGCATTTGTATATTTAAAAAAAAATAGTTCAAACTTGAATTTTTGTTTCCCTTTTGCTGGAGTATGCTATTGAAATAAAATGTAATTAAAGTTTTATTCAAGCCTTGAAACTGGAAAACAGGGCTGGAATTGGACTTGTTTTCAACTTGAATTCCAGTGAAATTGTTTATAGGGACATAATACAACAGTCGACAATAATAACTGCCCTTGCTGCCGACGTCGACATCACTGTTGGTAAAAGTGGCACAAAAGTGCCATTTGTGGCACTATTGAATGTTCAATGGCACTTTGGCACTCTCCATAGAATTTTGGCACTTTACGAAAATTTCTATATAATTTGATAAAAGGTCGATATCGCTGGTTTTTCATTAAAAGCCACGCCTATTAAGAAGGGGTAGCAAAATTAAAAAACAAATGCGACACTAAAAATATCTAAAATTTTTTGGACCACCTTCCAGTTCTTCGGGGACAATTTAATCATTATTTTGATATTTAAAAATAAAAGCAACGGGGATAAAATTAGAAAAACTTTAATTGATTCTATTGTATTGTCAAATTTAATTGTAAAATTTTTTGAAAGTCTTGGACCTGCTAACTTATCTTAAAATAACGTAAGTTTAATGCTTTACTATAGTTAAGAATGGCATTTTTATATGAAAATATTTGTGGTAGGTAATGTTAAACTCGTGTTACTTTTTAGATAAGTTGCCCGCCTTTTTTTTTGTCTTTTTACTTAACCCTTAAATGCATGATCTCTACAATTTTAACCATTTTTTTATATATGATTTCTAAAGGCGTGTACATTTCAAGATAAATACCAAAAAAATTGACAAATAGCTAAATTGTCATTATTTTAACGTGTATGAAAAAAAGAAACAAAAAAAAATATATGAAATATTAATTATACATTTATTGTTGCCAAAATTAATTTTATTGCGAGAATACCACTTTAAATATTTAAACAAACATTTTTGAATATTGCACTTTTTGTAAAAAAATGCGTGTTTTAGATTTTTCACAAACATACGAAATAAAACCAAGATTTTTCCTATAACTGTTTAAAAAATCTGAGTTATAGTTTGTAAAAGCACTTTGTGCAGAAAGGGCCCAAATGCCCAAAAATTGAGTTTTATGCATCAAGTGGCGTTTTTTATTAAGAAACTGGTATGTTGCCAAATGGCTACACCATGCATTTAAGGGTTAAAGTAACTAAATGTATAAATATTAACCCCTAAATTCATAAACGCTTTGTAAAATTATATGAGGTTTATTGAACAAATTTTGTATGAAAATGACGTTTTGTAAACCTGCTATAACTTTACAAAGCATTTATGAATTGAGGGGTTAAATTAAAAGCTGAACATATTTTTTTTGAAACATTAAATGTTGCTTAATTTTCTTTTTTTTTGCACTTTTAAAGCTTTTTTGGCATCATTGAGGCACCAAACAAAAATTCTCAAATACCATCACTGGTCGACATCCTCTGTATAAATGCTTTAAGTTTTCTTCACTGCCAGCAGCAGAGAAAAAAAACTCTTATACAACAAAATAACATTTGTTCAAATTGCTTGCATAATGGCCACAGCGCAAATCAATGCACAAGTTCAGCTCGCTGTCAACAATGTAAACAAATTCATCATACTATTTTACATAGTTTATATTCTATTAAAAATCAACCACAGCGGACAACAGCTCCAGTAGATGATATTCAAAGCTCATCGAGCAGCTTTCAAACAAACGAACAATTAAGTTCACAAATCACCTCGCTTGCTGTTAACAAACGCACGCAAGTTCTGTTAGCTACAGCTAAAGTTCTAATCGTTCATAAAACTGGTATACACACTGTAAAAGCTTTAGTTGATCCATGCTCTCAATGGTCATTTATTACACATGAAGCCACTCAATTATTAGATATTTATAACAGTGATGGTATTTGAGAATTTTCGTTTGGTGCCTAAATTATGCCAAAAAAGTGCCAAAAAAGCTTTAAAAGTGCCAAAAAAAAATTAAGCAACATGCAAATGTTTCAAAAAAATATGTTCAGCTTTTATTTCACATATTTATATATTTACACCCTTATTCTAAACTTTATAACAATAACAAAATTGTCACAAAACTGGTGTGAATGGATTTGGTATTCTCAGAAAAATTGTCACAGCAAAACCTTGACAAAATTGTCATATAATAAAAAGCACATAACAAACAAATATTTTTAATTGTCAACAATTTAAAATATAAAAATTTTATTTTCTTTTGAAGAATTTCAAAATTTTTCTTCACAGAAATAAAATATGAAATACCTCATTCATATTTTGAGATATTAGTTTAAGATGCATCGAACCTCTTACCGATTCTAACATTCCTGCAAATTCCTCCAAAAGATTACGTATTAACAATGGATGCCCTTATTGGCAATGCAGAAAAAATCAGGATACACTGGGTACCAAGTCATGTAGGTATAGTTGGCAATGAAAAAGCCGACATTGCAGCAAAATATGCGTCTTACGCTCCAGTCCTTTTGGATCCAACTTTTGAAAAAAACGACATACGTCGCCATATAGCTGATTACATAAAAATAAAGATTAAAGAAACTCATGTTAATCGCCATCACTACTCCAATATTAATCCAGATCACACAAGTCCTATATACCCAACTGCAATCGATAAAGATAAAATAAAAGTTTTCTCAAGACTCCGACTTGGACACACAATTTTCTCCCATGAACATAAGATAAAGAAAACAATTAATCCAACCTGCCACATATGTAACAGCACATATGTAACGAGTGTCCCTCATTTTCCAACCTAAGAATCATGCACCTCAACAATATACCACCCTTCAACTTCCTTTGCGATCCATCCGTCACTAATATCAAAAATATTTACTATTTTATAAAACAAACTAAACTAAGAATCTAAAATCGTAATATAATAATCATTCATCACTCAATATACACATAATTTTACATATATTTATTTTAATAACGAGCCGATAGTCTTGGCAGCTAGCGCTCATAAATCTTTCTTTAGTCTTAGAATTAATTCATAAGATTAAATAAACCAATAAATAAATAATAATATCATGGGATTTTTGGGGCTAAAGTTGTTAGGAATAAGCTCAGGGTGCTTGATGCTAAAATTTAAAGGAAACTCCAAGTGCTTAGAACTAGTTCTCTCGTGTTCTGCGGTTCCTGGAAATTTTTTAAGTTTTCATATCATTTAAGATTTCATAAAATTATCGAAAAAATCGTAATTTTTCACAAGTTACCATTTTTTGATAATATTATTTTATTTTTGGCAGAAAAAGCTTTCACCATTGTATGGTGAAATTTTTAAAACTTTTGCTTGTCAAAAAAAAACTAGAATACCATAACAAATTTTTGAAAAATTCCAGTGACGGACAATACAATTGAATCAATAAAGTTGTTCTAATTTTATCCCCATTGCTTTCTTTTTTAAAGATCAAAATAATGATTAAATTGTCCCCGAAGAAATGGAAGCTGGTCCAGAAAATTGTAGAAATTTTTAGTGTAGCGTTTGTTTTTTAATTTTGCTACCCGTTCTAAGTAGGCGTGGCTTTTAATGAAAAACCAGCGATATCGACCTTTTATCAAATTATATAGAAATTTTCTTAAAAAGTGCCAAAATTCTATGAAGAGTGCCATGGTGCCATTGAACATTCAATAGTGCCACAAATGGCACTTTTGTGCCACTTTTACCAACAGTGATTTATAAACAAAAAACAGAGAAACAAGAAGTGAGTGGATTTGGAGGAGACAACAAAACGACGAGCAGTTTTTGTGTACAAGTAAAACTGTTGTCAAATTATAATAAAAGCTTTTGTCTTGATATTGATGCTTTAGTGGTAAACAAAATAACCTCATACAAACCGAATAATATAAATAAAAGTAATTTGCCAAATTTACAACAATATTATTTGTCTGACCCCACATTTTACTTACCATCGAAAATTGACATTTTATTAGGTGGTGAGGTGTATGGTGATTTTATGTTATCTAATTCAGTAAAATTTCCAAACAGTGTTTATTTGCAGGAAAGTCATTTTGGATGGCTGGTTACTGGGCCTGCTGAAAACTATTCTACAGAACAAAAGGTAAAGCCTGGATCAGCCAGACGTAAACGTAAACGTATCTCTGCATAGCTGAATTAATAAGTTAAATAAGAACAGGAGATGTGTTGTGTTTTTTGTTTCATTCTTATGCATGCAATATAGAGCAAACGTAAATACACAACAAAAATCTGTTGTGAATAGATTTTCGTTGTATATTTACGTTTGCTCTATATTGAATGCATAAGAATGAAACAAAAAACACAGCACATCTTCTGTTCTTATTTAACTTATTAATTCAGCTATGCAGAGATACGTTTACGTTTACGTCTGGCTGATCCAGGCTTAAACGTAAACACATCTAACCTTGAAAATCAGTTACGTCTTTTCTGGGAACAAGAAGAGCTGAGTGAGGAAAGAAAATATACAATCGAAGAAGAATTGTGTGAGAATTATTTTGCAGCAACATGTACAAGAGACTCTAATGGTCGTTATACAGTGCATCTACCGTTTAAAAATATACTTTTTGGAAAAGCTTTGCCTGTTTTTAACAATACTGATTACAGTGCTTTAAAACGATTAAAACATCTTGAAGATAAGTTTAAATTCCGACCACAATTTGCTACAGCATATAAAAATTTTATTGCAGAATACATTGAACTAAAGCATATGGAAAAAATTGGTAAATATCCCCAAGATTTACCATCAAATTGTTTCTTTTTCCCACACCATGGGGTTCTACGGGAAAATTCTGCCACTACAAAACTTAGAGTGGTATTTGATGGGAGTAATAAAACGGCTACACAATCATCTTTGAACGATGAACTTAGTCCAGGTCCAGCACTACAAAGTGATTTGCCGGAAGTTATTACACGTTGGCGGCGATTTAAAATCGGTTTCACCGCTGATTTAGAGAAAATGTTCAGGCAAGTCAACATTTGTGAAGATCACCAGCAATATCAGTGTATTTTGTGGCGAGATGAAAATAGCAACGATATCAACATTTACAAATTAAAAACTGTTACCTATGGTACAACTAGTGCACCATTTCTGGCCATAAGGGTGCTTAAGCAAATTGCGCATGATGGAGCTGAAATATATCCCCTTGCCAGTAAGGTGCTGCAGTCCGACACCTACGTAGACGATGTTATTTCAGGAGCAGATACTCTCCATGAATCTATACAACTACAACAACAACTTCGTTTGCTACTAGATGGTGCTGGTTTCAATTTACGTAAGTGGAATTCTAGTTCAACTGAGCTTTTAAAACATATTCCTGATGAATATTTGGCAACAACAAATAATTTTCAACTACAAAACAACGAAATGGTAAAAGCTTTGGGTTTATCATGGGACCAACAAACTGATAGCTTTTGTTTTAAAATAAATTACACTTTTTCCGATAAAATAACAAAAAGTAGTGTACTTTCAGATTCCGCAAGACTTTTTAATCCACTGGGATGGCTTGCCCCAACAACAATTATAGCAAAAATTATGTTTCAAAGACTTTGGCGTGAAGGACTTGATTGGTCGGATACATTACCGAAAGAATTGAGTGACGAGTGGTCCAATTATCGTACTGCCCTAAAACACATAGAAGAATTAAAGCTGCCAAGATGGTTTCATTCTCTTTCAACTGCCTCAGTGGAATTACACGCATTCTGTGATGCATCAAAATTAGCATTTGCTGCCGTTTTATATTTAAGGGTAATATCTGAAGATGGATCTGTTCACGTAAGTCTTGTACAATCTAAAACAAAAGTTGCACCACTGAAAGTACAAACAATTCCTAAACTTGAGCTTTGTGCTGCTGTTTTATCTGCTAAATTGGTTAATAAAGCAAAACGTAATATTGGTCTTGAGGTTAATCAAATCACATACTGGTCTGACAGTACTACAGTTTTTAATTGGATCAAATTGCAATCTTCACTGTTACCGGTTTATGAAGCTAATCGCATTTCACAAATTCAGCGTCTCACAATTGTAATTGAATGGAGATATGTTTCCACAAAAGACAATCCAGCAGACTGTGCAACCAGAGGTTTGCTCCCACAAGAGCTTCGAAATCACACAATTTGGTGGAAAGGCCCACATTGGCTTGCAGAAGATCCAGAAAAATGGCCAGTAAAAAAGTTCAGAAATACCATACAATCAAAAACAAGTGACGTCACCGTACATACAACAGCATCCAAAACAACGGCTGATTGTACACAACCATATCCAGACTTTTTTTCAAAATATTCATCATTTGCTAAACTACAACGAGTAACAGCTTATATATTTAGATACTACAACAACTTAAAAGATTATATATCAAAAAAAAAGGAGGGTGAAAATGTCGTTCTTAATGTCAACCAAGAATACAATGTAAAGCTTATCAAATGCCTTAAAACCTTTGAATTAAATAGAGCTAAATTGGTACTCGTGAAGCAGTGTCAACAAATAACATTTCATGAGGAAATTAATTGCCTTTAAAACACAGATGCCTACCAAGTAGTAGCAGAATCACAAATCTACAGCCATTTCTTGATGATGACGGGGTTCTACGCGTTGGCGGCAGAATAAAAAACGCAAACTTATCATTTTCAAAAAAACATCCTATTTTACTAACTAAAAAAGATCCAATTTCTATTCTTATTTTTACAGACACACATTTCAAAACATTACATGGTGGTGTGCAGTTAATGCAATCGTTTGTCATGTCTCACTACTGGATAATTTCTGCTAGAAATATTGCGAAATTAGTTAAAAGGAAATGTGTAATCTGTTTCAAATATGCGGCAAAGGCTTCTCAACAAATTATGGGTAATTTGCCGTCAGTTCGTATTCAGCCCGCTAGACCGTTCAAACACAGTGGATTAGATTATGCAGGCCCTATTACGCTAAAACAATCAACTTTACGCAAAAGTTCTACAAGTAAGGGTTACATATGCCTTTTTGTATGCATGTGTACAAAAGCCGTACATCTGGAGGTCGTTTCGAGTCTTGCTACTGATGCCTTCTTGGCTGCATTTAGGCGATTCATTTCACGAAGAGGGCCCTGTACTGATTTATACTCTGACTGTGGAACTACTTTTGTAGGAGCAACTAAAGAACTGCAAGTTATTCATAATCGTTCCAAAACCTCGCTTCCTGATGACTTAGCTGAAACACTTAATAATGATGGTACAATTTGGCATTTCATACCACCAGCTTCACCACATTTTGGAGGTTTATGGGAGGCAGGCGTAAAGTCTACTATGCCAAATTGAGAGTTGCTTAAATTCGAGGCCCCTCTGCCCTCTATCATCGGATCCATCAGATTTAAATGTGCTGACACCTGCGCATTTTTTGGTCGGTGAACCAACAACCTGTATTTCAGAAGCAGATTTGATCGATACCAATATCGACCGCTTGAGTAGATGGAGGCAAATTGAAAAGTTAAAACAACACTTTTGGCAGCGTTGGTCGCAAGAATATCTCTGTCGCCTTCAATCTAGGCCAAGATGGAATTCCATTAAGCGTGAAGCACAAGTTGGTGATATGGTTTTAATTCTACATGAACGGTTTGCTCCTGGGCAATGGCCACTTGCAAGAATCGAAAAAGTCCATCCCGGATCAGACGAACATGTTCGTGTCGTTACTCTGTACTGTAACGGAAAATATATTAAACGGCCTGTGGCCAAAATTTGCTTTCTTCCCACTTATGAAGATGATGCCACATACAAGCAATGAGGATGCCACAAGCAATCAATGTTTTAGTCAAAACTATATAACCCGGTTTAGAACTATCGTTCTTAGTGGGGGAGAAATGTATGGGAGTTTTATTCCTCTTTTATGATTTTTAAATGTTTGACATTATATTGTAATCGCGACCCCTGTTTAAAGTTAAAGTAAATATGTGTAACTGTTTGCTTATTTTGTGTTCCTTTTTGAACTTTATTTGTTTTCAATAAATGTATTTTAAATGAGTCAGTTTTGTACAATAGATCTCAGAGACAACAGTTCTCCACCGCGGTAAATTAATATTAAAAATTGTGTTATATTTATTTTAGACAAAAAATTAAATTCTTTGTATTAATAAAATTTAAAAATAAAATAAAATAAATCAAATCGTTTCATTACCGAAATTCTCGTACAATCAGTAATACTTTTATTGTGTGGAAGTGCTAAATAGATCATACTATTATTTTGGTATCCAGAGCCATTTTAGGTTCAATTTTGTAGCTTTTCATATATTTTTGGAGCTAAAAGTGATGTAGAAACGAAACGGATAATCCGATCATTTTAGCACTTACACTAGGGTGTCTCTTTTAAAGTGCTTGGTCGATATTTGCACGCATACCCCCAATTTTTTTAAAAATGGTCCCAAATTAACAAAATCGATTTTTTTTTGGAAAACGTTAACCCGTGCCGAGTTGCGGCCGAAAATGGCCCATTTTGGAAAAAAGTGTATTATTATTAAAAATTCCCAGAATTCGAAATTTAGAAAAATTTAGCATTTTGTTTCATTTATTCATTTAATATAGTCAAAATGATTCAGACATGGAATTTTGACTTCATCGGATATCATTAACCCACTTTAGCCTGGAATCCAAAATGACCCACAAATTTGATAAAAATGCAGAAACGTGTTTTTTTTTAAATTAATTTTACAGATTTTTTAAAATGCTTAATCCGGAGATGTCGATTGCTAGTTGTACCACATTAGAGTTGATATTAAAGAAAAGACCCATGAAACTTAATATTAATTATGTGTACGTGATTGTAAAGCCATTAAATTGATAAAAAAAAAAATCTCAACTGGATAAAAATAATTATTTTATGTAACATGATAAATATGGGGTTAACTTTTATACTTTTGGCCAAAAACACCCCAATAGGAAATTTACAGAATAACACCTTTAATAATTTTCGGGAAAATATCACTTTAAATGAGTAACAACAAAATTTTTTACACTTGATAAAAATTATTATTTTGAGAAACTTGATTTTCACAAAAAAAAACGCACTAGGAAATTTACAGAATAACATTTGTCAGATTTTTATTAAAATGGAATATGCGATAAAAATTTTCACTTTATAAAAATAACACTGTGAGTAGGGTTTGGGATTTCCCGGACTTTTTTATTTCCCGGGAAACGGGAATGAAAAAATTTGATTCCCGGGAATCCCGGGAAATATTTTTGAACAAAATTGTTAAGGAAAACCACCTGTATAAGTAATTTTTATTAAAAAAAACACTATTTAGTACAAATGCAGTCTGTGTAGTGAGAATTCAAAGTAAAATATCAGAATGTTGAACATTTGATTTCACATAAATTACTCGCAGCACTGCTAAATGAATTGCAAGATTCCAGCAGAAAGCACCTACTACTGGACTGTCGGAAACTAACCGTTTCAGAATTCAAAGTAAAATATCAGAATGTTGAACATTTGATTTCACATAAATTACTCGCAGCACTGCTAAATGAATTGCATGATTCCAGCAGAAAGCACCTACTACTGGACTGTCGGAAACTAACCGTTTCATCACACTTGGCTAGAGTTTGCTGTTCGGTTTTAATCGAAACCGAAACCGCGGTTTTTGAAGCCTCAAAGCCGAAATCGAAAACCGACAAAAATAAGTCGGTTTTTAATAAATACTAAAAACAATTAAAATAGTTAATTAAATTACATATTATTGAGTCTTGAATTTCGAAAAGGGCTTAGCTCCTGAGGGTTATAATTTTAGAAAAAAAATTGCACCAAAAAGTAATGTATTGAGTTTCACGTATTCATTTTATTATTTTTCAAAAAGTTTTATTTCGTAGTCCGCGAAATTTATTGTATAAAATTTTAACCTTATATTATTTAAAAAAAAACTGCTGAATTTCGGATTTAACTCTTTAAATACAGCTTTATTTGCCGAAAAAAGAATACAAATTTTAATGTATAACGGTTTCCGCATTTTCTCCCCCGGCTATGGCTTTATTCGAGTGAGAAATTCAATCGAATTTTAATAAATATGTATTAAAATATTTAATTTTTATACATATTAAATTATTTTATAACAATTTAATTAATATCACAAGAAAACCGAAAAATAACCGAAACCGCGGTTTTTTTAATTTTGAAAAACCGGAACCGCGGTTTTCAATTTTTTCGGTTTTTAGCAAACTCTACACTTGGCCCATTAGATATGGTGGGCACAATGTTATTTTCCAAAGACAAATAAAACTACAATTCTTCTTATTTCATCAGCATTACATCTTCCTGATATATAAACCAACCCCAGGTTATAAAATGAATTATTTCCGTTTATACATATGTTCAAATATCTCTTTTGTGATATTCTTGTTCATTCATCTAAGATTGGATACCATTTCAGGAAATGTTTGCCCTACCATAAAACCTTTAATGCCTATTCAGCTTACACTTTTTTCTTCGGGTACTTTGCTAATTTTAGCTGAAACTTTATTCTTGTTGTTGTTTTCTTCAAGAGAAGTTGCATGACCATCAATTTTTTTTTTTTTTGTAAACCAAATTTAGATGTCGGATAACCAAATTTAGATACCACCGTTAACCAGTCTTTTCTTTTCACATTTATTAATGAAAACGTTACTTATAAAATTATTGACCCTTAATATAAAGGAGTATTTTAAATTTAAAGTCGAATTTATTTTTAATCAAACGGTTTTGTTCTTTTGTGTATGAAAACCTCACAAAAATATTTATATTTCAAATATTTTGATTGGTTGAAAATAAATTAACCAATCAGAATGCTCCAAATATAAACCAAGTCAAGGTATACTGCCACCCAATATTTTAACTAAAGTGGACTTTACCTAAATTATACATTTGAAAAATTTAGATAGTAAGGGCGATTATTTGTAAAGGCACATCTACACGAGAGAGAAAACTACTAGAGATAGAGCAAAAAACACCTCTAAATAGCTTTAATCATTCACAATAGAGCTAATTAGAGGTGTTTTTTGCTCTATCTCTAGCAGTTTTCTCTCTCGTGTAGATGTGCCTTAAAAACAAAGCTTTTTTTCATATATCTTTCAAACATTTTACCATGTTTTTAGGTTTTACTACTTAAATTTTGAATAAGTTATGCGAAAAATCTTTATTAGTTGAAATGCTCCTAATTACTTGGCAAAGATTTTATTTGTGTGTCAAATAAATGTATTCCCTTTTAAAAGATTTTAACAATGACATTTTTGTTTTGGTATTTTTACGACTAAAATTAAAAAATCCTATTCGAAACAAAAACAATTTAAGAAATTTAATATTTTTAAAATTTCCCGTTTTCCCGGGAAAAATATATTATTTTCCCGGGAATTCCCGAACCTCAAACCCTAACTGTGAGACAAATGGTAGGGGTCAGCGATCGGGAAGGGTTCAAACTACCGGGGAAAGTTATATCGGTAAAAAGGAAGTTATACGTGTCCCGGCGTTTCGCTGGGTCACGCCTAGGAATCGAGATATATCGATTTGACCTTTGGTTGTCTTTTTTTTGACATAACTCGAGAACCACTAGTCCGATTTTGCTCAAACAATTTTAATTTTTACCGGCAAAACTGTTGAGTATATAGAAAAACGTTATATGAACACATTAAAGGAATTGTAATTTTTAATTTTTTTAAAATTGTTTGAGCAAAATCGGACTAGTGGTTCTCGAGTTATGTCAAAAAAAAGATATATTTCGATTCCTAGACGTGACCCAGCGAAACGCCGGAACACTTATTATAACTTGTTTTTAACCGATATAACATTTCCCGTTGGTTTCATCCCATCCCGATTTTGACTGGCGCATAGTGTAATTAGTTTATGGATCATGTTATTTCTTACACTTTTGCCAAAACCGACCCAATAGAAAATTTACAGAATAACACCTTTCATAATTTTCGGAAAAATATCACTACAAATAGATCAAAAAAATCTTTTTTTCCACATGATAAAAATTATTATTTTATGTAGCTTGATCCATATAGGGTTAATGTTTTTACTTTTCGACAAGAAAAAACGAACTTGGAAATTTTCAGAATAACATTTTTCCAAATAGAAAGCAATAAATGCATAATAAATAAAAGCTTTTAATAAGAATCTAATACGGTTACAAAACTAAAATTGCTATTAGTATACGGACACTTTTGATCCCATCTTTTTAATCCTTAAAAATAAGATTGGGGCTATAGACAATTGCGCTTTTTCGTTAGTTTTGTACCCTCTACGAATATCCCAATTTAATAAAAAACTGATAAATGTTATTCTGTTAATTTCCTAGTGGGTCTTTTTTTTTGTGAAAAGTGGGAATATTAACAATATATGGATCAAGTTACTCAAAATAATAATTTTTATCAAGTGCAAAAAATTTTTTTGTTATTCATTTAAAATGTTATTTTTCCGAAAATTATCAAAGATGTTAT
This sequence comes from Leucophora obtusa, assembly GCA_949987735.1. Taxonomy (NCBI): domain Eukaryota; kingdom Metazoa; phylum Arthropoda; class Insecta; order Diptera; family Anthomyiidae; genus Leucophora; species Leucophora obtusa. Next base: position 144,492,816 of record OX465295.1, read on the forward strand.
TCTGTAAATTTCCTAGTGGGGCGTTTCATGCCAAAAGTATAAAAGTAAACCCCATATGGATCATGTTACATAAAATAATTTTTTTTATCCAGTTGAGATTTTTTTAATCAATTTAATGGCTTTACAATCTCGTAGTCATAATTAATATTAAGTTTCATGGGTTTTTTCTGACCCCAGGCAACTAAGGGTTAAAGATTTAAAAAAAAAATGTAAACATAATTATAATTTAACCAAATTTACGTGATATTTTTCCGAAAACTATGTAAAATTTTATGAAAACATTAAAATTTTTTTTTAATTTTTGACAAAATAAGCAATTTTTGTAAAATGTCCTGAAAAGCAGTCGCACCAAACACAAACTCGAATTGTCATTTTTCTATGTGGTACAAATAGTAATCGACATCTCCAAATTAGGCATTTTGAAAAATCTATAAAGCCCAAATTACTTGAATGTAAATGTAACGTGACGAATCAGCTGATTCAACCTGCTTAATGAGAAACACATAGTGCTGAGTACTAGATATAAACGAGTCGTAACGTGCCGCACATTTCTGTTGAAAACAGAATTTTTTCTCCGTTTTTACATGACAGTTGGAAATCAGCTGTTTTAATTATCATAAAAACATAAAAGTGGAAAAACAGAATAAAAACAAATCACATTGCACAAACTAAAAAAAAAATAAAACAGTTTACTAAATAAATAAAAAATAATGGACGACGAAAAATTAATTTTGTTGGTTCAAGCAAATGATTGTATTTACAATGAATACAATCCGGGTTACAAAAATAAGGAAAAAAAACAAAGTGTTTGGGCACAAATCGCCCACGAGATGCGATTTCCAGGTAATTACAAAATTGAAATGCTGTAAAAACATTCATAAAACTATTAATGGTTATTAATTTTTTAGAGGACATGTGTATTAAAAGGTGGACATCACTTCGGGATCGGTACGTTAAAGAGAAGCGGCAGTCAAACCTTCCCTCTGGTAGTGGCTCAGGTTTTAAATATCAATTGCCATTTATTAGTTGTATGGAGTTTATAGCACCACATATTACCTCCCGGCCGTAAGAAGTTTTAAATTTGCCTAACGTTTATTTCTAATGTTCATAAATTTTTAGCATGCGTTATTCAATAAACATTTTAGATGAAATGTCTTCGTCCGATACGTCATCACCATTGTCCATGGAAATATTATCTCCTTTAACAGATTCTAAATCTCTTGTAACGTCACCCATTCCTACACAATCTTCATTAACGGACTATAATGGGAATTATAATGATAACTCATTTATCACACAAACTTCACCCCCTTTCACACAATCTTCACAATCTGCATTTGCGGAATATAGTAGCTCGTTAATCGCACCAAAGTCACCCATTAACATACAACCTCTACTTACGGAAGAGAATGGTTCCACGTTCATCGCTCCACAACCTAGTGCAGCAGCTGTACCAAAGCGGAAACGCAAAAATTCAGAAATCCGTGATGTGGACCAAATATTTTCTGAAGCCTTGGGAGCGTTTAAAAAACGTTGCGAAACACAAAAAGATAAGGAAAAAGAAGAAGATAGCAACCCTCTCCACGGCTTTGGGAAAATGATCGTAGCCACGATCGGTTCAATGAGCTCTAAAAAACAAGTTCAAGCCATGCAGAGGGTGACGGCGCTGGTAATGGAGATCAAACTGCAGCCAGATGAATAATAACACCGTACACCAAAATCCATTTTTTTATAAAATAACAAGGTTCTGACAACTAATTCTGGCAAAGCGGACAAAAAAAAATATACGTGTATCGGCGCTTCAAAAGTTTCTCCCCTTTTGGAAATGTTTATTCTGAATCGGCATAGGAAACCATGTGAATCTTCCATATTTTGGCCCCTTTTTAAAAAGGGACAAAAAGACCCGTAAGTTGAAGAAATAGAGGGTTAAAATATTCCATAAAAATGTTGCTCGTAGTGATTTACATTAGTTCGCTGAACACATCCTATACCTAAAATGGAAGATTAATGTGGTTTCCTATGCCGATACACAATAAACATTTACAAAAGGGGAAACTTTAACCCCCCATAAAACATAGGGCCTGACGTAAACTTTTAACGTATATTTCTGCAAGAATCATTTGTCAGGACCTTGTTATTTTATTTTTTTTGTGTTGTAAAGTAAATCAATTATACACCATTTCAAATTACAAATAAGAAAATTCTAAATGCTGCTGTAAATGTGTGTGCAACATTACCAAAATAAAATAAATTGAAAAAACAAATTTTAAAATATAACTATATAGCGGGCGCAGCCCGCTACGTTGTTAGCGTGCCTTAAAGGTTAGAATTAAATTTATTTTATATAAAATAAAACAAAATATTTGTTGCTAAGGTAAAATAATTGTTAAGGTAAATTTATTATAGATAAGTCGTATTCGTGGTTGGTGATTTTCTTAAAATTTGCTTTTTTTAAATACAGTTTTTTATAATAAAAACCTTCACTCACCCAGCCACCACAAATAAATAATTCTGACACAACAATAATTCTTGACAATATACGTGTGTATGTCAAGATAATTTGGTAAAGTGCGCACATAGGTAGATGGACCCGTAAAGAGTTTTGTTCATTTGTGTTTTGAATGAAAATAAAAAACATTTAAAGCAGCCCGCTACGTTGTTAGCGTGCTGCTTTAAATGTTAGAATTAAATTTCTTTTAGATAAAATAAAAGACAATATTTGTTATTAAGATAAAATAATTGTTAAGGTAAATTTATTGTAATGTTTAAGTACAAACACTATTTTTTGTCTCTTCATTTTTATATAAATAAATCATTTAGTATACCAACACGTGAGCATGTAATAACTAATTGTCTGTTGTTCAAGCCATCGGCGTAGATAGGTCGTATTCGTGGTTGGGTGGGTAAATTCGCTTTGTTTATTTAAAGTACAGTTTTTATAATAAAAGCCTTCACCCAGCCACCACAAATAAATAATTCTGACACAACAATGGGTTTAAAATAAATAAATATTTGCTCACTTTTTCTCATGAAAGTGGATTGTTATTAATGAATCCATTACAAATTGCAATATACGTGTGTATGTCAAGATAATATGGTAAAGTGCGAACTTAGGTAGATAGACCCGTAAGTATTTTTATTCATTTGTGTTTTGAATGAAAATAAATAACGTAAAGCAGGGTTGGCAAGCGGGCAAAGCTACGTATATACGTTGTTAGCGTGCATTGAAGTTTTTTTAATTCCAGTTTATGTAAAGGTAGACCTGGCAATTCAAGTAAATTCACTAATTCAGTTGGAAAATTTACTGCGTCGGTTTCTTCCACCGGTGCTTCGTTACCTGCTGTTTAAATATCAGAATATATAAGTTCCATTCTTTTTCTAAGGTTTTTTCTCTTTTAGAAAATTTGTTTAACTTTTTGGAGAGTATGTTTCAATGCTTCGTTAGTTTCATATTCCGTGGATAGTGTTTGAATAGTTAATTAAAAGGGGTTCTTCACCCCTTTTTGTTCCTCCCAGTAAAAATCCCAAATATATATAATCTGCCTCAATCGCATGCGAAATTTCAAGTACCAAATTCCGGCAGTTTGAGTCATTCAAATTCCATTCCATTTTGTTTAACAATTTCAGTGTGCCAATGTAACTCCTTCCAAGATTCCATTTCGTTCACCATTCCATTACATTTCGTTCCAATTATCTGTTATTCTCGTTCCCCGTTTCATTCCATTTCGTTCCTACTGTCTTGTGTATCGATATTGATATCAGTCGCTTCTCTTTCCATTCCATTTCTTTGCAATTGCTCCGTTCCATTCCTCTTTGAACTGCAGCGTTGCAATTCCACTCGTTCCCCATTCTATGCCATCTCGCTCCTCATTACATTTCGTTCTAAAGTCCATTCCTTTTCGTTCCCTCTTCCAATCCATTTCCATTGTCTATAATTTCAATTCCACTCGTTCAACGTTTATATCCATTTCGTTCCACTTGTGTAGTGTTTCAATTCCACTCGTTTCCTATTTAGTTTCTTAATTTTAGTGTTCCATATACACTCGTTCTTTAAATTTTAGGTTTCTAGCTAAAGACGCAGATGTTCAAGGGGGAGGGGCAATTTTCCCCTTTTGAGCCACCATTTTTACCACGTTCCTGTCCAAAGTCCTAAAAATGCCTTGTCGATAAGTTAGACCATACTCCAAGGAAAACATATTATAGATTACGGGTTTCTAGCCGAAGGGTTCGGTTAGGTCATCAAGGGGGAGAATTATTCCGTTTTTACCCCTCCCGGTAGGAATTTCCAAAAATTCCGAGAACGTCTGCGTTGGAGGAGGAACCTACTACATACATAATTTTAGGTCCGCAGTTTGCCCAACTCGGCAAAGGGGAAGTTTTTTCACTTTTTACCCCTCCCGGTATGAGTTTACAAAAATACCGTCTTAGGGCACGCCTACGTTGGAGAAAGAACCCAAATATCGAATTTAAGCTCCCTAGTTCCAGCAGTTTGGCCAGGCCGTTAAGGGGGAGACTTTTCCTGTTTTTGACCCTACCTGTGGAAATTTCCAAAAATCTCATCTTAGCGGATGTCTACAATAGAGGAGGAACTTTAGTACCAAATTTCAACTTCCTACTTCCAGCAGTTTTGGCAGGCCTTTAAGTGGCACTTTTCGCTTCATTAATTCCCATTTTTGCAATGTCCCTGTCCAAAATTCCACAAAGCACCTTCCCGTTAAGTGAGCCCATACTCCAAGGAACATATGGTTTACATTCAGGTTTCTATCCAACTTTTACTATTTGTGCCCCTCTGGGTAGGAATTTCCGAAAATCCATCGACAGGGAATTTCAGCTTCCTAGTTCCAGCAGTTTGAGCAGGCTGTCAAGTGGGACACTTTTTCTTTTTTTGTCCGTCCCGGTTGGAATTAGGCTGGAAGAGGAACCTAAGTACCGAATTTCAGCTTCCTAGTTCCAGCAGTTTGGACAGGTCGTTAAGAAGCCACTTTCCCTTTTTGAGCCCCTATTTTATAACGACCCTGTCCAAAATTCAAAATAGTATCTTTCTAATAAGTTAGCCCTTACTCCAGGGACCCATATTTTAAATTTCAGGTTTCTAGCCGAAGGGGTTTTTACAGGGAGGCTTTCTTCTTTTTGCCCCTTCCTTTAGGAATTTACAAAAATTCTATCCTCGCGGCTGTCTGCGATGGATGAGGAACATTCATACCAAATTTCAACTTCATTGCCTCAGCGGTTTGGGCAGGCCGTTATTGGGGACATTTTTCCCTTTCAACCCACATTTTTACTATGTTTCTGTTCCAAAATAGAAAAATTACGTTGCCGGTGAGTTAGTCCTACTCCAGGGAATACATATTTAAAATTTTAGGTTGGCCAGAAGGGATTGGGCAGGCCGTCAAGGAGAATACTTTTCCCCTTATCTCCCTCCCGATAGGAATTTCAAAAATTCCGTCTAAGCGGACGCCTACATAGAAGGAGGAACTCACATACCGAATTTCTGCTACATAGTTTCAGCGGTTTGGGCAGGCCGTCAAGGGGGAAACATTCCCCTTTTGGGATATCCTGTAGGGAATTCCAAAAATACAAACTTAGTCGATGTCTACTACAGCGGAGGAACCTTTATGCCAAATTTCAACTTCTTATCTCCAGTGGTTTGGGCAGGCAGTTAAGGGGGACACTTTTCCAATTTGTGAGACCGTCTTAGCGGACGTCTATGCCGAATATCAAGAAACCTTGTTTTAGTGGGGGAGGAAAAAAAGTACTTTTTGTGAAATTATATTTTTTTAAATGAAATTTTTTGGAAAAAGCGAAATTTTTTGGAAAAAGATACTTTATTTTTACAAAGGTACTGGAAGAATGTACTTTTTTTGAAAAATTTATTTTTAGGAAAAATTTATTTTTTTTGGAAAAAGGTCCTTTTTTTGGGAAAAGGGCCTTTTTTGGAAAATGTATTTTTTTGGAAAAAGGTATTTTTTTGGAAAAATGTATTTTTTTTGGAAAAAGGTACTTTTTTTGGTTAAGGTACTTTTTTTTGGAAAAAGGTAAATTTTTTTAGAAAAAGATACTTTTTTTGGAAAAAGGTACTTTTATGGAAAAAGGTACTTTTTGGAAAAAGGTACATACTTTTTTTGGAAAAAGGTACTTTTTTGGAAAAAGGTACTTTTTTGGAAAAAGGTACTTTTTTTGGAAAAAGGTACTTTTTGTGGAAAAAGGTACTTTTTGTGGAAAAAGGTACTTTTTGTGGAAAGGTCCTTTTTTTTGAAAAATTTACTTTTTGTGGAAAAGGTCCTTTTTTTGGAAAAATGTACTTTTTTGGAAAAAGGTACTTTTTTTGGCAAAAGGTACTTTTTTGGAAAAAGGTACTTTTTTTTGGAAGAAGGTACTTTTTTTGGAAAAAGGTACTTTTTTCGAAAAAAGGTACTTTTTTTTGGAAAAAGGTACTTTTTTTGGAAAAAGGTACTTATTTTGGAAAAAGGTTCTTTTTTTTGGAAAAAGGTACTTTTTTGGAAAAAGGTACTTTTTTGGCAAAGGTACTTTTTTTGGAAAAAGGTACTTTTTTTGGAAAAAGCTAATTTTTTTGGAAAAAGGTACTTTTTTGTAAAAAGGCACTTTTTTTGGAAAAAGCTACTTTTTTCGAAAAAGCTACTTTTTTGGAAAAAGGTGCTTTTTTGGAAAAAGGTACTTTTTCTGTCCTCTTTTTGCCACTCCCGATAAGAATTTCCAAAAATTCCGTCTCAACGGACGTCTACACCGGTCGAGGAACCTACATACCAAATTTCAACTTCATAGCTCCAGCAGTTTGAGCAGGCCGTCAAGGGGGCCCTTTTTGCCCCTCCCTGTAAAAGTTTCAAAAAAATCCCGTCTTGGTGGATGTCTACTTATTTATTTTTTTTTTTTTTAATTTTTTGTGACTAGGGCTCGGAAATTCATGCATTTATAATCGTGTTTTATGTACATAAAATATGTATTTAAAATAGAAAAATAGGTATTCGTAATTGATTTTTTTCATCATTTTAAATATTAGCAAATCAATCCAAACAATAAACATGTATTTACATGAAATTCCGAGCCCTATTCACGACCTATTAAAAAGTCAATAATTTTTAACAACTAACTAAATTGTTTTTTTAAACCTTTTTATATGGAATATTTTTAAAAATGAAATGCAATAATTTAATTTCCAAAAAAAAAACTTGAAAAAGCTGAAATCATTATATTGGTCTCATACTGCAGGTTTAAGCTTTAATTAATAGTTAACCGAAAATGCTGTTGTTTTGTATACAATTTTTTGACATTTTCTTTAGTTTAATAAATAGCTAAGTTAAACCTACAGTATGAGAACCACTTTAACTTAACTATTAAGCAAAAGAAAATGTCAAGAAATTGTATATAAAACCACAAATTTTTGGGTTAACTATTAGTTAACGCTTAAACCTGCAGTATGGACCTACCGTTAGTGTTTTTTAAATAGGAATTATAATTTTCTGTTTTTGGTTTTTTTTTGGGAAATAGTGTACACAAATGTAATTAAAATATCTTTTTTTTCAATAGAATATAAGGCCTCTAATTAAATTATAATTTAAACTTTTGAATTTTATAGAAATTTCAAACTTTTTTTACTCTTGTTAAAAGTTTTATGTTTATGTGTTTTTAATAAATAAATATTAATACAAAAAATGTGATGATTATGGATTAACTTATTTAACACTTTAAAAAATTTGAATATGAAGAAACATGTTTTAATTTTTTAGAATTTCTATTATCCCGTTATGATCATGCCACAGATACGGACATGTCATGAAAGTTTTGATATCTATGTATTTTTATTTTTGTCTTACAACAGCTTTTGGCAAAAATATAGGTTAATCAATTTTATAAATTAGATTTTTTCTAAAAAAGAACTTTACAAAATTAAACGTTATTAATCTTTAAAAGGACATGTCAGTTTGCCACTTTTTTAGTTTAGATGCAAAAAATAAACTATTTTTTTATTTTAACATTAAAATTTCTTTATTTATTTCAAAATACATTTTCAATATTTTTCTTGGAATAGAATTTGTTGGAATTATCAAGATATTGCGTTATAAATTAGTAATTCTACAAATAGTTTCTGTTGAAACAAAAAAATTGTGTTAAAATTTTACAATGGACTTCATACTTAATAGTTATCCCCACGCAAAAACAATAATAACAATTTGCGCTAACTTTTATGTAGAGCTTAACTATTGGGCATGAAACACCACGTAAAATTTAAACACAAGTTTGTTGTTTTAACAGAAAATATTTGTAGATTTAATAATTTTTAACACAAAATGTTGTTTTAAGAGAAAATATTTGAAGATTTAATAATTTTTAACGCAAAATGTTGTTAATTTCAACAAATTTTATTCCAAGTCGAAAATTTGTAATAATTCTGTAAAATTACATAACTATTGTTTTCAGTGTTTTACAAATTTAAGATCATAAATTTTTTTTAAAATAAATATCTATTTTCACAATGTTTTTTAGCATATCAAAGTGTTTAAATGATGATTTTATTTTATATGTAAAACTTGAATACTTGCGGCTTTCCAAAAATTTTCTTGATGTTTTTTTTTATGGATTTTCAAAATTTTTAAATGTTTTTTTAATATATTTTTTTTTTCAATTTTAAATATAAACCCTAACAAAGTTAAGGAAATTTTTCAAAACAACCAGTATCATATAGGCTCAACGAAAAAAACATTTGTTTTTGTTATATTAAATTTGAATTTAATTATTCGTTAATTTATTTATAAACATTGCGAAAATTGGAATAAAGTTATGAAAATAAGAGTTTAACTATAAATAAAAATAATTCAGAACCAATTCTACGTTTTTGCGGTTATTAAAACTAGACTTTTTAATGAAATAACTTTAAAAAGGTAAAAGTAAATCATCAATGGGCTTTAATCTGTGGACTTTTCACAAAACAACTTAAATTCAATTCAGATGTTATATCAAAGAAAATTCCAAGAGAATTATGATTACGACAAGAGCTTTTACTCATACTTACAATAGATTTTTTAATGCTGACAAAGAATCAAATCTCAGAAAATGTGTATCACGTCAGGTTTAGGAGTAATATTAGGGTAATGGTCAACAAATTTTAATTCTGGCCAACTATTATGTTATTGTGAAAGTTCGGATATTTTTTTCTCAAATTCTGAAAACAAGACTAGTATTCGGCATTAAAAATGAATTTTAAAGTAAATTGTTGTGTCAAAAGATCTTAGATAAGTATGGTTAATAAAAATTAGATTAAACCATTGCGTTTTGAAAATGTATCGCTCCTTCATTTAAAAAATAATCTGCCAATCTCTCTCTCAATTGCAAAGCACTTTCTGACGATCTCCGTGCATGTGTTGTCATTGATCGCAATGGCCGGTTACCACTTGTTCTCATTTGAATACGCCACTCTCCTTCTGTTACATGCCCATTTTATCCCTCACGGTCAACAAAGTTTTCGGGGCAATACCAACGTTGTTGATCATTTAACATAATAAAATTATGTAGTACAACGCAAGCCAAAATGATGATTTCAACAAAGTCTGGCGAAGCTTCAATTGTGGTGAAAAGAATTCTCCACCGTGCCGCCAATATTCCGAAACAGTTTTCTATAACTCTACGAGCCCTTGAGAGTCTGTAGTTAAAAATCCTCTTTTTTCTTTCTTGACTAGAACCTGCATAGGGACGCATTAAGTTCCGCCTTAATGGAAATGCAGCATCCCCAACAAAAAAATGTGGAAACGGTAAGTCCGATGTTCCTGGCAATGGTTTGCTAGATGGTACTGGAACTTTATTTGACATTACCGATTCCCCAAAAGGAGATAAGCGAAAAACTCCTATAATTTTAATAAATAATAAGTGTATGAAAATGTATAAATAAATTTAACAATCTTACCTCCATCACTTTGACATCCAGCACCGCCAACACTTACCGAAATAAACGTATACTTGGCATCACAAACGGCCATCAACACTATACTAAAAAACTTTTTGTAGTTGTGAAAAACAGAACCCGAGTTTACAGGACATCCAACACAATTCGGGGCATTCCACATTTGACTGAAGTCCCTTTCAATGTCTTTGTATTGTTCAGTTGTGGGCTCACTGACGTATATTGGAGATAACTTCCACAAAACTGTACACGTCTCTAAAATAATTTTTCGCACCGTTGATTTACCAACTTTATGGCTCCATGCAATTGTTTGCATGGAAGTGCCATGTGCCAAATATCTACACAAATAAAATTTATTTTTAAGTTGTTTAATTAAAATATTTATATTACACTTACAACAAAGTGATTGACAGCCTTTCTTCAGGGCCGATTCTTTGCCTGGGCTTCATTAAAGAGCTGCCAATCAGGTCAAGTAACAGATCAAATGTTGGCCTAGTCATCCTTGTATGTAAAAAAAACTGCTCATCATCCAGCGTCTTCATATTTAAAAATACCTTCCTGTGGTATCCACTCTTCAACCAATCTTTATTAATTGGGCGAACATTCCAGCGTCTTTTTCTTCGATGTTTTTGCTTAATTTTTTTATACAGTCTACATAACTGCAAGAAGCTGAGGTGGATGAGCATTTTGTTCAAATCCATCACAATAATTTTTATTATAAAATAAATGTTTATTTTAATATTAAAAAAATGTTTTTAAAGACACAACAAGCTCTAAAAAATGTTTGAATGATTCGGTTGTCAAAAACATACGACGCGTTACATATTTTGAGTAACTTAGCAAAAATAAAATACCATGTTACGACTCGTTCTCGTTACATTTACGTTCTAGTAACGAGACCTTAAAATTGATTTAAACAAAAACACGTTTTTGCATTTTTATCAAATTCGTGGATCATTTTGGATTCCAGGCTAAAGTGGGTAAATAATATCCGATGAAGTCAAAATTCCATGTCTGAATCATTTTGACTATATTAAACGAATAAATGCAACAAAATACTAAAATTTTCAAAATTTCGAATTTTGGGAATTTTTAATATTAATACACTTTTTTCCAAATTGGTCCATTTTCGGACGCAACTCGGCACGGGGTAATACGAACTCGGATAAGAGGAATTCTCGGTTAATACGAACTAATTTAGAAGTCCCGACGTTTTGGCAACAATTTCAATATAAATAACATCGGTTAATACGAACTCGCTTAAGACGAACACTCGGATAAAACGAACTGTTTGTGTGGTCCCACAAACAAATTTCTATATAATTTTCCACTTTTAATACGAACTTTACAAAATTCGACAACTTTTTCTATATTTTTTTTGTTTTCTGACAAATTTTAAACCGAACACACAGACATTTTTTCTTAAATAAATTGCAAACCACATATTAAGGAAACCAAATGAAAAAATTGTCAAATTTTTAAAGTTGTAGAATATGTAGAATATTTTAAATAAATTTTACCACGGTTAATACGAACCTCGCTTACAACGAACTAATTAATATAGTCCCACGGAGTTCGTCTTAAGCGCGTTTTACTGTATATCATATAAGCCAGATTTTAACCGTTATCTGTGGATTTGCCAGTCAATTAAAAGTTGAATATTAGAGTAATTTGCAGCGAAAAGTGATGTAGAGCATAAAAAAAATCCGATCTGTTTAGCACTTTCATATAATGATAGTTATGATAACATCTACCATTCCAGATTGATTGGACGCCATAATTCTTAAAACTGTGGAGGTGCCTTCAATTTGAATTTAACCTTTTAGCGGTTTTTGGAGAAAGATATGCTGTAGAGCATACAAAGTTCATCCGATCCATTTAGCACTTTCACATAATAATAGTAATGAAGATATGTACCATTCAAGACATATTTGATCACATAATTCTTTAAACCGTGGATGTGATATTCAATTTTGTGCTGCAATTTTGAGGGTAGGGTAGAGGGGGGATCCTTCGCCAGTGGGGCACATACACTAATCCCATTTTTCTCCGATGTTAAGGGAGATAAAAAATTGGAAAAAATATATTTTGTGCATTTTTCAATTACCTTTCCTTGACATCCACTTTGACGAATTTATATCACATGTGGTTGCAGAGAGACGTGTTTTTGTGTTTTTTGGGGTGCCAAAAAAATAATTGAAAGCAACTACATTTTGCAATAACTTCCTCAAATCGTGTGATAAAATAATAATTTTTCATTATATTAGACCTATGATCCTAAGCTTTCAGAAAATAATAATTTGATTTTAGTAAATGCTTAAAAAGTGTGAAAAAATATTAATTTTATGTTAGTGCCTGTCTCTGGGGCACAATCACCAGATGGCCCCTGGAGCTACGAAGAGTTGGTGCATCTCTGCCTAAAATGCTCTATAAGACTTTGCTATATGTTTAAAATATGTTTAATAGTAAATTAGTACAATAGTGTTCATTCTTAAATTTATATTAATTATTCAGTTTTTGTAATTTTGAACAATCATTATATTATAGTTTTAAGTTATTTTTTTTTTTAGTGCCTGTCTCTGGGGCACAATCACCAGATGGCCCCTGGAGCTACGAAGAGTTGGTGCATCTCTGCCTAAAATGCTCTATAAGACTTTGCTATATGTTTAAAATATGTTTAATAGTAAATTAGTACAATAGTGTTCATTCTTAAATTTATATTAATTATTCAGTTTTTGTAATTTTGAACAATCATTATATTATAGTTTTAAGTTATTTTTTTTTTAATGTAATGGAGATTTATTGATTAAAAAGAATCATATATCTTAAAGAACTTATTCTAAATTATTTATTTCAGTCACTAAAACATTGACTTTGCCGTATTAACAATATTTTTTGTTGAAATTGTATCTAGCTCTTTTGGCGAATATCCCCCAGGTTTGGGGCAGTTACGCCGATTTGGGTTACTTTGGAAATCATTAAAAAAGTAATAGAAAATATGCAAATAATTAGAATAAAACTCATAGAAATTAAAGCCAAGATATGTAGGTCTTCAATTTGAAAGTAATTTTTGAAAAATAATTAGGGGTTAAGAAATGACAGTGCTTTGAAAAAAAAGTGGCGAAGGATCCCCCCTCTACCCTACTAGGTCCAAACATAGACCGATTTACACCAAAATCAATAGACTTTGTTTTTGGGGAGATATAAGTCGGTCTACCAAATTTCATCAAAATATCTTAATATTTGCGACCTGTAGCATGTCCACAAGATTACATGGAGACACAGACGGACGGACGAAAAAATTAAAAAAACAACATTACTTAAAATCAATAATGGAAATATAGCTTGACTATGCGTTTTCAAATAAACTTACCGTGACGATTGCGAAATTTGTGTCATCGTTTTTCATTAACTCGAGGTAAGAGTGTGCAAAAACCACTAAAAAATAGCCACAAAAGGTTTTGTTAACTTTCACCTCAATTTGCTCAAAAACCAGATGTGCTCGAAAAATTTGGAAACCAAATTCGGACTCAGCACGGAAAGGTTACTTGAAAATGTGTGGTCGCATGCCCGAAAAATCCAAAATTTTAAAAATACTTACTAGCAAAAATGTGTGCGGTTTTTTGTTTATAACTTTTTTAGCACTCAAAAAAATTGATTCACGCGAACAGATTACTTGTTTTTAATGCATTTTAAATAAGTTAATCTATACATAAAAAAAATGTGTGCCAGTAATTTGAAATTTTTCATTTTTAAAATCTGAAATCGACCTGTTTCGTAGATTTTCCCATTTACTTATTTTTTTTAATTTAAAGGTTTTGTTTCTAAAGTTTTCGTGTTTAAAACCTCTCAAAATTTAAGTCATTCTTGTAAAAGATTTTTTTTATTCAAAAGTTTTTTTAATTAGAGCCAGTTTTTTAGTCAGAACCAAGGTTGATTTTTTTTTATGTACCCAGCAAAAAGAAGAGAAAAAGAAGCAGTGACTTGGATTTCGATATTGTGAAAATTTAGATCGGAACCAATGAATTTTACATAGGCTTGTCATAGGGTGGAATTTTTCTTTTATGATCCTTATGATGTTCTTTTTAATTGATGAAAAGGAATTAATTTTTATTCGTAAAAAATTGAAGCAAATCATTTGGCCCTGACAACTTGTCTCAAAATAATTAAAGTTAAGTGCTTAACCATAGTTATAAATGTTAAGTTTGTATGGAAATATCTGTAGTTGGAACTAAAACTCAAATTAATTTTGTTTATTCTTATAAAAAATTACAGAATAAGATTTACTTTGACTCAACGGACAGTTGTCTTAAGTTAGAAGCTATATTGGTGAAACCGTTAACGAAGATAGAGGACCACACTAAAGAATCAGACTTTTTTACTGAAAAAAAATTAACTGAACATTAAAAAAATGTCGAAAAGGGGTTTAACAGATTTTCCAGAACACCTGTTTGGTTCTTATTGGAACCACTTGGCAAATCTATGCTAAAACATGTATTAAAACTTCTCTTTCTAGTTCATAAAATATCTATAGATATGACTACCGTAGAAGATATAAAAAAATGTTTAGCCCCCCTTGAGCGAATCCTGGATCCGCGCCTGAAGGTGACTGATGAATGTTGCTAGAAAAAATATAATAATTTTATTCTGTGTTATTATATATGGAACCGATTCATTTAAGAAAAACGTACGATTGGGATAATAAAACAAGAACTGTTAAATCTAAAAAAATTTTAGATATAGTGTATTTAAATAAATTTTAGTTGAATGGAAATAACTTTCTATCCTGCCAAAATCAGTAGACGTTTTTGCTAAATATTAGTAGGCTTAAAATAGAGAAAATAAATATTAAGTATTTCTACTGTTTTCAGAAGAGTAGATTGTCTTCCCATTAAAAAAAAATATATAAATTAAATTTTGAAAATGTAATTGCTTTTCCGTGATGGTTTCAATTTTTATATAATTGCATCCCTTATCTTATCGCTTTTATATCACCCAAAACTCGCATTATTTTCGCTCGCTAGTTTCACGCTTTCCTATTATTTACTTAGTGCTTTTAGCGCATTTACGTTAAAACCTTTATACTGATACAATTTTATCTAATTTAAATGTTTTGTTATTATTTTTACAATAATGTGATATTAAATTTTATTTTATCATAATAATGATTTCTAGCGCTTTTTAAATGTTTGGTCACATAGATTAGTTAAAAATACCTATTTGGATCATATTAATAATTTAGCACTTTTTTGGGGCCTGCCTGCGAGATTTGCTCTTAAAAAGCTGGCATCTTCACTCCATCTGGTGATGTAAACTCAAGATATTTTTGACAATAAAAAAAAAGATATTTTTGACAATCATATCGCCTCACAGGAATTTTTGTTTGATTTATTAGACGTAAAATCAGATAATGTAAATCCCGCTTTATACGCCATTCATACTGAACTAGTTACTAGTTTTTATTTTTCAAATTTATTTTGTTTTCGGTTGTCAAATTCCTTACAAATTTCAAATGGAAAACTAAAAAAAAAACCAAAACTTCTAGTTTTGGGTTCAGTATGAATGAGGCTTTAGCAAATAGAATCAGCTGATTTCAGCAGTTGTTTCTGCAGGACGCTTTTAACTAACTTTTATTAGCTTTTTCTGCTATTTCTACAGATTTATTTTCATAACAAAAAAACTGAAACCGGTTTTTTAAGAAAACCGTAACCGACACCGTTTTTTAACAATAGTAATTTTTGAACACACCGATAACCGGTTTTTTGAAATGACCGGTTTTTTGGACACTCTAATCTAGTCTGAGTTGAAAATTAATTACCGTGTTTTTTAATCACCTGGATTTAGAATTTTTCATACAAAAAGTGGATTTATTAAATCCAAAAAAAAGCTGGATTTAATAAATCCATAATAAAAGCACAAATATATGAAACAGCCTTTTAATTTAATGTCAGAAAAAAATACGAATAAAAATTAAAAAAGAAACAAAAAAATTTAAAAACTAACAAATAAAAGGTTTTTATTAAATTTTTTTTATGAAATATGTTTAGAAAAAAACTACACCTCACCAAATACATATTTTTAATCTTGGACATGGAGAAATAGCTGAAATAGAAATGGCAATTTTTCACTCTGCAGTAAGTAATTTAATTAAATCCAATTAGTGAATATTAAATATTGCAATGGACTTTTTCAATTGTGTAGAAATATAAATTGAAGTGATAAAACTGAAAAGGCAGACTGTTTATCGCTGTTTTATATCAAATATAATTAAAAGTTAAAGTAAAATCCTTCATCATCGAATTCGGTATTAAAAATTAGGGTGAAAGAAGTGTCGGACAGAAAATTCTTTTTAAAATAGGGAGAATCTAACCCCTTCTGTTGAGCACTTTTAGAACTACTTTTTGGATTTATTAAATCAAAGTGATTAGAAAAAGCGGCTAATGTTACAATTCAATAGAAATTGAAGTGATAAAACTGAAAAGGCAAACTGTCTATCGCTGTTTTATATAAAATATAATTAAAACTTAATTAAAGCAAAATCCTTCATCATCGAATTCGGTATTAAAAATTAGGGTGAAAGAAGTGTCGGAAAATTCTTTTTAAAATAGGGAGAATCTAGCCCCATCTGTTGAGCACTTTTAGAACTACTTTTTGGATTTATTAAATCCAAGTGATTAGAAAAAGCGGCTAATGTAACAATTCAATTCAATGGAAATTGAAGTGATAAAACTGAAAAGGCAGACTGTCTATCGCTGTTTTATATAAAATATAATTAAAACTTAATTAAAGCAAAATCCTTCATCATCGAATTCGGTATTAAAAATTAGGGTGAAAGAAGTGTCGGACACAAAATTCTTTTTAAAATAGGGAGAATCTAACCCCATCTGTTGAGCACTTTTAGAACTACTTTTTAGATTTATTAAATCCAAGTGATAAGAAAAAGCGTCTAATGTATCAATTCATTTTGTTATTATAATAAATGCATGTCTCAAGCAAAAAAATCGACATTATTAACTTGTATACCCAATAGCTTTTGTTTAAAAGATTCATTTAAATTCAAAATTTTGCTTAGAAACGTGTACATTAGAGTTCTCCAAGCTTGTATGGAGGAAAATAAAATTTGAGTTTTTGACCGGGCTACCCCCTCAAAATATTTATTTGGGTGTAAAACTACATCACCCAAAAATTTAGGATAATCGGACATCGGGAAGACGTGTCGCAGCGGCCCTGAAGTTTGGAACACGGATTACAAGGTGAAAATATGACTTTTTGTGCATTTTCTCGAAAACATTGATATTTTAAAACTAAATCGAATTAAAAACTCTAAAGAATCGTGATTTAGCAATAAAAACTTAAATCAGTTAAAAATCAGCCAAGTTATAACAATTTCCCCAGGCAACTGATGCGTCGCAGGCCACTTAATCAAGAAACTCAGGTCCAAATTTTATTGAAATAATCTACTACAGGAACATTTTTTTATTCTATAAGTTCCAAGAACTCAGATAAGAATTAATTTTTTATACTGCGTTTTGCTAACTCGTTTTAAATTAGTGCCAAAAAGGTCGGAATTCCTAAACACTGTTTTCAAATCTACAATTTAAAATTTTTTTAAAGAAATTTTAAAAAATCAGATATTGGACTTTAAGTTTTTATGAAGAAGATATTAGAGATTAAAAACTAAAAAAATTGTAGGAATTTCTTTTTTCATTTGGCTGCGGCAGAGATTTGTTTTGAGCGGATTTCGAGAAAACAGCGATTTTTAGCAGGTTTTTCTTTTTTTAGGCAGGTTTTTCTTTTTTATTCTTTTAATTACACATGATTTTTGCCGGAATATAACAACACAAAATTATATACTTCTATCCTGAAAATTAGGGCAAAATATAAATAAATTAAATTGCCGCTGTGTAAGGTCAGAGGTCAAATTTGCAGCCAAATGAAAAAAGGAATTCCTACAATTTTTGTAGTTTTTAGTCTCTAATATGTTCTTAATAAAACCCTAAAGTTCAATCGTTGATTTTTTAAAATTTCTTTAAAAAAATTTAAAATTGTAGATTTGAAAACCGACCTTTTTGGCACTAATTTAAAACGAGTTATCAAAATGCAATATAAAATAATAATCCTTGTCTGAGTTCTTGGAACTTACAGAATAAAAAAATGTTTCTGTAGTAGATTGTTTCAATAAATTTTAAAATTTGGAAACGAATTTCTTGATTAAGTGGCCTGCGACACATCAGTTGCCTGGGGAAATTGTTATAACTCGGCTGATTTTTAACCGATTTAAGTTTTTATTGCTTTATTAGAAGGACAATTCACTCCAAATCACGAGTCTTTAGTGTTTTTAATTCGAATTAGTGTTAAAATCTCAATATTTTCGAGAAAATGCATAAAATGTAATATTTTCCCCTTGTAATCCGTGTTCCAAATGCCCGATTATCCTAATATTTTTGCGGACGTAGTTTTACACACAAATAAATTTTTACAGGGGGTAGCATGATCAAAAACTCAATTTTTTGGAGAACCCTAGTGTACACCCAAGTAAAAGATTAGTTGGAATTCGATCAATACCATTAAAATGAATTTGCCAGGATGTTATTTTATTTGGAGTTACCTATAATTGAATACTACTCCAAAAATATTTTAATAGGTATTAAAAATAGGGAAAATGCACTAAAAAATAATCCTTTTAACAAATTATTGGTATCTCCAATCAATTTTAAAATTAGTATCAGTTTAGTATTTCTATGCAGTAGAGGCAGCCGTTTATTTAGTGAATATACAAAAAAATTGGTGTTGTCAATAACCTTTATTGAAAAATTTCAATCCTAATCAAATATGACCTTAAAGTCGAGTTTCTGTAAAACTGATCGAATTGCGGATTGTATTGATAACACACAAAACTATTGATTGGTATTGGTAAACGAATTTTTTACTATATTTGTTTTCCAAGCAAGCAAGTTCGAATCCCGGAAAAGACAAAAATTTATGTTTTTCTAAATTAAAATATTCATATGTATAAACAGTAAATATGTCTAAGAATATTAAAAGTAGTTGTGGTGCAGTGGGTAAGAGTGTGAACTATTAACCTGAATGGCCGGGTTCAATACCAGGAAATTCAAAAAAAGTTTTTTAATTTCAATAAAATTTTGTGGAACATAATAATATTAATGTGGAACATAATATTGAATTAGGCAACCGAATATTGGCTTTCACGACGAAAAATATAATTTAATATAAAGATAGTTCTCGTAACCGCACGAATTCGATTGGCAACAAATTCGCTGGCCACAACTGAGACTGTTTTCTGGGTGTACATAGTATGCAGTGGCTTTCTATATTTTTCTTCCTCGCTCAACCTTTGTTCTTGAAGTCGGGCAAGGCAAATGAAAACATTGAGTGAAAATATGACTCTCTTAATTCACTTTTTTTCATATTTTTAATAATATTTCAACACATTTTTTAAATATTCAGTTTTTCAAGTAAAAAATAATTAAAATAAAAAATATTAAATTTTAATAGAAAATAACACAATAAAATCAAAATAAAAGTACGTGTTGATAGCAACAATTTTAAGTCAAGATGTTGCAATGAAATTTTTTACATGAAAAAAATTTTCATTTACTTTCCCTAGATGGACACACAACAACAAAAAACGGTCAGTACGGCAGTCTCTCTAGTAAATAAATACTTTTGGTTAGTGATTTATGATAATATGGATCGCGAGTGAATTAAAAGGTATTACATACCACTGAAGTCCTCAACTTTTAAACTTTTAACGTGCAAAAAATATTTTTTTGACTTTCTCAAACAACTAAAGATACACTTAACATAATATTAAAAAAATCTGCAACAACAGAGTTAGTTGTTCGCATTTTTGTAAGCAAAAACGAATTTTTGAAATCGGTCAAGGGTTGTGCCCTAAAATTCTATTTGGTTAAAAAAGTGCTTTTGGAAACACTGTGAGTGGGTGGTATTATTAACAATCCATAGCTTGGTAGTGAGTGGAGTATCAATATTATAAAACCATAAATCAGCAATATATTCAAAATCTATGTATTTATTTATGGTTTAAAAACAAAACATAAACACACACCGTATAATATTCATGATATATACGATTCTCATTTATACAAAATGAAAGTATTTTTCATTAAACATATTGAATATTATTATAGGTTGGTATGCCAATGAAAGTCTAACTTCACTGGGTCAATACTATACAAACATGTTGTTGTTAGATTTTTGTTATTGTATATTTAGAATGAACACCACTAAATATATTGAAACTTAAATGGTATCCAAAGTATCAATAAACATTTTATCAAAAGTATCAACAAACAAATTGGAAAAAAAATCATTATCAATTCTAACATCGAATATTTCACTGGGAACATATACCGAACCAACAATAAATAATAATAAAATAAAAAAATTGGTGGTAAAATAATAAAAACCAACAAAAAAGGTCAGCAAGCCAATACGTTACCATAAAGGTACTTACTTTTGTAGACAAAAGGGACCATTTGTAGACAAATAATATATTTATTTAGGTAATTAAGTTTTTATGAAAAGCAGAGCTTTGAAGAATTGATTCATAAAGAATTAATTTAAAATACAATATGAATTAAATATGTATTATAAACTAAAGTACTGCACAATTCGACATTTTATGTAAAAATGTCATTATCAAAAATTTCATACATTGCTATGTCATGTCAATTCAAAGAAGGTGTTATGCCATGTTGTGCCAACACAATCATACTGTCATAGCATGTCATTGCAACTTAGCTAAGCTGTTGTATGATGTTGTGTTCAATACAATGCCTTTAATATTTTTTCTGCAGCATGTTTTTAATACTGTTTTATCCTGCCTTGTATGAAAGTATTTATTATTCTTTATTATTTTTTAAATAAAGATACATAATAGTCCTATTTACAATCATGTGCATTTGAGATTGCAAAATGGTGCAATTGCAAATAATTGCTATCAATTGTGAACGGTCTTTTTATGTTTGTTTGCAACATTTGTTGCAAAGCACAAAATTAACAGCTGATTAGTAAAAAACAAAACTAATTTAAACTGACATTTTCGCTACAATAAATTTTATGTCAAAAAAAGCGTCAAATTTTTATTTAGAATTTAGCGTTTATTTTTTTA
The DNA here is from genome assembly GCA_949987735.1 of Leucophora obtusa. NCBI lineage: Eukaryota > Metazoa > Arthropoda > Insecta > Diptera > Anthomyiidae > Leucophora > Leucophora obtusa. The sequence goes on from OX465295.1 coordinate 144,513,884, forward strand.
ATTAGAAAATTTATTAATTTAAATTTATTAGTTTAGTTTAGTAGTTTATTTTTTTATTTCAGCTTAGCTGACAGCTATCAGCAGTTTGTAATTAAGTGTTGCATACGCATAGTAAATATAAACTATTGGTTTTTGGTGTTGCATATTTGCAAAGGTGTAGCACATTCAACTCTGTATATTTTGTTAGTGTAAAGTAAAATTATACTATACCACTTTGCAAATGCAATGATGCAAGACCATTTGCACCAGATTGTGAATAGGCCCAGGAAAAAATTACCCATTACCTTAACAAGGCATTGTCATATAACCGCTTACAAATCTCATTGCCAAATTTCTTTACGGCATAACCAAACACATTTTAACAAGATCGTAAAAAAAGCAAGAGGTATTGTAATCAATTCTAAAAATCAAAACAAACAAGGCATGAAATTCATTCAAATATAATTATTTACTAACAAAAGTTTTCAAAAATTAATAGTTTATTTTTTAAATTATTTGTTTTACTACCAAAAGTAACCGCTTACATTTTGGTAGTAAAACAACAAATTAAGAAGTAGTTCCACATTTTGAAAAGAGAAGTTATTTAGTTTTAAACATAACAGTGAAAAAATTATTTTAAAAACTTTGTGCTAATACGGCATTTCAATTTTTAAAGGACTATTTCCCATTTCTTTGCAATAAATTTCCGCTTTATCACAAATAGTATTTTTGATATACACAATCACTGAATGAAGAGTAAATAAATGTTCAATGGTAATTAAAAAAGTAAACCAGAAAAGTTGATTTCGATTAAATAAATAGTAACATTACAAAGAAATATATTTTTTAATTTTTCTTAGCAGTTATTCAAAACAAAATATAAAAAATTATTAATATTTTTTGTAAGTTATTATATTGAGAATTAAAATAAACGGAAAATCTATTGTCTTTTGCGATTTTGTCAGTTAATTTATTAATTTTAATTTATTGCTTATTTTGCAAAACGTCCAAAACAAATCTTTTGGCAAAAAACGATATATTCCACTAGTACAACGAACCAATCGATTGGCTACACTCAAAAAAGTTTGAGTGTTGTTTGTGTAGTAATCAGTAGTTATTATTTTTAACGGAAATTACAGTTGTTTTTCTATATAAAAATTCAAAACAACTTTTATGACGGTTATTTAAGATAACTACTAACGAAAAGTACTGTAATTTTGTAACAGTTGTTTAAGGCAGTTATTTTTAATACAATTAACAACTACCAAAACAATAATTTTACAGCAAACAGTTATTTTTGGTAGTTAATTAAAAAATAAAAAATATCGTTGATTTTTTTTATTTGAAAATTCTTATTTAGTTTATATTTGATATTATTGATATATTTCTAGTTTGCAAATAAAAATCAGAAACTTGTATTGTATCTCCAATGCATAAAAGCATAACAACTGGAGAACGGTTGCAATTTTTATTTCGAGTTTTAAATAGGCTGAAGTAATAACACATATTTTTGTAATCGAAAGAAAAAAAAATATTTTTTTTATTAAAATATAAAAAACAGCAGTTTTTACCGATTTCGTCAGTTGTTTTGGAATTTTTGTAGTAAAAATTTTTCAGTTAATTTTACGACATTGGTAGTTATTTTTAATGCATTTGTTAGTTATTTTTCAACAGTTAAAAATAACAAAATTTTTAGTTATTTTAAATGTAAATACCTTTGTCGCCTTTTTAACTGCATTTATCTTTGTTTTAACTGACATTCTCAGAAGATTCTACCGACAAACTTTAGTGAGTGTACGAATCGTGCCGTCAGAACAAATATGTTTTCTCTTTGCTAATATTTGATTGATTTCTGCCATAGGAAAACGTTCACATTCTGACTACTTTTTCCATTAAAAATGGTTTATATACAATTTTAAGGTTTTGTGAACCTTTTCTATCGAAAACCCTCTGATTCTGGGAACTTTTCCTTTCGAAATTTCCACGTAAAACATTCAGATATTGTTGTTAGGACAATTGAAATTTTGTTGTTGTTTATTCATTTATTTAATTTATTCATTAATTTATTTAATCTATTTATTTATTTAATGTATTTAATTTATATAATAATTTATTTAGTAATTTATTTAATAATTTATTTAGTAATTTATTAAATAATTTATTTAATACTTTATTTAATTTACTATCTTATTTAATTTATTTAATATGTTTAATTTATTTAATTTATTTGATTTATTTAATTTATATAATTTATTTAATTTATTTTATTGATTTAATTTATTTTTTTCATTTAATTTATTTAATTTATCTAATTTATTTAATTTATTTGATTAATTTAATTTATTTAATTCATTAAAATTTATTTAATTTATTTAATTTATTTATTTAATTTATTTCATTTATTTAATTTTATTTAGTTTATTTTATTTAATTTATTTTATTATATTTTATTTATTTAATGTTGATTAGTAAGAGTGGAAGTACAGCTAATAAAATAAATATCAGGCACCAGAAAACGTTTTTTTTTTTTTGTTTTTATCAAAAATAAATATCACTAAAGTTCAAAATGTTTTTATTTCTCAATCGAAAACAAAAAATTTCAAATGTACTTTAAAACAAAAATATCCCTCAAGTTGAAATTCGAAAAATATCTTTAGGTATAAATATCAAAGATAAAAAAATTGATAAAAAAATAAAACTTTTTAAAACGTTTTAAAAAACGTTTTTTTTTGTTTTTCATCTTTGTACTAAGTACAAAAATATGAATAGAATTTTAAAATTTTTGTTTTATTTTTATGGTGGAGATACTATTATGGTTTTTGGTTTCAAATCTGTAGAAAATCATATAATATCCTAGAGTGAACTGTTGAGCGGTATATACATACAAACATATATTGCAAATATTTTTTTTTTGCTAAAATGTTTGCCAATTGACCAGCATTTTGCACTAATATTATTCATTTTCGGAATGAAATCGCTGTATAAGTTTTCTAATTCAATTTTTACACCATGAAACCTTTTTCATATTCCGCCATTAATTCACAATTTTTTAAGTGCAGATTTTTAAAATTTATAACCTAGGGACCATAATACCCATATCTCATACCAAAGTTTGGTAATTAGTTCGCAAAAAAAAAATTGCCAAAAAAAATTTGCAAAAAAAAAAATTTTTCCATTAATGTATTCTTTTGCAGAATATAAATTGCTGATTAGGTTTCTTAACTATTTTTTTGTATCATAAAGGCTTTTTTCGCATTCCGCCAATATTTTGCAATTTTTTGAGTGCGGTTTTTTTAAATTTTTAACCTTAGGACAATAATTCCCATATCTTATGCCGAAGTTTGGTGATTAGTTTCGGGAAAAAAAATTTAGCAAAAAGGAACATTTTTCCATCAACATATTCTTTTGAAAAATGTAAATCGCTGACTGAGTTTTTTAATTTATTTTTTGTAACATAAAGCTTTTTTTCGCGTTCCGCCATTATTTTGCAAATTTTTAAGAGCGGTTTTTTTTAACTCACAACCTAGGGACTACAATAATTATATCCTATACCAAAATTATCTGGTTAGATTGCAAAAACAAAAAAAATTGGGAAAAAAAATTTTACAAAAAGGAATAGTTTTGCATCAATATACATATGTATATGTATGTAACATATGTATAGCAGAATGTTAATCGCTGATTAAGTTTAAAAAATTTTGAATGCGGTTTTTTAAAATTCATAAATTTGGGACTATGATACCCATATCTTATGCCAAAGTTTGGTAGTTCGTACGCAAAAAATTTAGCGAAAAATAAATTTTGCAAAAAGGAAAATTTCTGCATCAACATATTCGTTTGCAGAATGTAAATCACTGAATGAGTTTTTAAATTTATTTTTTGTACCAAAAAGCTTTTTTTCGCGTTCCGCGAATTTTTTTGCAATTTTTTAAGTGCGGATTTTTAAAATTCATAATCTTGGGACTATAATACCAATATTCTCATATCAAAGTTTGGTGGTTCGTTTGCAAAAAAAATTCGCGAAAAAAATTTTTCGAAAAGAAAATTTTTTGCATCAGTGTATTTGTTTGCAGAATGTAAATTTCTGATAACAATTTTTAATTCATTTTTTGTACCATAAAGTTTTTTTTCGCGTTCCGCCATTGGTTTGCAATTTTTTTAAGTGGGGTTCTTTAAAATCCATAATCTAGGGACTATAATACATATATCCTATACCAAAATTAGCTAGTTAGATTGCAAAAACAAAAAATCACGACAAAAAACTTTGCAAAAAGGAATAGTTTTGCATCAATATATTTGCTTGCAGAATGTTAATCGCTGATTATCATGCTTTGTAGAAGTCTTTTCGGCGGAAATTTTTATTACTTTTTAATAACGCAAAGGTTTATATCATTGTAATCAGAAAAAACTAAAAAAAAACGTTTTAAAACGTTTTATTTTGTTTTTTCCTCAATACAAAAAAAACGTTTTTTTTTTTGTTTTTTCCTCAGTACAAAAATAAAAATAATTCTCAACTTTCCTGAAAATATCAGTACGGATATTTTTAAAATTTTGTTTTCGGAAAGAAAACAAAAAATAAAAAAATTGATGAAAACAAAATATCCATCAAGAAAAATAAATTCATTTGTACACAAGTGATTTTTTTTTATTGAGGAAAAAACAAAATAAAACGTTTTAAAAGTATTAATATCGGGTGCCTGATAAATATACACCAAACCTGATATGCTATTTAGTATTTGTCTAATTTAGTATAAGTCAAATTCTATTAGTTTAACCATAATAATAAAGCGATTTTAAATATTCGCTTCCCTTTTCTGTAATTTGCAAGGTGTATTGTAAGGCCTTATATATAAATTCTAAAGAACTACCTCTTCTATCAAAAAACAAGCTTGTGCTAAAAAGTATAAAGTAATTATAAAAAAATTAAATCTGATTTAAGCTATAAATTATCACGGTAGCTCAGTGGAAGAGTATCCGCCTGACACGCAGAAAGCTAGGGATCAAATTCCAACGAAACACATGTGTAAGTTTTTTTTATTAATTTTAAAATTTAATTCGTAAATTCTATTTTGAGAATATCTATTTTTAGAAACTCGCTTAATTTTTTTATTATTAGAACACCTTCTTTTACTAAAACTCAAAGGTGTTCTGTAAGAAAAATAGTAACTAGCTACCATTGCGATTCCAAAGAATCGATTGCATTTAGTCTCACGCCTTGTTAAAAGAAACAAGTTGGTAATCCAATTGGGAAGGCGTTCTATCAAAAATACCTGATTCCCAACTCGATTTTCTATTTTGAAAATTATTTGCTGGGGGTTATTATGTATGTCATATTGCATAAATAAATTAAATGCACTTTTCTAATTAAGTGTATACTTCCAAAAAAAAACTAGTTTACTGTACTGAAAATTACTGAAGGTACTACGCGTATTACCTACTGAATTCTTTTTTTAAAAACATTAGATTTCATTCACTATTGATATTGTTGCGACATTATTGTAAGTTTCTAAGTTTATGCAATATGACATATATACAAATTTTGAATTTTTGTCTTTCCAAATTGGCTTTGATATTTACCATCGGACATTGTGCTATATTCAAGGTTGGCTACCGTTATGGCTAAAATACCGTTTCAAATTGAATACCGTTACTGTTATCGATACCTCTAAAAAAAATTATAAATACCGTTATCGTTACCAATACCGTTATTTTTATGGGTAGTTACCGGTATTTATTATTTTATATAAAAATTACAATTTTTTTATTTTATAATCTTGAGTGTTTTTTTTTACAAAAAATTTATAGATAATAATTTTACTTATTAAAACTACCAGTATTGAATTTATAGCTTAAAATCTGTATTTTCAGTACTTAAAATTAAAAATATGCCATCCAAGGTGGAAATTGAAGACGGTACAAAAAACAAAGCGATGTGAAAGCGTTTGTTGTCAATGGTACAAAAAAAATCGTTTTCATAGCGTTGAAAAACATTATTTTGGATTGCTTTTCGAACGTTCACAAACAGTATTTTAGGAGCGCTTTTCATATAAAATTTACAACCGTTTGTGAAATAAAAACACTGTTAAAACATTGCTTTAAAGCGTTTTTCTAACGTTTGCAAAAAGTACTTTAGCAGTACTTCTTTTAACCTTCCTATACCCGCGCGTTGGTCTGTGAGACCGAGAAAACACTTTTTTCAAATATATTTAATTTAAGGCTGTTTTGCAAACGACTGAAAGTCGATAAAATTACTGAAAATAAAGTTATTGCATGGTATAATTTTTTCATTATATCTTTAAGTTTAAAAAAAAAATATTATCTATATAGGTTGTGTTAGGAAAAACTATGAAGAAACAGGTTTTAAAACCTTTGGTCTCTGAGACCGCGCGCGGGTATAGGTGTTACAAAAATTAGCGCGGGTATAGGAAGGTTAAAGAATATATAACCGATTATTTAAAAAAAACACTGTAAAAACTGTGATTTAAAGCGCCTTTAAAATGTTCGAAAAAGTGCATTCCAATGTCAGAGTCCCCTTTTTAAAGTGTTTGATCAAAATGATAAAAAAAAAAGATTTTATATATATATATAATTTTAAGATTTTTTATATATATGTATATATAATTTTAATTATATTTTATTATTTATGTAAAAAGAGTTATAGCAATCATTATTTATGTAAAAGAGTTATAGCAATTGTCTCATTATGAAAATTTGTAAGAATACACTTAACTTGCACTAATTGTATACTAATATCAGCATAATTTTTATTAAATTTTTTTACATTATACAATCCAATTTCTTTTGATGAAAGTGGATACTTAAAAACATCAGTTGTTTCATTATAAATTTTGCGATTTATAAAGATGTCATCACAATTGTGTTTACAATGTTTGATGCTAAAAATTTCTTTAATTACGAGAATATTTCCATTACTGAGTAGACATACGTTGTCAGGGTGAGATAGGGTTGCCACATGGCCTTGAATGGCCTTGATTGTCAAGTTAATTCAGGTCGTGTCAAGTGCCAAGGTCAAATTTATTTTGTCAAGTTAAATTCAATTTTTGTCGTTAAAAAAAACATGTAAAATTACAAAACTGATGAAATTTGTTAGTGTTTTAATTTTTTTGAGTAGAATTTATTTCTAAACAATAAGAAAAGAAAGATGAACTCCTAAATTCATAAACGCTTTGTAAAATTATAGGAGGTTTATTGAACAAATTTTGTATGAAAATGACGTTTTGTAAACCTGCTATACCTTTAGAAAGCATTTATGAATTGAGGGTGAAGTCTGCAGGAAGTCGTTGAAATGTTCAAACTTTAGGCCAAAAAAAAAATATAAATTTTTCATAATTCTCGCAATGCCATTTTAAAATTTTAGCATATTTTCTTTTCTGAAACGTAAAAAACCAAAACTTTTTTTTCATAAATTTATTAAATTCATGATATATTATCAAAATAAAATGGCGCTAAAGGTATATCTTTGGTTTTGAGAGCGCGAGTAGAGATTTACGAAAGACGGTTTTCCTTAAAAATCGGTAAACAATAATTTTACTGGGACAATAAAACCTTAGGTGCTATTTTATTTTGATTATATGTATATCATCCATTTAATAAATTTATAAAAAAAAATGTTTTGGTTTTTTACGTTTCAGAAAAAAAATATGTTAAAATTTCAAATTGACGATTCGAAAACTATGGAAAGTTTATATATATTTTGGCCTAAAGTTTGAAAATGTCAACGAAGTATTTTTGCAAGGCAATTTCAAAAAATATATCTTTTTTTGGCCGAACGTAGGGGTCGCCTTTTTCAATTTTTCGTTATAGCTTCGGCATTTAAAATCGGATTTTAAAGTGTCAAATATCGATTTTTTTGCCTCGAGCAGACCAGTGTTTTGCTATAAAAGAAAAATGCAATGAAAAAAGGCGACGCCTACGTTCGGCAACCAATATATAAAAAAATTCTACTGGGTTTATCGAAAAACTACATTAGCAAAAGTTTAATGATTTTTTGCGAGCTTTAATTTTCTGACATTAGGGTGGTAGCAACTGAGATCTGGTGGCTAACTACTAGAACGGGATACTTGAGGTCAATGGCCCTCGAGAGAAAAACACCGGTCTCCTCGAGAGAAAAAGATCAATGTATCATACTTTAAGATCCGAAAAACCAAAGATATTACGAAAAATGTAAAATGGCGACGCCTACGTTCGGCAAAAAAAAAAAATAAAAAATTTTCTTTGAAACCTCGTTGCAAAAATACTTCATATTGGAGGGTGTACGGCGAAATTTTTTTTTGCCTGTAAGGTGGTAGGCTCTACTGCACACATATGCACATTAAATTTTTTATTGTCAAGTTATTTTTTTTAAATCAAGTTATTTTTTGCGAAGTGTCAAGTTATTAGACTTTTGCGATGTGGCAACCCTAGGGTGAGATGAAGTGAATTAAAAAAAATAATTTAATTGATAATTTTTTCAATATCATTTTGAAATGTTTAATTTTCTACGTATTTTCCTCAATTCCAATTGGTATAAATATTGTTTCTAAATACAACCGATTTGTTTGTTAATATGATAAAATTTGGTTAAAGTTGAGTTTAGTGGCATAGCACCGATCAGGTCAAAATTTTTACCACAGGTAAAACTTTTTATTGGGATTCCACATCAACATTTTTTTTTGTCGGTCGGAGCTATCTCGGGAGTTATTTCGGTTCAAAGTTGGACTTGCTTATAACTCCGTTATTTGCGTTCGGATTTGGACAGTACACCATTAGAAATGTATTTAAAACATCTTTCATATGGCATTAAAAATTTTTATACCAATTAACCCATTGCGGCCCAGTTAAAATTTTTTTAATTTTTAGAAGGTTCATTTTAACAAAAAAGGGTTTTATTTCATAAGATTGCGTATATAACAATATAATTTGTACTTAATTATTTATTGTCGAGACTTACTACACCTTTCATTCAAGATATAGCTCAAACATCAAACAACAAAGTTATTGGGGGTCAAAGTTTTAGTTTTTTTTTTTTATATTAACTCAAAAAAAATTCATGTCAATTATAGAGTTATAGAAATATCTTTCACTAGGACCAAAAATAAGTGGCTGCCACTTAAGACCCCCCGGGAGTCTAAAATAGCCACTTAATGTACTAATTATAAAGTATGGGTACTCAAATAAACGGAAATTTTCTTAAGAATTCAAACATGACCACAACGTACCAAAAAATCGCGCGATTTTTTCAAAAAATTTTTCGCCTGTGGCGCTTGTCCCGCAAAACATAAAAAACCCCCAATATTCATTACATTTTAACACCAACTTTTACCAAAATAAAGCTTATGTACGCTATGTCCTACAATACACAAAATACCACCAAACATTCATTAAATTTTATATTTTTCCAAAAAAAAAACCAACTTTTACCAACTATGTACCAAAAAATGAAAAATTTTTTGAAAAAATCCAGCGATTTTTTTAAAACTTTTTTTGCCTGCGACGTTGTGTCCCATAATATACAAAAAACCCCCAAAAATTCGTAAAATTTTCACTTTTTCCTAAAAAAATCCCACACTTTTATCACCAAAAAGTTTACGTACATTTTTCAAAATACTATTTTTTAACACCTAAAATGACAAAAATGCACCTAGCCCAAATTCTATTTTCCGTATCTTAAAACAAAATGCATATTTGGAATCGTGAGAAAATTTTCTTTAATTTGAGTCGTCACACGTGCCATTTTGGGGGCCCCCTTAACACCATATAGAAAAAAATTTTCTTTTTTAATTCCAGAGGGGGTCACATTTTTGTTTTGCCCAATTTTTACTTAACAAAAAAAAAAGTTTAACCCCTTACAACTTTGTAAGGGCTAAATGCAAAAGTTGTACATCAAATTAAAGCGTATATTTTCTATTACAATTATGTTGAAACAAATCATACCATTATATAAGCACTTTTTTCATATTCAAGGGCTTTTCCCGCATAACTCCCTCTAAAAATATGAAAAACTTGAACCAGCTCGTAATGGGTTAAATGTTAAAAAAGTTGTAAGTCATATTAAAGATATTTCAATTATCTCTCCAATTGTCCAGATCCGCTAATAAATAGCGGAGATACGGGCAAGTCCATGTTTCAACTTTGACCCGAAATAACACCCGAAATAGGGGTCTCCGACAAAAAAAATTTTTTTCCTATTCAGCCCAAAAAGTACTACCTGGGTGAAAAAAAGAAAAATCGGAGCTGTGCCCCTAAACTCAACTTGGTCCTAAAATTTTAGTCGAGAATAACCCAACAATACAAGCATTTTTTTCTGTGTAATATTTTAAATAATTCACAATTCTGAATAAAATACTTTTTATGTTTAAGTTTATCAATTTAAGTGTATTTTTCATAACTTTACAATAAATTTTAATTCAAATTTAATAAAATATAATTTATTAAAAAATGTTAATATATAAAAATATTTTAAAAAATTATTCCCATATTTGTATTTAAAACGATGGCAAAGTACTTCATTTGTTTATTTTCTAACGATTTGACAGCGTTAAAATTGGTATGTTGTAATAACGTTTATAGACTGTTGAGAAAGTACATTGAAATTTGTTTTTGGAACGGTTTGACAACGATATAAAATAACACCCTGAGACCGTAAATCATGGTTATCATTTGGGTGGTTTTCAAAACGCTCTGAAATTGTAAACCAGAATGTTCTACATACGCTAGTTTGACGGTTGAAAAAGCATTTTAAAGTTTTTTTTTTCTGCAACGCTTTGAAAACGTTATAAAATACCACCCTCACACCGTAAATCATGATTATCATTTGGGGCGTTGTCAAAACGCTTTAAACTTGTAAATATATATATTCTGAAAACGTTTGTACCACCTTTTAAAATGCTTTTAAAACGTTTTCACGATGTTATTTTTCCACCTGGTATGTTTTTACTTGTTTTTATATGTTTTTAACATAATTTTTAATAGCGGTACGTACCGGTATTTCTGTTTCGATAATGGTATACCGTTACCGAAACAGTCTTAAATACCGTTACCTAAACAAACGAAATCTGATACCGTTACCCTTACCGTTATTCGTTTCGGTAACAAACCTTGGTTATATTAAAATTTTTTTTTAAACCTAAAAAGTGTTGAAATTTGATTTTGAGCGACTACAGTTATTGATACACACTTAAGTTTGAAAAATAGTGCATGGAATCAAGCTTACACTGTAAAATGAGTTTTCTTTTCTTGAGCTATAGTTACACTCATAGAAATAAATCTGTAAAAAGAGCAGAAGAAGTTACTAAAAGCTTGTAAAAATGATGATGCAGAAAAAAATGCTGGAATACTAGTAGAATATGAACAGCAAAATTAAAACTGTTAAACTTACAGAATTTTAATATTTAACTTTTACAGTAGTTAATTGAAAATAACAAATTGTACTGTAGAATCTGCACAAAATTTAGCTTTTTTAAGCAAAATTTAGTAAAATGCAAATAGCAGTCTATCCTGCTAAAATCAGCAGAAATATTTTCTAAAGAAAAATTGTAAACTGCTGTTTTCGAAAGGCTCGATTTTTATTTGCATTTCAAAAAAAAAAAAAACGAAAAAAAAACTGCGAATTTTTTGCTTCTTTTAGCAGGCTAATTTGCTATTTTCCATTAACAAAAACTTTACTGAAATATAACTAAAATTCTGTATATTTTACAGTTTTATTTTTGCTCTTCTATATTACTAATATATAGCAAAAATTATCTGCTAATTTTAGCAGTTTTTTCTGCAGCATAATTTTTAACAAATTTTTAGTAGTTTTAACTAAATTTTTTACAGACTTTTGTCTATAGTGTACTAAATTAAAAATTTTTTATTGAAAAAATCGGTTGAAAATTGTAAAAAAGTAAAATCGCGAATTGCGCAAAATCTAGAGCGAATTTGAACAAACTGACTTCACCGTTATTTTTTATTTCTTGAAATATATTAAATAACTTTGTTTTTGAACTTTTTTTCCTTGCACTGCTTTTGAACTTGCACTGCTCATTTTCACGGAATTGATACAATTTATTAAAAAATTAAAAACTAATTAATACTGCATTTATACCTGAGCAAAAACTACCTGGTTTTTGTCTCTTGTAGTTTTTAACTTGTCAAAACGCATACAAAAAACAATCAAAAACTAGTTTTCTACAAAAACTAGGTGGTTTTTGCTCAAGTATAAATGTAGTATAAGACAATTGTTTAATGGATTTTATTATAATTGGAGCTTGGGAAATCTATTCACGCACATACAATGTGATTAATACCACTGCGATAGACTGAAAATTCACTCGTCAAATGATCTAATAATATAGGTTGCAGGTCTAGCTGAATGTATTACAAAACCAGTTTGAGAAGTTGCAATCAGTGGTGCCAACTTTTTGAAAGCAAAAAGCGCTGACCGATCTCTAAAAAAGAGCTAGAAAGCGCTAAATTGTAAAATATATATATGTATGCACAGCGCATGCTACGGGGACAGTTTTTCGATCAAGTGTTTAGTATGTGTATGTGGTGCGCATAGTTCGGAGACATTGCCAAAAATGTGCCCAAAATATGCAGTATATGAGTCACAAATGTCTTGATATTATGCGCTAGACCTAGGAAGAGTTTGAGGACAGTCCCCAACCTAACCAAATGTATCCATACTAAACACTACATATAATATATATATGAAGACAATTGTGACTAATATATGTGACTATACAGCATAGTTTGGGCACATTTTTGGCTATGTCTCTGAACTATGCGCACCACATACATATGTGACGCGCAAAATAGAAAGGTACCTAAGGTCCCTTTCTCAGGAGGGCATGGGATCGGTCTCATTCGATGCTCAGTTGTTGTCCACATCAAAAAAAAAAAATTGATTTTTTTACCCTTAGGTCCCTTTCTCTATGCGCTGTCACATATATAGATTTTATATTTTTAAACGAATATTTCAGTTTATTTTTAATTTGTACTTTTTGATATAGATTTCATTACATGTGTTGTATTATATAGCTTTTACAAAGTAAATCACAAAAAATTAAAACTAAAAATATCTACACACACGTTTTTAAAAAAATACATTAACTTGGTCATTTTTGAATAAAATTGAATTTTCATCCTCTTCGGGCCATAAAATAGTTTTTATGAAGTATTTTAACTTTTTATAGGTTTGATTTGAATTAATTTTTGAACAGATGTGTGGTTGAATTTTGTAATCAGAGCAACAGGCTTTTTTTTCTTTTTAACCCATATTTTATGTGAATTAAACAATTTGAAGTGTTTAAAGACATCCGGTTCCATATTTTACTTTTAAAAAATTCATAACGCTAAATGTTCTTTCAACTTCAGCATTAGAGTAAGGCAGTGTTAACAATTGTAAAACAAAAGCTGAAATATTATGGTATGGGTTTTCATCCATAGAATTTCTGAAGTTATGAACTTCGATCCAAAATTTATCGGTTTTATCCAAATTTTTCCATTTATATAACTTTAATTTTTTAAACAATTTTCCATAATTTCGATTTCGTTACCATTGTTTATGAATTCTTTTATAACAGCTGTGGTATCTTTTGTATTATCTGAGAAAATATTATTTACGCTAAATGCAGAAATCTTTTCTAAAATTTCAAAATTTGATGGTAGTTTAGCTCTTATTTCATGAATAAGACTTTTTGTGAATTCTATTAACTTCTTTTTAATCGATTTATTTTCACTTGTTGTAATATTTGCATCTGTACAAGGTTTTTCAAAGCTGTAACCTAAATAACAGTGCTTATTTATAAATGGTTCAATTTCGCCTTCCATGTAATCAAAACTATCAATTGGAATTATTATTTTATTAGTTAAGCTTTGCAATAAACGAAAAAGATCACTAAAAATTGTTGTATGATCTGCACATTGAGCTTCAAAGGCTAAATTAACTTTTTGCACTTCAGCCAAAACAGAAGCTAAATACGTTAAATAAAGTTTCTTTGGTCGTTATACATGTCTTTGAGTAAAGAAGTTTCAAAGGATTTATCATTCACCATATTAAAATGCGTTTTTAATTCTAACCACATTTCTAAAATAATCTTGATTGCTTTTTCTATGGAAAGCCATCTTGTGGGTGCCGCTAAGGGAATCTTTTTTGGAGTATCTTCAGTATTTATTAATTTAAATATTTCATGGAAAGCCTTTTGTCTTACAGAAGAGTTTGAAAACCAATTATGAGTTTCTTTTACTAAAAAGTTTATGTTTGCCGGAAAACTCTTTTCAGCAGCAGCACATACCGCTAATTGTAATGAGTGGCAGCACACACATCTGACCAATACTACATTTTTCAAATCATATTCTCTTTTATCTTTTTGTACAAACCATTGTTTATTCCAATCATGACTGCTGCATTGTCAGTTGCAATTGCTACCAATTTTTTCATATCCAAATCAAAAAGATGAATAAGGCGTTCTAATCCTGTCAGGAGATCATCAGATTTACCACCACTTTAATCAATCAGCCCTAAAAATGTTGTTTCGAATTCCTTTTTTCTTGAACTAAAATATCGAACAACAACACCTAATAATTTCTCTACCGATGCATCCGTTCCTTAAATAAATGATTTCAGTAAAACAATAACAAATTTAAAGAATTTATTCTACATACCTTCATCTAATATAAGACTGAAATGTGTATCTTTCAAATCTTCTAAAAGTTCTTCAATAAAGTGAGGGGCTAAAATGTTTGTAATTATATTGGAGCACTTTGTACGGTGAAGTCTTATATTTGCTGCTTTACTATCAGAAAATATTTTGCAACAAACTTCTCCAAGGTGATCCATTGATGAAAACGGTGTGTGGACCGCAGTATAAAGAGCAAGATTTACTTGGCTTATTTTCATTTCAGTAGGAACTCCTGGTGAAAATGAAATTTCGGGCTGGGAGTACACTATATCATTAAATGGCTCCATTGATTTTTTATGCTTATTGGTAAAAGTATGCCGTAAAAGATCACAATGCTTAGCAACAACTTGACATTTACAATAAATACACAGTGCTTTTGTTTCGTCTTTATCTGGCCTTATCAATTTTTTAAACGCAGGATCTTTCTCCCAAACTTTGCGGTATTTTTGCGTGTAACGAGACATCTTAAATTATAAATAACTTTAGCAATTTGCAAACAATTATTTAACATTTTCTTACCTTGAAAAATTTAAAGCTTCTGAAAAAAGTAGCAGTTATTGTTTACTTCATTGAAACAAAATCAGATTTTAAATGTAGAGTTGAACAAAAGCTACAAATAAAGGGTATACAATTCCAAGTGATTGACAAATATGACATTTAAAAACATCAGTGTTTCAATTTAAAAAAAGCTAAAATAGCTAAAAAAAAAAAAAATTACGAAAAGCGCCATCCAGGCGCTTTTTTTTTAAAAAGAGCTAAATGAAAAAAGTACGCGCTATGAGGATTAAAAAAGCGCTAAAACTAGCGCGAAAAAAGCTAAGTTGGCATCGCTGGTTGCAATATAACCATTAATTTACTAATAACACCGTTACTTTTTTAGATACTTGCAAAAATATTGTTTGTGGTACAGCTTAAAAAATATAGTTTTACTTGAATTAAAGAAAATCGGGTTTTCATTGTTTAGAAAAAGTACCATAACTTTGTCAATTTTTAACCAATTTTAACAAGCGAAGGCTCATTTTACTGAGGAAAATACTAACTTTAAGAATATTATTGTCTTAAAAGTAGATTCGAAAAAAGCCCTCGTAGAAGTTGAAAAAGTTTTAAAATACTGAAAATTTTACTTATTCATAAAAAAATCTCTACATATTTATATTAATAATACAAAGAAGGTACACATATATATTTGGAAAGACCAGGCAAGTTTCTTTTAAATACAGTTTAAAAATTCAAAATCGGGTTAAAAGTTACTGATTTACAAATGTTTAAATGTCACGAAAAATACAACGTTTGTAATATACTGCGATTTGGTATGGTTAATCTAAGTCATTTCATCTTATTCTACACCATTTTAGGTACCAGAATCCACTCTTAAGTCCAAACCCGTTTTTTGACACACTAGGTCCCTTTTCTCGGAGAAGGTCACATATAATGATTCTTCAAAATTAAAAAATAACTGAATAATTAATATCAATTAAAGAATGAACACGATTGTTCTAATTTACTATTAAACATATTTTAAATACATAGAAAAGTATTATATAGCATTTTAGGCAGGGATGCACCAAATCTTTGTAGCTCCAGGGGCCATCTGGTGATTGTGCCCCACAGACAGGCACTAACATAAAATTAATATTTTTTCACACTTTTTAAGCATTTATTACCCTGCTGTTAGGTTAAGCCCATTTGGTCCAATTATTTTTTCTTTTCCTTTGTAAGGTTTGAATGGTGATATATACTGACTTAATTTTTCAGCTCGCGTGGTCTTTTTAAAAAACAATATTGTATTCAAAAATTCTGATTTCTAGCTTAAAACATGACTGAGAAAAATAAAAAATTACAAATCTTAGGTTAAGGGACCATTTGGTCCATAGTATTTTTCTTTGATTTTCTTTACATTTATTTAAAAAAAATAAGTTTTATTAGGTTGTTCGATAAAATTTGTCATTACATGATGGGCTAAATTTTTTCTAATGTTTTTCGGTTAAATTTGCAAATAAACTTGCTGCAAATGGAGCATTTTATATCAGACTTAGACTTGAAGCAACTACAAATTCCACGCTTTCGAGCCACGGAATTAGAAGTAGCATTATTTGAAGAGGCCACTGAAACTGTGCATGCTGTTCGTATTTCTGTCAACAACTGTGCTGAAAACTCTTGGTGAGGCAATCTAGTCCGTTTCATAATATGCGCCTTAGCCAAAGAAAGTGCTAGTTACGATACCGATCAGACGGAGCCCATGAAACATCGATTTCAGAAAATAGTATATTTGCAAATACAATGTTTGGCCATCGATTTGTTTTGCGTTTTTGTGATTGCCTCACACCTTTTTTTGAATTGTAATAAGAAACAATCTCTTGTTTTTTCTTCGATCCACTCTCATCACCTGCAGCTGTTTTGTGCATTGTACTAATCAATATCATTCCTTTGTTTTTGTGGCTGATGTATGATACCAATGTCGCAATGCCATTGAATGCAAATGTAGACTTGTACAAAGGGAGTTTTTTGATAGTTAGCAATTTCGGAGGAATGAAAGCTTTATTTTTGCGCAATGTTCCCACATATGTAAGTTTTCTTTCATAAAAGTTTTATTACCAACTTAAATGTGGAAAAAAAATTGTCGCCTGTTATATTTTGCCCTTTCAAACCTTCTTTCAGGTCCAATACAATGCGTTCTCCTTGGTTCTTTTCAGGCTTTGCATTTTTAGATTTACAAAGGTATGGTATTTTCCACACACAGCCTGACTTTGAGTCCACTGACAACCAAAACTTCAACCCATATTTTGCTGCTTTTGATGGCATAAACTGTCGAAAGGAACATCGCCCCCTAAATGCAACAAGTTGTTCATCAATGGTGACATTTTCGTGACAGTTGTAAAACATTGGAAGAAGTTGTTGGCAACGGTCCCAAAGTTCACGAATAGGAGCAAATTTATCGCTACGACGCATTTGTCGTCGACTTGAAACATCATCAAAACGAAGCGCACTAGTAATCATATGGAATGCATCTTCAGACATAATTGATCGGAAAATGGGGCAAACAAATTTTGCATCAAATAAACCATGAACATTTTCATTTTTTCCGCTGTTATTGATAAGTTTTATAGTACCCAACCATTTCGCTATTAAAACACGTCCGAACTATTGAAAGCAACACACAAATTGAAAGAAGCAATGCAAATATTCTAGCTTCTCCACAACAAACAGCAAAAAATGGGGAATCTCACAATTCTTTTTTACATTAGCTATGTTGACTAAAGAAAATTTCAAAAAAAGGGAATCCCTCAACTAATTTTTTCAATAGCTGTGTTGAGTAAAGAATAAATTAATAATATTTGGGAAGTATTGAACCAAAATAGATACAACGAATAATATTAAATCGTTATTTTGTATGAAAATAGCAGTATGGACCAAATGGTCCATTAACCTTACATTCGTAAGTTTTTTCTACCCTAACAGCAGTGTTAAAATCAAATTATTATTTTTCGAAACCTTAGGATTGTAGGTCTAACATAATGAAAAATTATTATGTTTTCTTATCACAAATCGTGTGATAAGAAAACACGATTTGAGGAAGTTATTGCAAAATGTAGTTGCTTCCTATTATTTTTTTCGCACCCGAAAAAACACAAAAACACGTCTGTCTGCGACCACATGTGATATAAATTCATCAAAGTGGATGTCAAGGAAAGGTAAATGAAAAATGCACAAAATATATTTTTTCCAATTTTTTATCTCCCTTAATAGCGGAGAAAAATGGGATTAGTGTATGTGCCCCACTGGCGAAGGATCCCCCCTCTACCCTATCGACTTACTTTTGGTTCGATTTAGCATCTTGTCACTATAGCAAGAAAGCGCTGGAGTGGTATAATGATAATAATGTGGTTTTTGTACCAAGAGAGGCAAATCCACCAATCTGCCCGGAGCTCAGGCCAGTGGAGAGATATTGGGCTCTTGTTACAAGAGAATTAAATGGCACAAAAAAGGTCTCCCAGGACATGCAAGATTTCAAACGTAGGTAGACCACCTGTTTTAAAAAGGTGACGGAAACTACCATAAAAGCCTTAGGGTTTCTGGAAAAAGTGGATAACTTTGTTCGTAGTGGTTAGAATTCCATGCGGTTTTTTTGTTTGATTTTGTATTAAATTTTATTTAATTTAATAAAATTAAGTGGTTTATTTTTTATTTAATTTTGTGTGTTAACATTTTTATGATCTCACTCCTTAGTCTATTAACTAAAGGGAATTTCAATTCAATATCTTTTTCAGGCTTAAAAGGGCGTGCTTTTAAATTTGAATATTAATAAAATGGTATTTTATCCACATTAAAAGCTGCTTTCAGAAAAAAGAATTTATATTTTTTTCAGAGAGGGTACTTCATTCAGATGCGTTGCATGCAAAAATATTACCTACTTGCTAATTATTTTCTCCCATACCCCTCAAATTTTAACCATAAATAAAAATATAAAAATTTCACAAAAATTTACCGATATTTTTTTTTTTAAATTTTATACGATTCTGTTGAAATCTGGGACATGTTGGACTTACCGAATTCTAAAATATTTTAATTCTGCTCCACCTTGCTGCGTTCACAAAATTTTCTTCTGGTCAAGGCCCAGTGTCATGTTAACTACAGCCAAAAAATTTTC
Organism: Leucophora obtusa; assembly: GCA_949987735.1. Taxonomy (NCBI): domain Eukaryota; kingdom Metazoa; phylum Arthropoda; class Insecta; order Diptera; family Anthomyiidae; genus Leucophora; species Leucophora obtusa. The sequence continues at coordinate 144,533,174 of OX465295.1, forward strand.
AGCGATTAGAAAGCAACAATCATAACAAACCCAAATTTTCCCACTCTTTCGCTGCATTTTTATATGGTCTTTAAAACCAAGAGAATTTTTAAAAGAAGCTTGACAATTATTTACGCAAAAAATTAACAAAAGACGGAGCTTTAAACAAAACAAAAAAATACATAGCACCATTTCTGATTTCTGCTAAACTCGGTTTGTGTTGAAAAAATTTATAAAATCATTCACCGGAAACTGGAGATTTGTGGTAAATGGTTCACTGATAATCTCGTTTCGTCTATATATCGACTAATTCTTATTAACTTACAAAAATTTACGGAACTTTTAAAAATTTCTGTAAAAAGTGAAATTACACAAAAACTACACAAAAATGTCATTATTCAAAAATTATCCAACGAATGTGTAAACAGTCCCGTTTTCGAATAATTATTTAAAAAGTGGCAACACTGGATATAATCTTGCGGTTTGTTCTGCGTTTAAAAACGCACTGCGGATTCTCTCTAAATTAAAACTTAATTTAATTTCTCTGCGTTTTCCCTCATACTCGCATATTTTCATTCTCACTCTCACTACAGTGTTCCCATATTTTCAAAAAATAATCTCTACTCTAACAACTGATCGTGTTTCTTTTAAAAATAAAAAAAAACAATAAGTGCTCAAATTCAAATAATGATGAACAACGAAGAGTTCGTTCACCTTTGCGTGGTTCTTTTCTATCAACTTCTCCCAAATGCCAAAATGTCTCTAATAATCATTGTGTCGACGCTAATCCTGTTATTGTTGCTGCTGTAAAAGACGACGATAGTCGTAATTCTGTTAATGTTACTACTGAACCAAATAATGTAATTGCTTTGAATTGAAATAAAGTTCGATAACGAAGAGACAGCATCTGTTTCAGTGTTACCAAGTCTTTTTTTACAAATCCCCCTAAGTTGTCCAAAAAAACCCCCTAAATTTTATCTACCATTAAAAAACATCCCCCTAAAATAAATTTTCCCAAAATTCAGTAGTTTTCTAAGTTTTTAATTCAAATAATTTTTAATAATTGCAAATAATTGATTTTTTTGTTGTTAACATAAAAAAACTTCGTTATATTTTCAACTTCAAAAATATGTAGGCTAAAAGAAAATAAAAATTTATGTGAAAAACTATCGACAATTTGGCAAAACCAATCACCGAACTCTAAATTTTTTTTTTTTTAAAGAGAAGCAACACTCAGGAAATTCTTCCTATTAATTAACGTGTTGTTTCCTTTGGAAAGGCGATAGAGAAGAAGTGAAAGGTGGTGAAAGATGAAGGGCTTCAAATATGGCAACACTGTAATTGCGCGAGATGTTGAATTTTAAAACAGTTGTTGCGCGCCATCTGATGGTGAGTTGGCGAACTTTGCTCAAGCTTTTTAGTTCATAGCCCTGTTATATTATTTTATTTCGGTGGGGTTAATTGCTATGGGAACACCGAAGGAGGACGCTGCGATATGTATGAGGGATAGAAAAAACTCATACATATTACTATTGTTCATAAATTGATGTTGCCTTGGTTGGGGCTCGAACCCGCAACCTCACGTGTAACAGTTCAACGCGCTAACCATTACACCACAGCACCCACAAATTCCCATAAGAGGTTGAAAACCCCCTAAGTCTAGGGAGAAAACCCCCAACTTGGCAACACTAATCTGTTTAGCTGACAATCAGTGTTGCCAACTCTTGAAGGCAGGAAAGCACTGTGAGCATTGTGAAAACGGGTAAAAATTACCAAAAATGGGATAAAAAAGCACGATAATAATTTCTTGAAAAATTTTGTCAAGATTTTAAAAACACATTTTAGCTTTGTAAAATCGTGTAAAAAAGGTTCAAATAAATAACCAAAAAAGGGGTAAAAAAGCACCAAACTAATTTTGAAGTTTAAATATAACGAAGTTGCGATTTAAAATTGTACTACAAACATTGTTAAAAAATGTATTTATACCCTACACCACTATGTGGTCAGGGTGTTATAGGTTTGTGCTGATGTTTGTAACACCAAAAAATATTGGTCCTAGACCCACCTTATAGTATACCGATCGGCTCAGAATTTTTTTTATTTCGATTTAACGATGTCCGTCCGTCCGTCTGTCTGTCAATGCATTCTTGTGCGCACTCTAAAGGTCGATATTTTGATGAAACTTGGTAGACCGACTTATGTCGGCCCAAGGACGAAGCCTATTGATTTTGGTTAAAATCGGTACATGTTTAGACCTAGTGCCCATATAAGGGTCCTACCAAAATTATATTGTTTATACGCTGTTAGCCCAATAACGCAGCCTATTGATTTTGGTGAACATCGGTCCATGTTTAGACCTAGTGCCCATATAAGGGTCCTACCAAAATTATACTCTTTATACGCTGCAGGTCGCAAATATTAAGATATTTCGATGAAATTTGGTACACAGATCTATATTGGCCCAATAACGCAGCCTATTGATTTTGGTGAACATCGGTCCATGTTTAGACCTAGTGCCCATATAAAGGTCCTACCAAAATATACATCGCAAATATTAAGATATTTTTATGAAATTTGGTACACAGACCTATGTCAGCCCAAGGATGAAGCCTATTGAATTTGGTTAACACCAGTTCATGTTTAGACCTAGTGCCCATATAAGGGTCCCCGCAAAATTATATTGTTTATACGCTGCAGGTGGCAAATATTAAGATATTTTGATGAAATTTGGTACACAGACCTATGTTGGCCCAAGGACGAAGCCTGTTGATTTTGGTGAACATCGGTCCATGTTTAGACCTAGTGCCCATATAAGGGTCCCCCCAAAATTGGCTTGGTTACAAACTGCAGGTCGCAAATATTAAGATATTTTAATGAAATTTGGTGCGCTGACTCACATTATAGAAAATTTTGACACAAGCCCCATTTTAACCCATTCGAATTTCGGTTCCAAACATTAGTTGGCTTTTAACCAGACTGGTGTAGGGTATTGTATAGTCGGCGTGCCCGACTTTAACCTTTGTACTCGTTTTTTGTATATTTCGTATTAGTTTTTCAAATTTGACAGAAAATTCAAGAAAAATTGAAAAAAGGAGAACGTATACCAAAAATATAAACTGTACAAAAAGCACTGCCAGAAATCTGAAAAAGCACTATAAATACCCGCTTTTTATAAACGGGTATTTGTAAAAAATCACCGGGTACGGGAAGGAAAAAAGCACCGAAAAATACCCGAAAAGCACTGAAATGGCAACACTGCTGACAATTCTGATAGTGACGCTGCTACTGCAAACTCTCAAGCAGAAAGTTTTGCAAGTGCTTTGAAATCCAATAAAATGCATTCACGAAGAGAGAGCATTTGTATTTCTAATAATTTTATCAGTGCTGCTTCTACTGTAAACTCTCATGCAGAAAGTTATATCTCAACAAACAATTCGGGGTGGATTGAAATAAAGACTAAAAAGAAATGCAAAGGAGCTACATATGGTGTTAATAAAACCAATGATTTAGATGTTATCGTTAATAAAAACTGGGTTCATATATCATCATTTAAACCAACGACTATATAGACTAAAGACAAACCACCAGCCTCAACTGCTGTTAAAAAGTCTCTTTAATTTTATATGCAAACTGGTTTTAAGAGAAACAGTTTTTAGTGTTTTTTTTAACGCGTATTTTTTAATATTAATAAGCAAAATTTTGTGCTAATTATACAAAACTAATGCAGAGAACATATCAAACAACACAAGTGCACTTTACAATTTAATTAAAATTGCTAAAAAACAATTAAAATAATTAATTAAAAATACCACTTTTTCACGTTTTTTGTTATTTTACATTGAAACTCTCTTAAAACCAGTTCAGTTTTTCAGATGAGAGCCGTGGATAGTGCCTGTTTAAACTTAGCGTAACAGCGGAACAAATTGTAAAATATGTATTGAAATATGCTAATATTGATAACAGTAATATTGAATGCTACAAACTAATTGAAAAGGATGCCAATTTAAGTGATTTGAATAAAATATCTTTTAAAATTGGTATCAATTCTAAGTACTAAAATGATATTATTAAGCCATCCTTGTGGCCTGCTGATGTAAAAGTTCGCCCGTTCCAGTTTTTTGCAAAATCATAAAAATTCAAAATAATGTTCATATAATTATTTTTGTATTACGAGTATCCCTATATTTTAAGTCTTAGTCTGTAAGGAATTTATGTTCCATTGACTAATAAATAATAATACAATGTAGTTGAAATTTGTAATTGAAATCACTTATAATTACAATTACATGTAATTTTTAATTGAACACCCGAGTAAAAATAGCTATATATTGTCATATATAATGTGATTGGGCTATATCTGACCATGAATGGAGTAACATTAAGACACGTATCATTATATACAACTACATCTGATATTATTTTTTCAACGAATTTTTTGTACGGTAATTGATATTATTACATATCCCCAAATCTGACTCCATATATAACTACATAACCCTTATAAAACTAATCAAATTATATGTAGTGATCGATATGATTATATATGATTTGATACTAAGTTTTATAACACTGTATGTGTCGCCGTACCAAAAATATATTTTAATTTTATATAACTTTCTATATAATCGCATACAAATTAATATATAGTTTAACATCAAATTTAGTTATCTGCAAATTCAGAGTTAATTACTCCATAATTTCCACGTGATGTTTTTGCATGTAAAATCATATTAAAAAATGATGCGTACGATTTAGAAGACAAAAGTATTCAAATAAATTTTTATTTTATGTTTTAAAATTTGGGTCTTCAAAATTGTTAAAACCATAGACATTTCAATCTCAATTTAATAGCTGGTATGCATAAAAAGTATGCCTACTATCAGACAAAATTTTATAAAATCAGAAATTTTTATATCGAATTAGATATAATTTGATGTCCTGGATATGGACAAATCTCGGATCAAACTGTATCAAATTATATCTAATTTGATATAATTTGACACATGTAGATGACCCATTTTTCGGATCAATTAGTATGTCGTTGTATATGGGGATTTATCAAAAAAGATATAATTATGTATGACACCATATTAAGATTTTTACCCGGGCAATCTCAATTACAATTATATGTAAGTGTAATTGAGTTTTTTAAAATTTTGATTACATTTAATACCCTACGGGGAATGAGGAGTCAATTGCCCTCCAAGGACCTATCCCGTGACCGGTCAACCGAAGGCATATTACTAAATTAGTACAAATATGAACAATAGAAAATTAATTAATTTTCTAAGTATTTTCTGATCCGTTATTTTCACTGTTGCTTTTAAAAAAACTTGACCGATACCTAAATAAAAACAAAATTCGCGGCATATTTTTAAAAATATTTTTTATTTATTTTACTCTTTTATTTATTTTTAACTTTATTTTTTCACGATTTGCTTATTTTAGCTCTTATTTTAAATTTCTATAATGTTTTGCTAAGAAATTTTAAGTTTTGTATTTTCAACGTTTTTTTAATGTTAAAGCTGTTTTAGTTTTAACAATTGGTATTTCATTTAACTTTTCTTTGTAACTTAAGGGGAATTTTAAAATTTTTATTTATATTATCAGAGGGACTAATTAATTAGGTGGACTAATTAATTGATGATTTCATTACCATTGCATTGATATCAATTGTAATGAAATTATTTTCATTACCATTTTTTTAATTAATGGTAATGATTCTAAAAATGTATTTCATTGATTAACGAAAATGATTTTAAATTTCATTACCATTGGTAATGAATAAATTAAAAAAAAGAATTGCCATTGACAGAAAAACATAAATATGGAGAAAAACTCGCTGAAATCGAAGATGGAATATGCTCATTCAGGCTCAGGCTCATTTGAAATTAAATATTGCTTTCCAGTCCATTGTTATTTGTATCCAGGTAAAGTTTAACGGAATTAAATGGATCCTTCTTAAAAAATTATGTTTTATAACTTCCCCGGCCAAACCCGTTGTTCGTTTTCATTTGTCTGAATTTTTTTGTAAACCAATGGTTTTTAATCAATTGTAATTAGTTTTTTTATGCATTAGTGTAATTTCATTACCATTAGTAATGATTTTTCTAATGAAAAATATTTCATTACCATTAAATGGTAATGAAAATTTTTTCATTGTCATTAGTATGAACTAATGGTAATGAAATTTCAATGGTAATGAAAAATTCCCATGTATTATTTGTAACCTAGAGGTAAAAAGTAAGCGTGACATTTAAGTTCAGAATAACATATTACTACCCAGCAAAATATTGGTAATGACACCTCATTACTATCTGCATTACCAAAAATGATATATCATTACCTTTTGCATTATTTTATAATATAAAATAATGACTTCCTAATAACGGCCTATTGTATTCATTGTTTCTAAATATAAAATAATGACTTACTCGTAATAGTTTAAATAAGTACTTTTTACACAGTTAAATTTTATACATTTTTATTTATTATATGTAAATATGTTTTATGTTTAAATTTTTATGACGAGTCCTAACATTACACACTGGAGAAAACTTAAATTTTTCTGAATGTATTTCCTTAAGCTAATAGTATTTTCTTAACTCCTTATTTTTAAGAATCAAGTAAGCAATGGGATAACCACATATAATTCAACTTTTTGTAAGCATGTGTGTAACCACTTATTATTCAAAATCTCATAACTACTTATTTCTCATTTTTTCGTAAGCGAGTGTGTAGCGTGACTACTTATAAAAACGACCACGCCAAACAAAAATAATGAGTTTAGACGCCAAAAAATAAGTTGTGCGGAGCTATGAATTTCTATTATATAACCACTTATTTGGTAATGAAAGATTTTGCTGGGTAGGTAAGAAGTTACCTCGATGGACATGCCCTTGTTAAAATAATAGCTTTTGTAATAAAAAAGTAAAGTCATTACCGGGTATTAGGTTTTGCTGGGAGAGTAAACTTCTTAATAAAAAAAGGGAAAAAAGTCTCACGAAATTAGGAAAAGTGCCAAAATTAAATAAATTTAAAATAGTCACATATAAACTTAAAGGCCGTCAAAAAGTTTGTAAATTGCCACTTAAGTTGTACAACTGTAACCCTGTTTATAAGCCATTAGGTCTGGTTTATATGTTATATGGGTAACCGCGGTAACAAACATGACACAAAAAATATTATTAAAGCACGGCTAAAGTATGCTCCACTTTTTAATTTAAACCTAAATAAATACCAAAATAATATTAAAACACATCCAATTTACACATCAATTCCAGTGCCAAACCATTTCAATTGTATAAATTTGTCTTCAAATAAAACGAACTTATGTTGAACAAAAACATCAAATTAACATTTACCCACATTTCTTACCTCTTAATCTCATTTAACGTAATGAAGACAACTTTTTCAAGTATTTGCTTAAATTCTTCAACAATCATCATAATTGCAAGCATGTTCATTTTACTGCCATGAATTGTTCTTTTATTGTGTTTTTGAATATCTCAATTCACAGAAACCATTATTCTCACCTGATTACGTAACTAATTATTTAAACAATGCAATAGGAACATCCGACTGCAATTAACTATTTTCAGATTTTATAATTCACCCTTAATTAGTCTTTACGTTTGGATGAAGAAGCTGAATGTTAATATTCAACAGAAAATCATTTTCACTCGTAATGTTAAATATACTGCTCACCGTTTCTATTATGTTCTATCAATTTTACTTTTTTTGGCTTTATATATTGTCGAAATATGGAAATTACTACCTAAATATGTACAGTGGGGAGCATTATTGAGTACATGTCAGCACTTGAGGAAACTTACAAGTGCAGTCATAAAAATATCAGTCAAGGGGACTAAAGTATACTTTTCTGAAAGCAAAAGGTTCGCTTAATCTAAATTTGGCCACAGAAATGACCTTCCATATCAGACTTTCGACCTATATAATTGGGAAAAACTTAACTTTTCTTCAAAATATTTCGAATCGTATGTTTCCTCGAAAAATATTTTTAACAAGATTTGTAACGGCATCTGAATATACTACTCTTCCTCTTTAAAATAGTTTTTGAATTCTTTTGATAACATATTTTTTTACGGATATATCGTTTTTTGAAATTTGGGTCTTTTATTTTTTTTACAATTTTACTTTGAAATTGCGGTGAAGGCCCAAATTTCAATAAATGATATATCCGTAAAAAAATATGTTATCAAAAGAATTCAAAAAGCATTTTAAAGAGAAAGAGTAGTATATTCAGATGCCGTTACGAATCTTGTTAAAAATATTTTTCAAGAAAATATACGATTTGAAATATTTTGAAGAAAAGTTAAGTCTTTCCCATTTATATAGCTCGAAAGTCTGATAAGGAAGGTCATTTCTGAGGCCAGATTTAGATTAAGCGAACCTTTTGCTTTCAGAAAAGTATACTTTAGACCCCTTGACTGATATTTTTATGACTGCACTTGTAAGTTTCCTCAAGTACTGACATGTACTCAATAATGCTCCCCACTGTATATATGGGTGATATCAAAAAATGTGATAAAAACCATGTAACCAGCTAATTTCTAATGCATGGATTACATTTGAGTTATATATTTCGATGTATATCAGCGCATTGTCACCTGTTTTACAAAATTTATAACAATCTGACCAATTTTTTGTTAATATATAAAATATGTGGCCAATTTTATAGGCCAAATGTAAACTCCGTAACCAGTAACTCATAAGGTTTTTTAAATTTAATAGCTTATATTTTAATAACCAATGAAGCTAAACACTAACTGTAAGAATTTTTATGAAGAGAAAAAGTGACGTGTTTAATAAAAATTAATATATTTTATAAACTTTTTCGTATATCTTTGCTAACACGACTTCAACTTTGTAACGATTTTTCGTCATAATTTTTGATAAAAATGCATACACCAGAGTTTTGGAGTTATTTATTAATTATATTGGGAAAAGTATAATGTTATTTATACTCAAATGATCGCTAGACTGTAAACAATCATCTAGTATAAGAGACTTGAAGTTTTTCTGCAGCATGTAACATTCTTGAGATGAAAAAGGATGTCTTTAATAAGATTTGAAAAAATGTTTTAAACTCCGTTCCTAATTTTTACACCAAACTATTTAACGAGTAAAAAAAAACGATGGCATATTTACATACATCTTCTAGGCATTATACGATTTTGTTTCGGAAAGAAAATTCGGACAAAGCTTTTCTGAAAGAAAACGAAAAAAATAACCAAATGTAAACTCCATAACCAAAATTTTTTTGTATCAGATTGCATTCAAAAAAATGTAGGTAAATGATTACAATCTCGAGTAAAAACATTTGTATGTAATAATTAGGGCAAGGAATTTCATGCACTTAAAAATGGGAAATATGCGCCTAAAATATGCGGCTAAAAATTAAAAATATGCATTAAAAATATAAGAAATATGCACTAAAAACTATTATTTTTGCAAAAACAATGCACTTTAAAACTATTTATATTTAAGTTAGTTATTTTGCAAACAGACACAGAATTTGAAGATTTCCTATAGGTTAATAAGGTTTTTAAGAATGATTATTTTGATTGAATCCAAATATGAAAACCTATAAATTTTTGATATTTTTTTAACAAAAGAAAAAATGCTCCTAAAATTGAAAATAAGCACAAATATGAATTAAAAAGCACAAAATATGCATTAAAAAGGCACCAAATATGCATTTAAAGTCAAAATATGCATTTTTGGCAAAATATGCAACTACAAATCGATGCCATTTTGTTCTAAATTTGATGATTCGGATAAATATTTAGTCCATATTAGTTTTGGACTATCGAGAAAAAACAGGCATTTGCATGAAATTCCTTGCCCTAGTAATAATATATGATTTTATATACCCATTTATTTTCTTGTACGCCAGTGTATATAACCGGGCATAATTATATGTATTCATATATAATTTTTTCTTTCTGAAAAAATTTTAATATGATGCCATATTTAAATAGATCTTATTACATATTGATGAATATGTGATTGTGTTTTGCATTTTTAATTAGATACCCGAGTAAAAACGTTTGTATGTAATAATATATGATTTTATATACCCATATATTTTCTTGTAAGCCAGTGTATATAACCGGGCATAATTATATGTATCCATATATAATTTTTTCTTTCTGAAAAAATTTTAATATGATGCCATTGTTAGATAGATCTTATTACATATTGATCAATTGTATATTGCATTTTTAATTAGATACTGTTAATTAAATTATATATGACGTTATATACACTTGTTAAGTACAAAATGCAAAATAATATATTTTTCTATATGATGTCATATTTAACAAAAAGCACAATTTCGTTTTGGATAAAATTATCTATTACGGCATTCAGAGCATCACTAGAAAATTTGCCAATCGTCTTTTGGATATAATAATATATTACATCAAACACTAGACAAAATTTCTGTCTCATTTTGTCTAGGAACTTTGATAAAACAATTTAAGTCGACTTAAGAACATTTTCCAAGTCTTTTGTTGACTTATTTTCAACTTCTTATACACTAATATATGTGAAATCTCTAAAATCATATTTCTTCGAAATTTTATTAATTTCTGTTTCTGTAATTTAATAATTAGCCAATGAGGCTTTCTTACAAATGTTAAAAATAAATAAAAGGTCTTACATATATAAGAAATATTTCATTTGCAGCATTAGGAGTTTTCATCATAGGGTAATTACCGAGTACAATTTTTAAAAGAAAGTAATAAATTATAACATTTATTTCCTGTATTTGTGCAATCAGTGTTGTAAGTATTAGCGAATTCTTAAATTAATTTGACGAAACAAATTATTTCTCCTTAAATCACCGTAAGTTGTTTCGATTTCACTTGAAAAAACTGTTATACTCCATATAAAAAAAATGATTTTTCAGTTTCACGTGAAAATTGTGTAGAGTTTGTTTTCACGCAAATTTAATGTACAAGACTATTATTTTTCTTGAGAAAAAGTGACATTTTGTATTTATTGTGATTGTGTCTTTGTTATAAAATTAAAAAATTGTTAATTTTTATAAATTAAATTGCAATTTGAGGCCTTTAAAGTTCGAGTGAAATTTTTCCATGTGAAAAACAAATTACAGTGCTTAAGCTCTTACATTTCTTAAAAATTTACCAGAACAATTTACCTCGAAATGAGTTATCGCAAACAATTGTTTCTAAGTTTTTTTTTTCAAATTTTCTTTACCCAGCAAACAAAGATGATCATTAATGACTCGGAAATGAGCTCCAAAAACATAAATATTTTTCCACTTTTTCCTATGAAAGTGGTCCGTCCAAAAGAGCCCCCTTGTGTACTCAGAAATGACTCAGAAAAAAGAACGTATTAAATCGGAATTTTCCTCATAACTTTTAATAATTTTGGAAACTTCTTTGAGTCCGAAAAAGGAACCCTCATTTTGAGACAGCTTTTTAGATTGTAGAGACAACTTTTTGGATTGTTTTCTGAGGGTTCATATTTTCTACTAAAAAAAGAGTGTTTTCAAAAAAACAATAATCATTTCTATGAGCAATTTAAGAATCTCATTTATGAGCGCTCCGAAATTTCTGGCTGGGTACGCAAAACAACTTATTTTTAGAGGTAATTTTTCCAGAGACTGTTAAAAATAAAATTTGCAATTTGACCGGTTGACCGGTCACGGCATAGGTCCTTGGAGGGCAATTGACTCCTCATTCCCGTAGGGAAACAATACAAGCAAATAAAAAAAATGGAAAAGAAAAAAATAGAAAAGAAAACAACACTAACACACACACAAATATAGTGGAAGTGCCTTCAGTATGCCCCCGATTGACCGGTCACGGGATAGGTCCTTTAATGGCAGTTGACTCGTTTTTTGCGTTGGCCATAATTAAATTAAAAAATCAATTTAAAATTAGAAAATTACCTCAAAAACTCTGATGATATAAATAAAAATTTTAAAAATTGCCTTACAGTTAAAAAGAAAATTAAATGAAATACCAATTGTTAAAACTAATACAGCTTTAACATTAAAAAACGTTGAAAATACAAAACTTAAAATTTTTTAGCAAAAAATTATAAAATAAGAGCAAATAAGCAAATCGTAAAAAAATAAACTTCAAAATAAATAAAAGAGTAAAATAAATAAAAAAAATATTTTAAAAAATATGACGCGAATTTTATTTTTTATTTCGGTATCGGTCACGTTTTTTAAAAGCAACAGTGAAAGTAACGGATCGCAAAATACTTAGAAAATTAATTCATGCCCTTTTGTACATATTTGTACTAATTTAGTAATATGCCTTCGGTTGACCGGTCACGGGATAGGTCCCTGGAGGGCAATTGACCCCACATTCCCCGTAGGGCGGGTAGTACAATGGGTCATATGAATTAAAGTTATCAATTACTTCGAAGTAATTACTTTGGGCTTAGGCATGGCTTTTAACTCCAAATTTACCAATTGAATGGTAGAATAGCGTGAAATGTAAACGAAAATTAAAAAGTTAAATGTAAAGTCTTCTCCCAAGCAGACTAGATTTGAGAAATAATTGCTTAGAAAATCCTGTATTTCCCCTATTAGTAATATCTATTTTTTATTCATACGAGCCAATATGTGCTTTTTTATATGTTTGTATTATTAGTTCAGCTATAATTTTATACCACTATATAAAAGCTAATCAAATTATATCTCGCCATTATTCGGATTCATTTGTATCTGAAAATATCAAATTTTAACTGAATTGATGCAAAGTTATGTAATTATATGGGTCCATTTCTCGGATAAAATTGTATAAAGACACATGTTAAATTACATATGACTGTATAAAGCCCCATATCAATTTTTTCTAATCGGGATATTTTAAAATAGCCATAAACAGAGGTGATTCAACTATATTATTATTTACTTCTGAATGTTGGTTTTTAATTTTTTTTCAAAAAAATATAAATTGTTTTTTCGACCTTTTTATTGATTAATTAGAAGAAAATCCCCGAAACGATCGTCTTTTCATTCCTGAAAGTGTTAGAGGTTTTTGAAAGCAAAAACTCTGTGAAGTATTTTTTATGAGAATATCCTGATGAAGAAAAATAGCAGTTTTTGAAAAAAGTTCTTATTATGTTAATTCATAATAAGGAAATTGGTCTCGAACTGAATTAATAAATTTCTAATTAATTATTTACTTCTTCTATATTATTATTTTGTAACTTCGCAACTGCTGATTAGATTTTAAAAAATGTTATATTTTTGAAAAGCATTTAAAGGAGCAAAAATACAAAATTAAAAAATAATAAAATTCTTTTCGCGGAATGAATTGTATTTTTATTCGCAAAACCGCCAATTTGATAAACACAAATTGTATATTAATTGAAAACCCAAATACGAAAAACTAATAAATTGAAGAAAATTCGTACGCAATTTTTTTTTGTTATATCTTTTGCTTGTGAAAATGTAAACTCCGTTACCACAAAAAAAAAATTAAAATTGTGCAAAAAAAGTTATTGCGACAACTTGTAGAAGAGATTTTTTGCAATTAGTTTTATAATGACTAAACTTACTGATTCCATTAAGAAAAAACCGAAATATTAACACTTTTTGTTTCTCACAAATTTGGCCCGAAAACTTATCACATTTTTTGATTTCACCCATATTTACATCTGCTAAAAGATATAGTACCAGTTTGTCGAAGTATTTCTGTTATTGTTTTCAGTTTTTGCTGTAATTGTGTTGCTGCTGTGTTTACATAACGATAATTTTTTGGCTGCATTGCCAAAGTATTTTAAGTAATTAGTTTACCGATTGTTGTGTAAAAAATTGTTAATAGGTAAAAAAAAAACATTTCTTTGGCATCAGTGTAAAGCAGACAAGGAAAAATTCTGAATTTTATTTAAAAATCCATAAATATTTGAAATTTTATTTTTGTTTAAAATAAAATTCCCAAAAATGTATGAATTTTAAATTTGGAAAATAAAAATCTCAAAATTTAGAGAATTTTATTTTTAACAAATGTTTGAATAATTCTTTGAATAGTTATTTGAAAAATTCAAAATGAAAAAATAAAACCCAAACACCTACAATAAAAAATATTAAATACACAAAAGTTGAAATCAAACCAGCAATTTCGCATTTTTTTCTAATTTTTTCGGTATTTGCAAATTTTATCAATAAATTAATATTTTTATATGGCGTCTTATATGCAAATTTCGCAAAATAGCTCTTTGAATAATCGTTTGGTGGATAAACTGAATAAGAAATAAAGTAAAATTAAAAACTAAATATACAAACTATATAACTAAATCCGCTATTTCGAGTTCTTTAGTTTTTATGGTGTTCGCAGATTTGATCTATAAATTAATACCTTATATTCAAAACGCGCAATTGTGGAAAATTGTATATGCTACAAAAATTAATTAAAAAACTTAATCAACGATTTATATTCCGCGAACGAATATATTGATGCAAAAATTTTCCTTTTTGCAAAATATTTTTTTTTGCGAATTATTTTTGCAACTAACCACTAAACTTTTTTATAAAAAATGGGTATTATTATTACTAGATTATATAATTCCTATAACTCCCACTGGAGCATAGGGCGCCTAGATTATGAATTTAAAATAAACGCACTTAAAAAATTGCAAAATAATAGCGAACGCGAAAAAAGCCTTTATGGTGCAAAATATTTGCTAAAAGGCATATTCAGCGATTTACATTCTGCAAACGAATATATTGATACAAACATTTTCCTTCTTGCAAAATTTTTTTGCGAATTTTTTTGCAAACTAATCACCAAACTTTTTTATAAGAAATTGTTATTATAGTTCCTAGAATATGAATTAAAAAAAAGCGCACTGAAGAAATTGCAAAGTATTGGCGGAACGCGAAAATAGTCTTTATGGTGCAAAATATATATTAAAATATTATTATTATAGTTCCTATATTATGAATTTAAAATAACCGCAATTAAAAAATTGCAAAATAATAGCGGAACGCGAAAAAAGTCTTTATGGTTCAAAATATTTGGTAAAAGGCTTATTCAGTGATTTATATTCTGCAAGCGAATATATTGATACAAACATTTTCCTTTTTGCAAAAATTTTTTTCCGAATTTTTTTGCAAACTAACCACCAAGTTTTTTGATAAGAAATGAGTATTAAAGTTAATAGATTATGAATTAAATAACCGCAATTAAAAAATTTAAAAATAATGGCGGAACGCGAAAAAAGCCTTTATGGTACAAAATATTCATTAACAAGCTTTGTAAGCTTACATTCTGCAAACGAATATATTAATGCAAACATTTTCTTTTTGCGAAATATTTTTTCCAATGAGTGTTATTTTTGTTCGGTTTAAGATCAAATATTACAAATTCTAAATAGAATTTACAATTTTTATTTTACAACCAATAGAGAAAAACTTATGAAAAAAACTTTCCTAGAACCAATGGTTGACAATTAATGCATTTTCAAGTGACACCGCTCACTATCATCAGATTGTCTTTATGGGGTCTTCTCTAGGCTATAATGTAGATTTTAGTTTTTCGTATATATATGTTCATTGAAGTTCCTTCAATATTTGTAAATTCTATTTAGAATTTGTAATATTTGATCTTAAACCGAACAAAAATAACACTCGTTGTAAAACATCTTTAGATCAACTAAAAATCTACAATGAAATATTTTTTCGCGAATTTTTTTATTGTATAAGAAATTGGTATTTTAGTCCCTAGATTATAAATAAAAAAAAACTGCACTTAAAAAATTGAAAAATTATAGCGGAACGCGAAAAAAGGCTTTATGGTACAAGAGATTAATTTGAAAACTTAATCAGCGATTTACATTCTGCAAACGAATGTATTGATGCAAACATTTTTCTTTTTTAATATTTTTTTTCGCGAATTTTTTTGCAAACTAATTACCAAACTTTGGTATAAGGTATTATGATCTCTTGATTATAAATTTTAAATAACCTCACTTAAAAAATTCCAAAATAATGGCTAAATGCGAAAAAGCATGTCGTGATATTATTGTATGAAGGGAACAAAATGTTCAGAACTACTCTTAATATTAAATTTTGTTAACTACATGCTAATTTTTATCACAAATTTAAATTTTTACCAATTTCAAATACATTTATGCATATTTTTTTATAGGAAAATAAAACTCCATAAAATTCAAAATACTATTCAATAGAGAATTTTTCCTTTGAAACTCTTTACTGAATTTAAAAAAATATGATAAAGAATTTTATTTAAAAGTTATGAAGTATTTTTTTCAAAAAAATACTTGAAGAATTTTATCACTAAAGAATTTTAAATTTTAAGCTTTTCTGTTGTCTGGTGTAAAGGAACGTAAATGAATATTTATAAAAGTTGCCCATATTTTTGGGAAATTTTATGTTTGATGCTCTTTTTACGCCATAGTTTTATGTATATATATAAATACCCAGCAAAAAAAAATTGGAAGTAATGCATTACAAACTACTTCTTTCACTGCTTCACAAGTACCCGTTAGTGTATTTTTACTGCTTTTTTAGAAGTTATTCTGAACAACTTCAAAAACTCATTTCTTTCATTGCTTCACAAGTATCCGTTAGTGTATTTTTATAGCTTTTTTAGAAGTAATTCTGAATCACTTTAAAAAATCAATTCTTTCATTGCTTCCAAAGTATCGGTTAGTATATGTTTACAGATTTTTTAGAATTATTTCTGAACTACTTCCAAAAAATCACTTAAGTATTGCTTCTAAAGCATAATTGCTCTATAAGTGGTCATAAAAAGTGATTTTAGTATCATTTGGTTTTTCCAAACAGAGGGTCGCAGGTTCGACTCCCGGCGGGAACAATGTATTTTTTTTTTTTTTTATTTTAATAATTTTTTTTAATATTTATAATTAATTTGTTTAAATTCAATATTTTTTAATTTTAATATTTTTAAAAATATGTATATGGGTCATTCCATCTCAAATCGACCAATTATTGGAATCGACCCCTTTCGATTTGGATGAATTTTGGTCAGAACTTTTCTTTCATCATATAACGAAGTTTTGCCAAAGGAAAAAAATTACAAAATTTTTTTTTAACAGTTATGCAATATTCAAAAATTTCAAAAAATGTCATAATTTTTCTAATTTTTTGCTTTGTTACGAGGTTATTTTTTGAAAATCTCGAAAACTATAATAGCTACAAAAATGGTTCTTAGCTCGTTTTAAAGAGGTTATTTAGCCGTATTAAAAAAAATATTTAAAAAAATATTGAAAAATAAAAAAATTTAAACTTCCCGGGTGAAAATGATCATATATGCTCATATATTGCCATATATCGTTGCATGTATGATCATATATGAATGATATATGAACATATCTGACATATATGGGTATATGCATCCAAAATAAAACTTTATATAAATGTATGCCACCATATATGATAATACCTTACATATATTGCTCCATATATGCCATACATCTTCATATATGAATTCATGTATTGTTACATATATGATAATAAATTTCATGTTTGTCCATATATGGAGTCATATAAATTTTTATTTTTTATCCATATCCACATGAATTTTTAAGCGGAAATTGGTATGAATGTATAACTGAACGATATTTACATAAATTCTTGAATGAATTGGACTTTACGTCTGTGCAATAAATAAATTTTGAACACCAAATTGAAATTCGTTTAAAAGCAGTTTGAAAAATTTGAATTCAGAACATTTTCTTTTTGTTTATTAAGAGCATGTTATTTAATGGAGTGCGACCCAATTAAACTATCTAAATCCTATTTTGAGATAAGGAGTTTTTTAAATAAATTTCTTGTTCAGACATATTCCTTTCAGAAGAAAAGATGAAATTTTATAAATCATTAATTGAAAAAACATGTTGGGGGCAAACAAATTAAAACAATACAAATCTCTTAATTTAATTTCCAACAATTGTATTAAAATTTACTATTTTCATTATAGCTGCCATTTGCAACCAATATGAAGAGCAAGACTATCCTATATAATCTATAAAAACTTGGTGTATTTTGAAATGCAATTGAAAATGTATGAGATACAGCTGGAAAGTTGTCGAATAATCTCTACTTGAAGTACAATAATTTATATTTATTAATTCCTTAACTTAGTTCAAAATTTTTAAATTGTTAGTAGCGTGTAAATAGATGTATTATACGATAGATTTTGTATTATTTAGACTTTAAATTAAAACGAATGTATGATATTGTTAATAATTTACTCTAACTATCAATTTTTTTTTTTTTTAAGTTTTTGTTGAAAAATACAAAAAAAATCGTATTTTTATATATGAGCATAAGTAGGTATATGAGCATATATGAACTCATATATGTCCATTTAGGATCATATATGGCCATGTACCCTCAAATTACGGATCCGAGCATATATGGAATCATATATGAACCCATGTTTTTGTTCATATATCATAATATATGACCATTTTCACCCGGGTTTTGCAATTTTACAATTTTTAAAATCGAAGAACTCAAAAACCTATTTTTTCGTGCTCAATCTTTTTTTTAAATAAAACCTCTAACTGATCTTAAAACATCCTAAAATTTTCAAGAAGGCGTTTTTTTTAAAAAAGAAGTATGAATTTTTGAATTTTTTTATTCTCTTTTTTTAAATCGAATCTTAATACAATAAAATTAAACAAATATTTTTGAAATGTTGAGCAATAAAAAACAAATTGAAGGCTTTAGAAGCACAGACAAATTTTTAAATCGAAATTACGCTTTTTTTTGGTAATAGTTTGAAAAACAAATAACCCGATCAAAAAAATTATATATAGTAATATGTATATAGTAATATCTTGTTTTATCTTATAATATGTGAGTATATATATTGTCATGAATAGCTATATATAATTATATGATTCTTATGTGGTATCTTATATAACCATATATTTTTATATATTGTCTTTTATAAAATTAGATATGAACCATATATGCCACATGTAAAGAGATATGACAGATCTATTGTCATATATAATTATAAATCATCATATATAACATAATATATGAAAACATATGGTGGCATATAAGCCATATATTTTGAGATATAGTAATGTATGCCCTCTTATAAAAAGTAGTTGGTTGTATGATTTAAGATATTTTTATATATGATTATATATTATATTAAATGATATAAGATATAATTACATATGATTCCATATATGGTGCAAGATTAACAATATAATTTGAGATATGAATATATATGGTCCCACGTCAGTAATATTTTCTATGTGTTTAATATATAATTATATATAGTCACATATTACCTGAGAGACCCTACTATCAAATCCCAGCTCGGGCACAAAAATAATTTTTTTTTTTTTTTACTTTTTTAACTCAATTTAATTTACTTGTACATATTTGTTTTACAGATCTTAAAAAAATTAACCCATTTTCTGCCAAAAGCACCTGAAAGTTATGTTTACTGCAACTTGGGATTAATAATATTTTAATATGTAATTATATATTGTCATATATAACCCCACACATAATTATATATGTGACTGAGGTACTATTATCGAATCTCAGCTCAGGCACAAAAAAACATTTTTTTTACTGTTTTTTAACTCGATTTGATTTAGTTATAAATATTTTTTTTACAGATCTTAAAAAGATTAAACCATTTTGTATCAACAGCATCTGCAAATTATATTTTCAATTAATAGTATTTTAAATATATCATTAGATATCGTAATATATGAAAAAATTAGTTAAAGTTCTGAATTTGAGTTCTTCTAGAGCGAAAATATATTTTTTTGTAATATTTCTACCAGGCGGTTTTCATCGCCTCTTTCGAACATTGACAATTTGTATCGAAAATGTTAGCCTTTGCAGACGTGTGTAATTCTTATGGCTGAATTTGCGATACAAATTAAGAAGAGGGTGACTTAACAGGGGTAGGGAGAGTTGGTACCTCTTTTAAATTATATGCTCGTTGTTTCTACATACAATTTTGGCAATATTCTTATTTTTTCTTATATTTTTTACTCCTACTTTTTTTTAATACCAACAAAAGAATTTGTGAAAAAGTGTTGGATAAGAGTATTTTTTCCAAAGGATTGCTAAGCTTATACTTGTCATACCTTATTTAAAAGACATTTATACATATTACCTTTTTCACAACATGTAGGTATATTGTTCTTATCCCATTATTAATTTCGCAAATACAGACTGTTGATATTTAGACTTTTGAGCCATATAATCGGTGCCGAGAACCTTCAACAAATATTTTTTTTATTTTCGTGAGTGGAAAAAATTTAAGATTTTTAATTTTTGTTTTTTTGCAAGAATGTTATTAATTTATTTTTCATCTAGTCATCTATATTTATAAATTTATATAATTATATATAACTCAGAAACACGAACAATGTTATCTCATATAGTCAGTCATTTTGTATAACAGTTTGTGGCTGAGTGAGTTAAGTGGCCGACTACAACACCATCAATCTGGGTTCAAATCCTGCCGACGGCATTTTTTTTTAATGAAATAAATATTTTTTATTATTTATTATTATTTATTATATATACATATTTATTAGTATTCAAAATACTTTTAATATTCTCATTTACATTTACAATATATTAAAAAAATTATTTTGTGTTTCATAATTATTTATCTTTTTACAAAATTGACACATTTTCTCTTAAATACAATATCATTTCCCGCTGTTTTAATATCATTCGGAAGTGAATTAAATAATTTAAAACCTTTGTAGAAAAGTGATCTTTGCACTGCTGGTGTAGTCGTTTTTTTGTAGCCTGAAATTTTCTGCATTTCTTAATCCGTATGGTTGTACATCGCCAACATATCTAATTTGATCCCTGAGATATTCCGGAGCATTTCCTTTTTTATTTTTCTAATAAAAATCAACGTATTGAGTTCTAGTCTTTGTTTTATATTTAGCCATCTAAGTGTGTCTAGCATTGTCTCTATCGGTGTATATCTATTGTATTTTAAAATATGTAGCTCGCATCGCCTTATTTTGTAATTTTTGTAGTCTTTCTACTTGAGATTGAGTTCAGCAGGCATATAATATTGTTGAGCCAAATTCAAAATGAGGTTTTATTATTGTGTTGTATATGTTTACTGCCGTAATTATAGAGATTTGATTTCTTATTCGCTTAAAAAAAAAACAATTTTTTCCGATTTTCTTGCAAATATATTCGATATGTTCTTTAAATTTTAATTTATTATCTATTATAAAACCAAGGTATTTAATATTATTTACTTTTTTACTTTATCATTAATTTTGATTGTAGCTACACTAGTCATATTTATTTCCAAAAGTTTTGTTTTATTCCCAGTGTGCCAAATGAGTCGAGCTTGTATCGAAACTGAATCATTTTCTCGTAAAATTTCTTCGATATCGAGTTCGATATAATACCAAGAATGAGGGCATTTTCCTATGTGGCGTGCAAGGTGATATAGATCCGAAAAATTTTTGATTTATAGATTCGATATTTCATCGAAACAACGAATATTTTTCGACGAAAAATATGATTAATAAAACGAAAAAAAAAACATTTTTCTTTTCGTTTTTTACCTTTCTCTTTGTTTATTTTTTTATTTCTCTTTAATTTAATTTAAATTCAAAGCAATTTTGTTTTGTTCCAACACCAGCCAAGATTCGAACCAACGTCCTTTCGTTTATAAGTTCATCGCCTTACCCCTTGAGCCAAACCGTAATGATACATATAGTTTCGTAAAAATTTTTTTACAATTCAAATTGTTTTTATTTTATTTCAATATACCTTTTTTAAACTTCATATTACCCAACCAGCATGAATGTAAAACTTAAAAGAAATGCCCTAGAGGTAAGAACGAATATGTTGTTCTTTTCCAATTTTTCGTAAGTAAATTTAATGCTTAATACAGAAAGGCCCTAATTCGATTTAATATTTCAATAGAGAAAAATAAAATCTGAAAAACTTTGATTATACTTTTTATTTTATTGTTTTTGTATTAATAAAAAAATTCATTCATAAAAATATGTTTATACTAAAATAATCTAAAAGATTTTAAAACCGACCTATTTCAAGATAATTATTTTAAAAGTGACAGTACACTCTAAATTAAGATGAGAATAAGATTAGTTTCAGTTCGATTTGAGTTGCCGTGTGTGATGTACGTGCTTCTGTTCTAATTGAACATTTACAAAACAAAACAACAAAATACAAAACTATCAAAATTACTAAACGTAGATCAGATCCCAGGTAGAAATTGCCGACGTTGCAACAAAAGTTGTACTGGGAGAGCACTGGTTTTTACGAAATGCCGGTACTACTTAAAACGTGCTTGGCCAGTACTGTTTTCTGAAAATTAACGAGCTTTTTTTAATTTATTAAAATTAACAATTTTATAAATCTTACGTATCTTTACATCTATTACACAATTTATGTAAGAGAGACATCGCCATTCTTTTCTTGTGAAGTTTCGAAAGAATACATTAAAAATCTGTGATGTACACTAAGAGGACAGTAAAGTTCTAGCAAACTACTAAATTTGTTATTAAATGTACTGGGATAATACCAAAAAAATAAAATCCCAAGCATGCGCCAACGTTGGGAAATTACTACGGCCAAGGGTTTATTGGTGTTATCATTTCGACAACATGCCAGTATAGTGAACGTTAAAAATCCGACGCATTGCCAGTACATGTACTACGGCCTCCAATACCGGGCCAACATTGTGCCGTTTGTATTTTTCTACCTGGGATGTTACTAATGGGGACGCAATGTCCTCATCCAAAATCCAAAGAACTTGTAATAATCCAAGGCAAAATTATTGGATGCCTTTGCAGGCTCTAGATGACGAAGATGATTCCAAGAATATGGAAAGCTCCCCCTATAAAAGTATTGGGGCAAAAAATTAATTATATCCAAGATATTTTTGGGGAAAAAGAAATATTAGATTATTTTGTTAAAAAAATTTAACTCGGTGTAAAAATCACATGTGAAACAGCTACCACATACGATTTGATTAAAAAAGTTCTCATAGAGAAAAAATGTCAATTTTTTCTCATGAAAATAAAATTGATCGTAAATTTAAAGTTGTTATGCATGGCTTACAGTGAGGTTACATGATCAAGATTTTGCTTTCAAGTTGATAACACATACTGCTTGTCAAATTCAGGTGAACTTGAAGCTGTGACGTAGGCTGCATGCAACTTGATAGTCAATTTTGCTTTCAAGATGCTGTCGTCAAGGAAAGAACTGAAATTGCTCGCCTCTGTCGGCTGTTTCCGCACTGTAGGCTGTTCAAAAAGACTTTATTTTTTTATTCACATCTTCCACAGACATTTTCATGTCAGCAGAAATTGGTTTTTTATTTATTTTTATTTTTAAATCATTTCGTCGATATACCGAAATATTCACATTCCGTATTTTATCAATCGTGTTTTATTGCGGCACAATATTTGTAAAAAGAAAAACAAATTTACAAGAAATTTGATCAGCTGTTTAAAACTTGACCGTCAAGTTTTCTCAAAACTTGAAAGCAAAAATTGATATCAAGTTGCTGTTCAATTTTTAAAATGTGAGTGTGTTAGTAAAAAAGTGTGAGTGTATTAAAACTTGAAAGGAAAAAATTGATAGTGTAACCCCTATGTTAGAAAGCAGAACAAATACCGAAGTACAATCATCTCTAATTGCACTTGGTTATAAACAGTGTTGCCATTTCAGTGCTTTTCGGGTATTTTTTGGTGATTTTTTCAGTCCGGTACCCGGTGATTTTTTACAAATACCCATTTAAAAACAACGGGTATTTACAGTGCTTTTTCAGATTTATGGCAGTGCTTTTAGTGCTTTTTGTACAGTTTATACTTTTGGTATTTGTTCTCGTTTTTTTTAATTTTTCTTGAATTTTCTGCAAAGTTGAAAAAAATAATACGAACTATACAAAAAATACATTTTTCCACAATGTTTGTAGTACAATTTTAAATAGCAACTTGGTTATATTAAAACTTCAAAATTTTTAAATATTAGTTTGGTGCTTTTTTACCCCTTTTTGGTTATATTTTGAACCTTTTTTCACGATTTTACAAAGCTAAAGTGTGTTTTTAAATTCTCGATTTAAATTTTTCAAAAAAATAATATCGTGCTTTTTTACTCCATTTTTAGTAATTTTTTACCCTTTTTACCCGTTTTCTGAATGCTCACGGTGCTTTCCTGTCTTCAAGAGTTGGCAACACTGGTTATAAATGTACTGATCACAGATTAACCAGATATAAATCAGCTGATTTGTGCAATATGGCCGACAGAAAATGAGCAAAACAAAACGCAAAAATTTAAGAAAAACACAAAAGATAAATCACAATTATCCAAAAAGAGCCAGATATATACAAAAAATGCGCAATACAAAATGTATGGAGGTTTTATCTTGTTATCTCCCTCTTGACTTGACTTCCATGTAAACAAAACCATACGATTCGAGAATACTTTTTTGACAACTGTCATTAGTTTCACATCTGGTAATAATCTGTGGTACTGATATTAAGGCAATCGTTAAAAAATATGAGAATTTTGAGGATACTCTCTATATCGTATCTTTTGAGAGAGGAACTGTAAAACTTAACGATCTTCGACAAAATGTTATATCTCTTTTTAGAACTATAGTAAAATGGGATTATAAAAGAAAAATTAAAAACAAAGTAATCCAATGTCAAAAATGTCAAATATTTGGGCATGGGGAAAGATCCTGCTCAGTAAATCTCAAATGCGCTAACTGTGCGGGGAAACATTTTACAAATGTTTGCCCAGATGTAAATAAATTACGCTGTGCAAATTGCAATGGAAATCACAAATCCACCTTTATTTCGTGTCCAAATCGCAAAATGTATTTGGAAATTAGAGAAAACATAAATAGGAAAAATTCAAGTTTTAATAATATCCCAGCATCAATATGTCACAATGTCTTGCCATTAAGACATTCTCATAATTTAATTAATACATCAAATGAAGAATTTCCAGCCTTGAGAGCTGCCTTCAATGTGCAACCTTCATCAACTGCAGCAACACCTGTAATGAACCCTACATGGCGCCCGCCTTATAATAATCAAACAGGTCCACTACAACTTGATGAGTTGTTCACAGAAGAGGAAATTTCAAACCTTACAACGGATCTTGTAGTAGGTTTACAAAAATGTAAGAATAAACATGATCAGTTTAATGTAATCACTCAATTAGCTCTTCAATATTTAGGATTAAATAACACTATGGAACATTTTTGGGATTATTGTCTGGGGGGTGAGAAATTCCAAGTCAGGGTGATGGTACTAGGTCAGTATAGTAAAACCCTCAAAGGGTTTGGCGTTCGTATGTGTCATTTTTTTTATGACCTTTTAAATTTTTTCCTTATCTTGATGATTTTTCGCTTAGTTGTAACATTTTGGCAAAAACGTAGTTTAACATAACTCGAGAACCACTTGTCCGATTTTGATGAAACAAATTTAGAAAAATTTAGAATTACAATTTCTCTAATCTGTTTCTATACCGTTTTCCTATATGTGCAACACTTTCGAAGTTAAAAATGAAGGCAAAAAAGTATTTTTTGCCTAAAAATTTAAATATTTTTTTTTAAAAATTCATAAAAAATCCAAAATGGAAAAAAGTGCCAAAAGTAATTACTTTCGCGTAAAGTCACATAACTCATGAGCAAAAAAAGGCATAGATCATGAAAATCGATGCACGCGTTTCTCATTTATTCACAATTAGGTAAATGTATGAATTTCAAAAATTTGCTCCAGATATGCACAACATTATTTGGAGAAAACATTGACACTCACAAGCCGAACTCTCTCATATTTTTCTACTGTACTAAAAGAGAAATATTGATGTGGCAACACTGGTTCTGTAATGTTCACATAAAACAAGCATTGTCATTATACTTCTTCTCTTTCTCACACTGGTTCTGTGATTTTAGTCATTCAACAAGTGCCGACGAACGCGAACAGTAAAAGTGATTTTTCTCCAGTTTTTTAAAAGTGAACAAAAGAGAACAGAATATGGAACTGTGCAAGCCAGATATAAATAGCTTTTGCTACTGCTGTGGTCAATATGTCTCAACACATAAAAAAAGGGGAAATTTCAGTACTGATTTTGTTCAAACATACGAGATGTACTTCAACCAAAATGTTATAGTAAACGAAAATTGGGTACCAAATATAGTGTGTAAAAGCTGCTACAACCGTCTAAGGGTGCGTACAGAGTGGCCGCTTGTTGCCGAGCCGAGCTGACTGATGCTTATTGCGGGAACTTGTCATGCGAGAAACAAGTTTGAGTGTGCATAGTGGATGCGAGATTCAGCACTGATATTTTATCTATTATTTGTGTTTTATGTATGTTTGTATGCATTTGGGTTTGTTGTTCATTCTGACATTGAGTTTTAAAATTTTACTTATTAACGCATTTCTTCAATTATTCTTGAAATGTTTATTACATTTTTTTTTTAAATTTTGTTTATAAGTTTTTTTTTAATTTTTTTATAATTGTTATAATTTTATTTAATTTTTATTATTTATTTGAATTTTTATTTTTTTGTTTAATTTTTATTTTATTAACATAACATAAACAATGTTTTCGGCGCTGAAAAACGCTTTGGAACTGTTTTCTCGCATTCAATCAGCTTTGCGCTCTGACCAGCTCGGCGCCCACTATGACCTGTTTGCGCTTATTTGTACTAATTTGTATAGTACCAGTTTTCTCGCATTGGTTCTCGCAATAAGCGTCAGTTGGCTCGGCTCGGCAACAAGCGGCCACTCTGTACGCACCCTAATGGATTGGAAAAATAGAAGACGTGAAAGTATGCCATTCGGTATCGCAATGACTTGGACTAATCCTGGCGAAGGTCACAATCCATTGAATTGCTATGCATGTGCGAATAAAGGAGCCGCAAAAAGGATAAGAAAATCGTATAATTATGTTGGTGTTGCAAGTGCAGCAACACCATTGCCTCATTCGGACCACATTCCTGTGCCAAAAGCTTCTAGCCCAGATATTTTCTCTTCTACGACTGCTCCGACATATCATGCACGTGATGATTTCCCATATGAGCCATCAGTATCCAATGAGCCAATTTTAATAAATCAAAATAAGCTTGATTCAATTGTTGCCAAGTTGGAATTAACACAGCATAAATCGGAAGAGCTGGCTTCCATTTTGAAATCAAACAATTTGTTGGCACCCGGTGTGAAAGTCACAGCTTATCGAAGTCGTCAGGCAACACTCCAAAGTTTATTCCTTGTGAATGATGAAAAAACTTCTGCATATTGCCCGGATGTAGGAAAATTGATGGACGCAATGGAAATAAAATATGAAGCAGATGACTGGAGATTATTTATTGACAGTTCAAAACTCAGCTTGAAGGCGGTTTTACTGCATAAGACCAATAAAAAACCTTCAGTTCCAATCGCCTACAGTACAGAAACGAAAGAAACATATGATGCACTGGAAAATATTTTAAAAATGGTTAACTACGCCAAACATATGTGGCGCATATGCTGTGATTTAAAAGTTGTAGCAATGCTTTGCGGTCTTCAAAGCGGCTATATAAAATATATGTGCTTTTTGTGCGATTGGGACACACGATTTTCCGGTGACCAATATGCATGCCACAGATGGAAACTCAGAGAGCACAGCAGGTTACAAACGGCCAATATTATTCGTGAGCCTCTAGTGCCGAAGGAGAAGATATTGCTGCCTCCACTGCATATTAAACTTGGAATTGTTAAGAATTTTATCAAAACTGTCGCCAAAAGAGATGAAGTTTTCTTGTGTTTGAAACTAATTTACCCGAGACTCAGCGAAAGTAAAATTAAAGAAGGTAAGTTATAATATCACATTCATTTCCCATGATTTTCCATCTTAACAAATTAATTTTTTCCAATCAGGCGTACTAAATGGTCCAGATATACGAAAGCTGATTAAAAGTGACGCATTCAACAATATTTTGATTGACGCTGAATTGAATGCATGGCAGGCAATCAAAGAAGTAATAGAAGGTGTTGAACCGTGTTCAACCTTATGGTTTTGTATATATATATATTTATATTTTTTCTCTTAAAAAACCAGTATTTGTTTTTTATCTCACTTATTGATCTTAATACTCATTTACGTTCTCCTTGAACTGAATTTAATCCGCTATTTGAATAGCGCCTTTTTTTTGTAAATACTTTTTGTAAATAATAAAGTTAAGTTAGTCTAAGAATACTCATCAATAAAGCAAGAAGCTTTAATTTTATTAGAAAAAACAACCCTTAGCGTTTTTTCCTCAACGGGGATTTTTCATTTGCTTGGAAAGGGAGTCACCCTGCCCAACATATTGGTCCTTCGAAGAAGTCCTAGAATAGGCTAGGACAGGAAGAATTAGTGACTTGGAGTCTACTAATTGGAAAATTGGCAGTTGTCCCACCTAGTGGCAACTTCAACATCAACAACGAAAACAGACAAGGGAGTCTGTGTTAATAAAAAAGGTACTTCATCGTGCATTCCGGCAGAAGGAAGTCTTAAGATCAAGGTGATACTACATCGGGCATTACGTTCATGTGAAGCTGTCATCATCAAAAGGTATAAGGTGCATACATCTCCATAAGTGCATACATCTACAACAACAAAGGTCTACAAGGCAAAAGAGTTGGCAGAACAAAAATCAGATCGGAAAGGGTATGTATGTACTGTGTTTTTAGTGATTTTGTGCGACATTTTTTTTTCTCGACAAAAAGAACGAAGAGGCTTAAATTTAAAAGCTACAAACAGAAGACAATTTGCAAAAAAAATTAAATGAAGCAACCATTTTAAATAGAAAAGATTCTAACCTCAAAACAACTAAGAAGAAAAAAAGTTCATCTCAAGTGATATCCAACTAAATTTGTGCTTAAAATACCCATCACTCATAAAATAATCCAACCAACAACTCACCACTAGCAAAACTATATAACAAACATGAAAAAGAGGAACAACAATTAAAACAATCACAAAACGAAACAAATAAACGAAAACTAGAAGTGTATGTGACCGGTTTATTGTAAAAAAAAATAAAGAACTATTAAAGTGAAAATAAATTAAAAGTCAAAATAAATTCAATTAGAGAAACATGAAATATAGTTGTGTAGTGCAGTGACATTAACCGAAAAAGAAAAATAAATATTTCCAAAATATTTAAAAGAAATAAAATCATAAATAAAATCTAAAATACAAATAGAAAATATAAAAGGACAAGTTTAAAGAAAAAAAAAAAAACAAAACAAAAAGTGGCAAAATTGACAGTGAAAAAAAAGGTTTTCTAATAAATAAGTTTATTTATGCAAATTTATGAACACAAAAAACGTGAAAACGTAAACGAAAATTCAACTATTAAAATAAAGAAAAATACAAATTAAAATAAAAAACAAAATTTGTAAATTTGAAAATAACATAATACAACAAAAGAAACTAAATAAATCGTACTCCATGTATTAGAAATACATAAAGGAAAAAAGACAACAAAAAACAAACAAGTGATCAACAGTAAAACAATAGTGTTTCAGTTTAGCAAGGAACAAACAAAAACGGTGACGTCACTTTCAACTCAGAGGAAAGAAATAAACAAGTGTGGAAGGGTTGCCCAAATTTCAAACCTCAAAGTTACCGGTGAAAATTGTGTACTAAAGGTGAGTCAGAAAATAAATAAAAATTTAATATTATCAAATTTTCATGGCCTTGGTGGACAATTTAGAGGGTAGTAAAACCGGAAAATTTTGGAAACTTTGTTGGGAAAATAAAAATAGGGCGGCGCGAAATCTAGAATTACCCTAAAAATCTTTCTTGTGGAAAATTTTCGAGACGGAGAAGGCTAACAAACCTCGAATATCAAAAATAAATTATTTATGGTACAAAATTTTGGAAATTAGAGTGGCACGAAAACTACAATTGTCTGAAAAAATTTTCTTGGAGAAAATTTTTCGCAAATTAAAGTGGCCTGAACGTATGATTAATGAGATAAAAAATTTTTGGATAAAAATTTTGCAAATTAGAGTGGTGCGGTTTTTTGAATTATAAACAATTTTTATATTGAGGTTAAAATTTTACTGTTATTAATTTTTCGTGGGGAAATTTATTGGAACAAAATCTTTGGGTGAGATTTTTTGAACAATAGGGTGGAACGATTTAACGATTTACAAAATAATTTCTTGGAGAAAGTTATTCCAGTTAAATCATTTGGTTATTCTTCACGAAACCAATAAGGGATTGCGATAAGGGGACAATTCACATAAAATACCTCAAGTTTGATTTTAGTCAACAGGGTTGCTTTCGGTAAAAATAGTAAAAATGACAGCGTCAAAAAGAAGATGTAGATTCGATCTGACACAATTAGCTGCGTTCTGCACTAACTTTGAAAGAACCTGTCCCGAAGATTGCACGTTAGCGTTTCTTGATGTCAAAAGGCAAGAATTAGAAAGAAGATGGGCCAAATTAGTAGCGTCGTACGAAGAATATATAATAGAAGATAAAGGGGCAGAAGAGGATCAAAAAGATGAAATCTCTTTAGCATATGAGGAGTCTAGTGATTTATATCAGTCCTTGAAAATTAAAATTTTGGAAAAAACCAAATCGGTTACTGTTCGAACAGATCAACCCATTAGTAACAGATCTTCATTAAAATTGCCAGCTTGCGAAATACAAACTTTTGACGACGGTTACTCCAAGTGGCCAGCCTTTAGAGATATGTTTCAGGCGGTCATTGGAAGAGATCCATCAGTGGCTCCAGCCCAAAAATTATATTATTTGCGTAGCAAAGTGAGGGGGGAGGCCTACCAAGCTATAAAGGATTTTGACTTGGTAGATGATAATTTTGAACTGGCCTGGGAAAAGTTGAAAAATAGATTCGAAAATAAAAGGCTTTTGGTGCAGGATCAGATGAAAAAAATTCATGCGGTCACTCCAGCTCAAAATGAAAACGTCAAATCTCTTAGATTGATTCAAAATGCGGTTAATGATTGTTTGGCAATTTTGAAAAATCACAAAATCGAATTGCCTGATTATGATCCATTCATGATTCATGTAGTTGTTTCAAAACTTTCTGATGAAACCATGAAAGAATGGGAAATGTCTTTGAAAAATCATCGTGAGCTGCCCACATGGACACAATTAAATGAATTTCTCTCGGAGAGAATAGAAATTTTAGAAACGATGACTGATAGGAAAAAACCGCCGCATAAAGAAAACCAGTCTACAAAAACCCAGGCATTTCACGCTCGGGCTGAGCAAAATTTTAGCTGTAGAAAATGTAAACAAAATCACCCTTTAAGAGTTTGCAAATCCTTCAAGGCCATGTCGCCAAACGAACGTCTGAAATTTGTTTTTGCGAATAAGTATTGTGTTAACTGTCTCTCGCCTACACATTTCAAATCAAAATGTCTGAGTACCGGTTCGTGTATTAAATGTCACAAAAAACATCACACAATGTTGCATATTGAAAACCCTGAAAATTCAAAAAGGGATAGTGTGCCAAAGGGGCATTCACAGTCAAATCCCCAAGATAACGAAAGGGCTTCAACATCAGGTACTCAAAACGAAACCCACACTTTCAATACTCAAGTCGAAAATTCATCTACTTCCGTAAATGTACCAGAAGATAATATTCAGGCTTATTTTGTTCGACGAGAAGGAACTACAGTGTTACCGACAGCGCTGATTCATATAGAAAATTCTGGAGAATTATTTACTATTCGGGCTCTGTTAGATGCAACAGCAGAAAGAAGTTTTATTACAACACGTATTCAGCAAAAGCTTGCAATACCCCTCGAGAAACATTGTCATCAAATATCAGGTTTTGGTGGAATGTTAGTGGGTAGTTCTAAAGGTAAATGCTATGTTACCGTAAAATCGAGAATATCTGACTTTAGAATAAAAATCTTAGCCGTTGTCGCACCCAAAATAGCTAATGTTTTGCCCTCCCGTCCCATTAAACTTCGAAATTATGCGGAAATTAAAAATTTAACACTAGCCGACCCACATTTCTATCAACCTGCCGCTATTGATATGATAATAGGAAGCGATTTTTTACCTTTTATTAACCTTAAGGGAGTGCGACAAAATATATCAGAAAACTTGGAGGCCAGAGAGTCACATTTTGGTTGGTACTTGTCAGGCCCAGATAATATAAGTGAAATAAATGCGTTTTCTACTACCGTTTCTGCTTCGGATGATCTTCTTCACGATCAAATAAAAAAGTTCTGGGAACTTGAAGAGGTCGAAAAAGACCGTGCCACAACTGAAGCTGATAACTTTTGCGAAAATCTTTTCAAAACATCTACTATTAGGCAGTCGGATGGGCGTTATGTGGTACGTTTACCTTTTAAAGAAGAGTATCCAAGTGAAATATTTTTGGGTCAATCAAAAAATAGCGCTCTGGGTCAATATTTTCGAATGGAAAAAACTCTCGAAAAGACTCCAGATTTAAGGGAATTATATCGGCAAGTTCTTCAAGAATACATCGACCTGGATCAAATGGAACCAGTGACTCACCATGAAAATAATGCTGAAAAACAATTTTCGTTTTTTCTACCACACCACGCGGTTATTCGACCCGAAAGTAAATCGACGAAAGTAAGGGTGGTCTTCAATGCCTCTAAGAAAACGAATAGTGGATTTTCATTGAACGACGTTCTTCATCAAGGCCCAACACTTCAGACCGATTTAATGCAAATAGTGCTTAGTTGGCGCTATTATAAATACGTTTTCACAGGCGACATTGAAAAAATGTTTCGCCAAATAATAATTCACGAAGCTGATCGGCCATATCAGCAAATTTTGTTCCGTAATGAAACAGATAGTTTTGTAAAATCTTTTCAAATGAAAACAGTCACATTTGGGGTGAACTGTGCGCCTTTTTTTGGCTATACGAACTCTACTGCAGTTAAGTGATGACTGTAAATATTTATATCCAAAGGCATCCACGATTTTGAAGAGCGAAATTTATGTGGATGACATTTTGTCTGGGGGACATACTCTTGAAGAGGCAAAAATGAAACAAAGTCAAATAACTCAGGCTTTAAATTCTGCAGGCTTCCCCATGAAGAAAATGACAGCCAATGACAGTTTTTTACTGAAACACTTGGCGCGGGAGGATCTTCTTGACGAAGATTTTTTGAAGTTTGCCGATTCCAGCACCATCAAAACCTTGGGGATTCGCTGGAATGCGAAATCAGACTTTTTTTATTATGTTGTAGAACCGAAACAAATTTCGCCCTCCTCTACAAAAAGGCAGATTTTATCGGTTATAGCGAAATTATTTGACCCTCTAGGCTGGCTGGGACCAGTTGTGGTAATAGCAAAACTCTTGATGCAAGAGTTATGGGAACTTAAGGCGGACTGGGATGAGGGTATCCCACCGCATATACTCCAAAACTGGAACACATTTTTACAAAATTTACCACAAATTTCATCGTTAAAAATTCCTAGATGGGTACATTTTACACCGACTCATCAAATACAAATCCACGGCTTCTGCGATTCATCAGAAAAGGCTTATTGTGGTGCAGTCTACATGCGAACTTCTACATCTGATGGAGAAATCAACTGCAATTTGCTAGTGGCAAAAACCAAGGTTGCACCGATAAAAAAGATTACAATCCCGAGACTTGAATTGTGTGGAGCGGTTTTACTCTCAAAATTAGTAAAAGGTTTGATAGAGAATGCAAGGTTCTCCTACGAACTCTATTTCTGGACGGACTCCTCTATAGTCCTTGGTTGGCTACAAAAACCACCACAAACTTTGAAAACCTTTGTTGCAAATCGTGTAACAAAAATTATTAGTATTGCCAGTAATAATCACTGGAAACATGTGAAAACGGACGACAACCCAGCGGATTTAGGTACCCGTGGTTGTACTCCTCAGGAACTCATAGAGAGTAAATTGTGGTGGCATGGACCCACCTGGCTAACCCAGCCTACTGAAAGTTGGCCGAAACCACGAACTTTCGAACCAACAGATTTGGAAACAAAAAAGGTATCAACTTTATATCTAAAAACTACCCCAGTAGACCCAACCAGCAAAAATACACATTTTCAGGCAGATGACGTTTGCGACATATTGGAAAACTTTTCATCTTTCGCTCGATCTCTAAGGGTCGTAAGTTATTGTTTTCGTTTCATTAATAGCATTCGAAAACGTCCATTTAAAACTGAGCAGTTTATAACTACGGAAGAAATTCGATTCACCAAAAATCGCCTAATTTCGATTGCTCAGAAGGACTACTTTTACATGGAGTATAAATGCCTGCAAGAAAAACGCCATATAAGCAAAAAGAGCAGACTTCTTACTTTGAGTCCTTTTCTCGACGAAAGTAATCTATTACGTGTTGGAGGTCGACTTAATTACTCCGGATTAAGTTTTGAAGAACGTCACCCCGTAATAATTCCTGAAAAATCCCGCATTGCTACTCTTTTCGTCGAATACACTCATACGATTCTGCTTCATGCTGAACATCACATCATGCTACGGGCTATAAGACAAGGGTTTTATATCCCTCGACTTAAAAATCTAGTACGAAAATGTATTCGAAATTGTAAAACGTGCACTATTTACAAGCATAATGTTCAAAATCAAATAATGGCCGCACTCACCCCTGAAAGAGTAACTTTTTCGCTGCCCTTTACATACACCGATATTGATTTCGCTGGCCCGTTCAACATAAAATCATCAAATTTAAGAAACGCCAAATTGATTAAAGGTTATGCAGCCGTATTTGTATGCTTCTCCACAAGAGCAGTTCATTTGGAAGCCTGCTCAGATCTTTCTACGGACGCATTTCTAGCTTGCTTTGACAGATTTACCGGGCGTAGGGGTTTCCCAAAAACTATGTTTTCTGATAATGGTCGAAACTTTCTTGGAGCTAGTCTCGCCTTACTTAAAACTCATAACGAATTTTTGAAAACAACGGAGAGGGCCTTAGTAGAAAAATATAGTGCCCACGGATTCACATGGTCGTTTATCCCACCTTATGCACCCCACATGGGCGGCCTCTGGGAGGCTGCTGTAAAAAGCATGAAATCTCATCTGAAAAAGGTAGCTGGTAATCTCAACTTTACGTTTGAAGAATTTTCAACAATGTTAATCAGAATTGAGGCCGTATTGAATTCCCGTCCAATGTCCTCATTGACTGAAAACCCATCTGAATTACTTCCTTTGACTCCAGGTCATCTCTTGAGAGGTGCACCACTTATCGCTCCGCCTGAAGCCCCTGAAGAACCCCCATTAGAAAATTTAAGTTTCATTAAACGCTGGAACCGTCTAAAGGCTCTTCAACATATCTTTGCCCGTCGTTGGAAGAACTTCATTACAGAACTTCAACGAAGAGTCAAATGGAAAATTGAACAACACAACATAAAACCAAACGACTTCGTCATCGTGAAAGATGATTTACTACCACCTACCGAGTGGCGTCTGGGACGCATTACCAAAGTAATATATGGAAAAGACAGCAAAGTACGAGTAGCAGAGATCAAAACACAAAATGGAACTATAATGCGCTCGATTGCCAAACTGTGTCTTTTGCCCATATCTAATACCACACCCGAACAAACCCCACAAAAATCTCCAAATTAATCCACCAGATTAAAAATTGAAAGCCATGTTAAAACAAGAGAAAAAGTCGCTAAACAAAATTTCTAATAACACAGTATATATATATTTTCTTTTCA
This sequence comes from Leucophora obtusa, assembly GCA_949987735.1. Taxonomy (NCBI): domain Eukaryota; kingdom Metazoa; phylum Arthropoda; class Insecta; order Diptera; family Anthomyiidae; genus Leucophora; species Leucophora obtusa. Next base: position 144,568,875 of record OX465295.1, read on the forward strand.
TCCTCTCTAGCCATCATCATACCTCGATTCGAATTGTGCATTTATTTATTATCAGGGTGAAGAAATGGAACGTTTTTCTAAGTCGCCCCCACGTGTGAGCAGCACCGCTACTATGGCGACTTCCATTGCGGGATGACGCAATCACAGTCCCACCACCTATCAAAAATGCAATTAGTTCAACATTTTGAAACGATGCTGCCCCACGCACATCCTGGCATTGCCACTTGCCGTACAATCGATGTAGTAGTCCGACGCTTGCTTCTCTTATTAAGAATTCGATGATTCATCCCAAGGAAACCCTCCCGAAGATGCAACGATCAATTTTGAATGGGTCCTATCTAGAGTTTGAAACGTCTACTGTTGTCACCAACATCTTCGCGCGGGAGGATGTTGAACCGTGTTCAACCTTATGGTTTTGTATATATATATATTTATATTTTTTCTCTTAAAAAACCAGTATTTGTTTTTTATCTCACTTATTGATCTTAATACTCATTTACGTTCTCCTTGAACTGAATTTAATCCGCTATTTGAATAGCGCCTTTTTTTTGTAAATACTTTTTGTAAATAATAAAGTTAAGTTAGTCTAAGAATACTCATCAATAAAGCAAGAAGCTTTAATTTTATTAGAAAAAACAACCCTTAGCGTTTTTTCCTCAACGGGGATTTTTCATTTGCTTGGAAAGGGAGTCACCCTGCCCAACAGAAGGCTTGTTGGGAAAGCATCGTTCTAACAACTACGATGTTTCTGTCGCAAGGATGTTAAGAGCATTCTCGGAAATTGGTGTCCACATGTCCTTGAAAATCCATTATTTACATCATCATCTGGACTACTTCAGCAAACAATTGGCTACCGAATCTGATGAACAAGGTGAACGCTATCATCAAGTTGCTATGCCATTTGAAATGAGGTAATACTGATTTTTTATTTTTTCAAACTCATTTTAATAAAACAAAAACAGATATAGAGGCAAAAAGTCGCCGAGTGCAATAATTGCGGAAATTTGCTGGTGGAGTAAGTTAGTGTGGCAAGACAAGGATGATCTTGATGATAAAGAATTTTCAGGAGATGCAGAAGGGCCAACAGTGGAGTCACACATTGACATTATGTGTGGTTCAGAAACTGATGATAGCGATGAATGCGATGCCACTAGTCCCGAACAACCACCATCGAAAAAGTCTAGGCAATATTTATTAAAATAAATAAAAATAAATAAATAAAATAAAAATAAAAAATTATAAAAATGTTTACTTAATTTTTTTAGTAGTTTATGGCCAGAAGTCTGGAGTTATTGGGGAAAATTTATGAAAAAGGCGATAAATGACACTTTTTTGAATAAAAACAAATATCAATATTCTTGTCAAAATGGGATACCTTCACTTAATTGTAAATAAAAGCAGAACGCGTTAAATTTTGTTTATAGGTTATGTGACTTTACATGAAATTAATAACACTTGATACTTTTTTCAGTTTTGGATTTTTTATGAATTTAAAAAAAAAAAATTTTAATTTTTAGGCAAAAATATATTTTTTTTTCTCCACAAATTTATTTTTACCGGCAAAACTGTTGATTATAAAGAAAAACGTTATATGAACGGATTAAAGAAATTGTAATTCTAAATTTTTCTAAATTTGTTTCATCAAAATCGGACAAGTGGTTCTCGAGTTATGTTAAACTACGTTTTTGCCAAAATGTTACAACTAAGCGAAAAAACATCAAGATAAGGAAAAAATTTAAAAGGTCATAAAAAAAAATGACACATACGAACGCCAAACCCTTTGAGGGTTTTACTATACTGACCTAGTACCATCACCCTGACTTGGAATTTCTCACCCCCCAGATTGGCTGTTGTACTGTGTAATAAGAAATAATGGTCAATAATAGCATTAAGATAATTTTTTGGAACTGTCGTAGTGTCCGCAATAAGTTCATTGAATTATTTGATTTCCTTCGTAGGTTTAAAGTGGACATTTGTTTGCTAACTGAAACATTGCTGAAAAAGGGAAACCCATTCTTTCATCCAAATTATAATATAATTCGTGCTGATAGGGAGGACACGGAAGGAGGGGGAGTGGCAAATTTAATTAGTAAATCTTAAACGTAAATTTAAAAATGATTTTAGAAAAATCTGTAATAACAGCGGATCTTTCATTTTTGTGGCGACCTTAACTCCACACACAGGAACTGGGGTTGTGTAAGAGCTAACGTCTGGGGTAACATTTTAAACGAATTTACTAGTTTTTTTTCTAATTTCGGTAATAGCACCTCAATGGCCTACTCACCTTCAAGATAAACTCAATCAATAATCGATATTGTTTTGACAAATGATCCTTGTAATGTTTCACAGCCTCTTGTGTTAAACGAACTTTGTTCGGACCATCTCCCGGTTGAGTTCCTACTCAATTTAAAACCCGAGCGTAATTTTAACTTGGACCAAATATGTTTCCTGCAGGGCGTTTTTTTTCAGCGTGATAATACCACCTTTAAAATCACAAAATTCTATACTTCTTACCAACCAGGAAAAGGTAAAAGCGTTGGCTGATCAGTTCTTAGAAAATCACAACGTGTCTGCCCATCTTGGTTCACCTTCTCACGACCTTATGATCTTAAGGTTTATGGAGCGTTTTAATTCAGTCAATATAACATCTAACGCTAGCGACCTTGTAAGTGATGATTATGTTGCTCGAATTATAAAATCTTGTGCGAACAAGAAGTCATATGGGATGGATGGTATTAGGATGGTGCTTATTAAACAATCACCTGAAATAGTTATATTTTGTTTCTAACTACTGTATTAAATTTAACTATTTTCCCTCTTCTTGGAAAATGGCAAAAGTCATTCAAATTCTGAAAAGTGGAAAGTTAACGAATCTGGTTAATAGTTACAGACCTATCAGTCTACTTTGCTGTATGAGAAAGATTTTTGAGAAAATTATCAGGGATAAATTGCTAACTTATGCCGATGATAAAAAATTAATACCAAATGAACACACAGGAAAAAGATTGGTTGGGTTTCGATCAAAATCATTAAAATTACTTTGCCAGGACGTTATTTTATTTAGAGTGACCTATAATTGAATACTACACCAAAAATATTTTACTAGGTATTAAAAATAGGGAAAACTAACTAAAAAACAATCCTTTTAACAAATTATTGGTATCTACAATCAATTTTAAAATTAGTATCAGTTTAATAATTCTATGCAGTAGAAGCAGCCATTTATTTAGTGAATATACAAGAAAATTGGTGTTATCTATAACCCTTATTAAAAAAATTTCAATATTCGAAAGTGGTAACTACAAATACGGGTATCCTAATCAAATATGACTTCAAAATCAAGTTTCTGTAGAACCAACCGAATTGTGGATTGTATTGATAACACACACAACTATTAATTGGTATTGGTAAATGAATTTTATTACGTATTTGTTTTCCAAATAAAACACATAAATTCAAAATTAGTCATTAAAATTAATAAGTGTTTGTGGCATAGTAGGTAAGGAGTTGGCCTTGTACGCCGGATTTCCGGGTTCGAATCCCGGAGAAGAGAAAAATTTAGATGTTTTTTTTTAATTAAAATAAAATATTCATATGTATAAACAGTAAATAGCGCTAAGAAAATTAAAAGTAGTTGTGGTGCAGTGGGTAAGAGTGTGAACTATTAACCTGAATGGCCGGGTTCAATACCAGAAAATTCAAAAATAGTTTTTTAATTTCAATAAAATTTTGTGGAACATAATAATATTTATGTGGAACATAATATTGAATTAGACAACCGAATATTGGCTTTCACGACGAAAAATATAATTTAGTATAATGATAGTTGTCGTAACCGCACGAATTCGATTGGCAACAAATTCGGTGGCTACAACTGAGACTGTTTTCTGGGTGTACATGTCAAGTTAGCAGAATCTGTAGATTCGTTAAACAAAGTTTCGAAAAGCAGCAATCAACAGCTCTAGTGCTGCTGGATGTGGAAAAGGCCTTCGACTCAGTATGGCATGCTGGTCTTATTTTCAAGCTAGTTACGTTTGGGTTTCCTCTGAACCTTATAAAACTTATCAAAAGTTTTTTAGAAAATCGTTATTTTTGTGTTTCACTAAATAATGTTTTTTCGCACAACCTTCTTATACCAGCCGGAGTCCCTCAGGGCTCAGTTATCGGTCCACTTCTATACATTATATTCTGTTCAGATTTTCCTCAACTTTCTTTCTGTGGTTATTCTTTATATGCTGATGATGTTGGAATTTTCACATCACACGATTCGGCACAGGAGATCATAACTAAATTACAACATGATTTGGACAAAATAGACGATTATATGTGTAGATGGAAAATAAAGATAAACCCGAGTAAAACTAATGCTATCTTCTTTACGAGGAAGAGGAGTATTTCTAAGCTGCCAGCTACGCAGTTACATTTCTCCGGTTGTAATGTTCCGTGGTCTCAGAATGTTAAGTATCTAGGACTCATCTTAGATACCAAATTAACCTTTCGTGATCATATTACTTTTGTTAAGAATAAATTTGGTATTGCAATTAAAATGCTATACCCTTTAATAAATAGAAATTCTTTCTTATCTGAGCATAATAAGATTATTTTATTTAAATCAATTTTTCAAGCCATTCTTTGTATGCTTGTCCAGTATGGGGGAGCTGTGCTAAATCTCACATTAAGACTCTACAAATATGTCAAAATAAACTTTTGAGGATGATTCTTAAATTGCCATGGGATTTTTCCACAAATCGATTGCAACATCAGGCAAACATAAAATTTTTGTCGGAGAGAATTTTGGATATAAGAGAAAATTTAAACGCTTGCTGTAATTTTTCCGATAACCCGTTAATTAAGGGCCTTGCCGATTATGTTTCCACTCTCATATAATGAAATCAAATAATTTATTAAATTTGAATGCAGACCTAAATCTGTTTTCCATTATTTGTTAATTAATATTCTAAATATCCATTATATACATAAATATATATTTAAATATATACTTTCTTAACTTAAAAAAAAAAATAATAATAAAAATTCGTGTATTTTTGTGCACTCTGTATATATGTATATTAGGGTGGGTCGATTTAGCAATCGATATTACGTACTCGATTTTTCGAAAGCTTTTAGCATGGGGAAAAAAAGTTCCACTACGACATACCAAAAAAATTATTTTCGAGGCTCCCAAATTTAAATTTTTTGCAATTTTCTAATAAATGCTAGATTAGCGCCATCTTGAGGTGGCTTTTTGAAGCAACTAATAAAGTTGTAAACAATATAACATTACAACCTTTCCAGAAAGGTATTTCTTATGAAAATCGGATAAAAAATGTGGCAACTAGAGGTAAAAGTATATAAGTAAAATTATTTTCTGCTTGATGATGATAATGATGAGAAATGATGATAATGATGTTGATGACAGCAAGGAGAAAATAATTTTACTTATATACTTTTACCTCTAGTTGCCACATTTTTTATCCGATTTTCATAAGTAATACCTTTCTGGAAAGGTTGTAATGTTATATTGTTTACAACTTTATTAGTTGTTTCAAAAAGCCACCTCAAGATGGCGCTAATCTAGATTTATTAGAAAATTGCAAAAAATTTAAATTTGGGAGCCTCGAAAATGATACAATATATTATATATACATATATGCATTTCTATCTCTTTAAATGCGAAGGTTTTAAATAAGTAGTACTTTCCTCCGTAAATTAGTAATTTGTTTTTTCTAATAGCAACTTAATATCAATATGTGTATCTATTTGTTATACAATTAAGGTTTTCCGTTTCTGTAATTTGTGAGATTACCAATAATCATATGTATAACGATTTTACTACTTTAATAAAGACAATCTAAAAAAAAAAATAAGATTAGATAGTCAGCAACAAACATTTGCATAAATCAAAGTACCTAGAATTTAGTGTTTAACTGCAGTTTATAAAATTCAATTTTAATTGAGAAAAACTTGCGTTATATTTACTGTTTTTGATTTTTACAGTTAAACTTTTATTTGATAATTTATTCAATATATTTTATTCTCATAAAATATAAAATCTATCCTTTTTACTTCCACGTAAAATTAAAAATAAAAAAAAAAATATAAAAAGGCCCGCAAAGGGCATTATAAAAAGTGTTTATTTTTAAATTTTATTTTTGTATTTTATATTTTTAGTTTTTATAACTATTTGTGTGGTTAACATTTAAGTCGTATATGTCGACCCTATTGATAGCAACTGACATCGAGATTTCTTCACATTTTTGCAACCCGGAACCCCGTGACTGTCAAATCAATTTAAACATTTTTACCAACAATTCAAATAAATTTGGCAATCGATTTCGATTATTTCGTTGTCCTAAACTCTGGTTGAATTCATACCATTTAAAATTGAAATCTTTAATATAAAACAAACAAAAGAATTTATATATAAAACGAAGTTTACAGTTGTTCAGTTTTACTTGTCGTGCAGCTACAAAACCTCGTTTTTATAAATTCAAATTGTTTGCTGGGTACATTTGTTTGTTTATGGGGTCATTTTGTAAAACGAAACTTTGCTTTCGTTTGAACGTTTTTTTTATTTTTAATTTTTTTAATGGGGTCATTTTGTAACTCGAATGAAAAACGTTTTTTCGTTTTCGTTTGAAACGTAAACGAAAATATTTGGTATTTTATAAAACGGGTAGTAGTTTGCGTTTGTTGCCATTTGCGAGTTATTATTGCCAGACAAAAAAATAATATTTGTGACATGGAATAACAAATTATTTAAATAAAAATTTGTTCATAGAGTTTTCCAAGTCTGTTTAGCCTGATTGGTAAATGAGTCGTTATTTTTAGTTCTAATATTTTTAGGGTCCAGGTATCGAATCCTGTGTGGGGCAATTTTTTTTATTAGTAGTTTTTTTTATGATATATTTTTTGACATATATGAAACAAATAAATTTAAGAAAAATTTTATATTGTACAGAAAATCAACCTAAATAAGAAGAACATTCCATTAGCCGATAGCAAAGGAGTGCAAAGTATGGTTTTTTAAGATGGCCCTTAAGTTTCGAATTGTCAGTTTTTAGTTTTAAAACCCCTCAGTTTGTTTCATTTGGTCTCAAACGTAGAAGTTTATATATAAAGAACATTTTTTTTAAATCGTGTCTTAGCGCATCTAAAATCAGATATTTTTAAAATTGCCCAAATTTTCACTAATTTGCATATAAATTTAAATGCTTATGCATAATAATTTGATTTTTTTATATCGATTTTTGTGTGAAAAATTTGTTTTATAAGCCGTTTATAAATTTAAGAAGTGATTATGCATATGACCCTAAAAGAATTATTTTTTATTGAGAATAAAAAATATAGGAGTATCACATTTAACTACTTCATATTTTTAAACCCATATTTATACAATTTTTATTCCAAAAATTGTAATTACCGAACTTTTTATGCAAAAACTTTAACTTTTTAATAGGAAACGACTACTATTTCTGTTCGTTTGAATATGGCATAATATTCGTTTGCAAACGTTTACTTACTTCTTATAAAATACCGTTTTATTAAGGAGTTTGTCTTCGATTATAATATTGCCAGATTGAAAGAAAAAGAAAATATACATTTTTTTTTGAGTTTTACAAAATTTAAAAAAATTAAAAATAAAAAAACGTTCAAACGAAAGCAAAGTTTCGTTTTACAAAATGACCCCATAAATTTTGTAAAATTCAAAAAAATATGTATATTTGCTTCTTTTTTCAATCTGGCAATATTATAATCGAAGACAAACTCCTTAATAAAACGGTATTTTATAAGAAGTAAGTAAAAGTTTGCAAACGAATATTATGCCATATTCAAACGAACAGAAATAGTTGTCGTTTCCTATTAAAAAGTTAAAGTTTTTGCATAAAAAGTTAGGTAATTGCAATTTTTGTAATAAAAATTGTGTAAATATGGGTTTAAAAATATGAAGTAGTTAAATGTAATATCTAGGGTTTATGTCCCGGGAATTCCCGGGACGGGATTCCCGGGAATCCCGCCCTTTTTTCAATCCCGCAATCCCGGGAATTTTGTGCGGGATTTTCCGGGATTTTTTTTATTCTTTTACAGAAGTTTTAGCTATTATATATTGCAATTTTGGAAGCTAGAAAATTTAAATTTAAAGCATGGATTTGAAATTCATTTAACTAAGAAATATTTGAAATTAAAAAATGCGATTTAAAATTTGATAAACTGAATTAGTATAAAAAATATTATTTATGCCAAATTGTTTTTGGATGTCAGTTGAATTTGGTACATTTAAACCGAAAACAAATACTCGAACTTCATAAATTTTTTTGTCTTTAAAATGGTGATCCTTGTTCAAATAAAGTAATATATATAACACTTCAACATCCGCATCTCAGTTCCAAATTCAGGAAAACTAGGTATTAAAAAATTAGTAATATTTTCGAATTTTCAATTGAGTATTTTGAGGTTTTTTCACTTCAAATAATTTTATTTAAATTTCAACTGCTATTCCTTTATTTCAATTGTATTTTTTAAATATTTTGCAGATGCTTTTTTAAATTATTTTGAATTTCTTTATATGTTAATTTAGAATGCAACTATGCAAATTAAATAATTCCGTTTTAAATAGTTGTACATAAAAATTTCTATTCAAAAGGTACCAATTAAAGTTAAAAAACTATTTAATGAATGTTTTTCGTTCAATTTGAAATCAAGTATTATCACAGTTTGCTTTAAATTATTATTAAAAGAAATATGATAAAATTTTTACAAGTAGATTACATAGAATAAAAATTTTAAAATTTCGATAAGGCCAGCAGGATAGAATATGTATTTTCGGGTCCTGCTACAAACCCATTCTCAATATTCTTTGTCTTTATAGCTTAATAGTTGATGATGATCTATTTATATTGAATTGAAACAAATAAGCAAATTGAAACAACTCAATTAGACTAACATCAACGAAATTCTAACAATGATATTTTTATCCAGCTGCTTCCTATGGAATTCAACTCCGATCGATAACTTATGAAGCACAGATTTATGAGCGACAATGAATCGTTAATTGTAAATGCATGTTCTAATTATTTTTTAACCTATAATATAAATCCATGTTGATAGTAAACAATTAGGCATAGGTTTTAAATTATATTTTTCACTATATCTAGTGTGTTAGGATGAACAAAATATTATTTAATAATATTCTAGTGTCGCTTTATACAAAAATATTTAAGAGAATTTGCCTAAAAAATTGTGTGAAGAATACTCACTTAAACTTTTTTATAAAATAATTCTATACAAATACTTCTGTAAATCTGTATAGAAACAAAATCTTTACAAATACAAATTTTTGGATTCCATGTTTAAGAAATACTTCAGCAAAAAATCTATCTTAGTTCTGACTATAAAACTGGTTCGAGACAAGTTTCCACCAATTAAGAATTCCAATATATCCTGAAAGAAGGGAAGAAATTAAAATACCCGTGTCTTTCACTGTTTTTTAGTATATCTATTCGTTTAACCGTTCTAATCCCGAATTAATATTTAGTTAATATATTTCATTTTAAAATTAAGACGGCCTTCCATTTAAATATATTACCTAAATATGTATTCGCGATTTAATATGTTAAACGAGTTGATCTAGAAAAAGTGAAAGTCAGGCATATTTTATATTTAGCACTCCTTTCTGAATATATTAAGTAGATTTTATCATGGGTACAATCAAAAGATGAACTCTGTCGGACGGTGTTTTAATAGAAATTGAGTTTTTCAAGTACAACATATGTCGGATTTATTTATTTTCTAACGAGCGGGAATTCCCGGGATCCCGGGAAATTCAGAAAAAAATCCCGCTGTCCCGGGAAATGAAAAAGTCCGGGAAAAGAAAAACCCTAGTAATATCCAATATTTTTTATTCTCAATAAAAAATAATTCTTTTAGAGTCATATGCATAATCACTTTTTAAATTTATAAACGGCTTATAAAAAAAATTTTTTCACACAAAAATCGTTATAAAAAATCAAATTATTATGCATAAGCACTTAAGTCTATATGCAAATTAGTGAAAATTTGGGCAATTTTAAAAATATCTGATTTAGACACGATTTAAAAAAAATTTTTTTTATATATAAACTTCTACGTTTGAGACCAAATAAAACAAACTGAGGGGTTTTAAAACTAAACTGAGGGGTTTTTAACAAACCATACTTTGTACTCCTTTGCTATCCGCTAATGGAAGGTTCTTCTTGTTTAGGTTGATTTTCTGTACAATATAAAATTTTTATTAAATATATAATATATCATAAAAAAAAACTATTATGGGGTCATTTTGTAAAACGAAACTTTGCTTTCGTTTGAACGTTTTTTTATTTTTAATTTTTTTAAATTTTGTAAAACTCAAAAAAAATATGTATATTTTCTTTTTTTTCAATCTGGCAATGTTATTATCGAAGACAAACTCCTTAATAAATCGGTATTTTATAAGAAGTAAGTAAACGTTTGCAAACGAATATTATGCCATATTCAAACGAACAGAAATAGTTGTCGTTTCCTATTAAAAAGTTAAAGTTTTTGCATAAAAAGTTAGGTAATTGCAATTTTTGGAATAAAAATTGTATAAGTATGGGTTTAAAAATATGATGTAGTTAAATCTGATACTCCTATATTTTTTATTCTCAATAAAAAATAATTCTTTTAGGGTCATATGCATAATCACTTTTTAAATTTTTTTTTAAACGGCTTATAAAACAAAATTTTCACACCAAAATCATTATAAAAAATCAAATTATTATGCATAAGCATTTAAATTTATATGCAAATTAGTGAACATTTGGGCAATTTTAAAAATATCTGATTTTAGATGCGCTAAGACACGATTTAAAAAATTTTTCTTTATATATAAACTTCTACGTTTGAGACCAAATGAAACAAACTGAGGGGTTTTAAAACTAAAAACTGACAATTCGAAACTTAAGGGCCATCTTAACAAACCATACCTTGTACTCCTTTGCTATCCGCTAATGGAAGGTTCTTCTTATTTAGGTTGATTTTCTGTACAATATAAAATTTTTCTTAAATATATTTGTTTCATATTATTAGGAAAAATGTCCAAAAATATATCATAAAAAAAACTACTAATAAAAAAAATTGCCCCACACAGGATTCGATACCTGGACCCTAAAAATATTAGAACTAAAAATAACAACTCATTTACCAATCAGGCTAAACAGACTTGGAAAACTCTATAAATAAATTTTTATTTAAATAATTTGTAATTTCATGTCACAAATATAATTTTTTTTGTCTGGCAATAATAACTCGCAAATGGCAACAAACGCAAACTACTACCCGTTTTATAAAATACCAAATATTTTCGTTTACGTTTCAAACGAAAACGAAAAAACGTTTTTCATTCGAGTTACAAAATGACCCCATAAATAAATTGTAATTCCATGTCACAAATATTATTTTTTTTTGTCTGGCAATAATAACTCGCAAATGGCAACAAACGCAAACTACTACCCGTTTTATAAAATACCAAATTTTTTCGTTTACGTTTCAAACGAAAACGAAAAAACGCTTTTCATTCGAGTTACAAAATGACCCCATTAAATTTCCCTTTGTTCAATTTATAGATATGTCAAAATATTTTAAATTCAAATTTAATTAATTTTTAAATCGGTTGTGGTGTAGATGTCTGGAAGGTCAGACATAGACGAAATATCACTTTATGAGGGTCGTGGTTCAAATCTCTATTACAGCCCAATTTTTTTTTTATTTTTTATATAACTATGTATAACCTTTTTTTACTTTTATTAACTAAACTATGTTTTGAACACTAAAAAGTATAAAAAAAATTATTAATCGCATAATTTTTGGGTGAAAATTAATATCGAGAAATTTCAATATTTAAACTTGAAATAGATTGGAAGGAGTATCGCAAACGAACCAAACTTGCGAATAATAAAAAATACGATAAATTGAGAAATTACGATATTATAAAGTGTCGAAAACGATAAAATTTTCGATTAAAAAATGTGTTCGAGAAACCTTAAAATGACGACTCTATTTCAAATCGATTTCTATTCATTTTCTCGAAAAAAACTTCGATAAACTTTCGAAAAAATGAACCGCCTTGAAACTGTGCATACTGGGTTCTCATTCAATTTAAGTTTATTCATTTTTAGCCATGTATTAATATTATGTCTGTTCCCGTACTTTACCGAAGTTACTCAAACTAGCCCAAAGGCGTTCCCGTACTCAAAATTGCGTGTAAATTTTTGTTGTTTGGGCTGTTTTGGGTTCCCGCGGGTACCCGCGGTAACGTACGGGAACGCACATATTATCTATATCATATAACAATACTATTTCACATTTAATCAGTATTTTCGGCATATCGTTTATACATATAATAAACAATAAGGCACCCAAAATAGATCCTTGTGGAACTCTAAAATTATTAAAAATTACATTTGAATTAACACCGTTAACTTTTGTAATTTGCCTTCTTTCTGTTAAATACGATTTAAACCACTCAAGTTCCTTTTCTTTGATACCATTGTAACGATTCCCGACCAGCAAAATAAAAATGTGATGACGCAAAGCAAAATAACACATTTTGCTTGTGTAAAATCAAAGAGCGTAAAATAAGGAGAAATTCCAACTATTATACAGGGGAATTGCGGGGAAATTGGATGCTTTTAAGGGGAACGAGATTATTTCATATTGCGTCATAATTTAATTTACTGTGTTCACTGTTAATGTAGTGTCTACAAATGAAATAAAATACGTAATAAAATTTTAAAATAATTTGGTGTATCCACCACACATTAGGTTTAATATTTTTTTATCAATTAACTTCAAAATCAATCGAAGAGAAAATTATTTTTCATATAGAGTATATAATTCATACACAAAAATTCCTGTAGGGAAAATGATGAAAGCATAGCTACTATTAAAAATTTGTTCATTAAAATTCGTGGATTTTATCAAGTTTTGTATAAATTGTGTAGGTGCTTCATTGTGTAAATGATGTTGTGTTAGAAGTTGACAACACTCATTTCAAAGAAGAATAATGCAAAAGCAAATTTTACTTCATCACATTTTTCCCCTCACAGTACTCACAGCATCTTTTGTGTGCGCAAACTGTTTTCACCCGGTTTTTATTTGCTCGCCAGAGTTCGCTAAAAATATAAGAGAGTCATTGGAAGGATCGTCTCTCTCAATATGTATACTCTTTGGTTCGAGACAACCAATTCATCTGATGTATATGTTGCGTCCAAGGTTGCCAATTTAGCCATTTTCCGGCTAGATCTAGCCGTTTTAATTTCATCTAGCCATAAAAAAATGGCTAGATTGGATCTAGCCGGAAGATTTAGCCATTTTATTTTCCCCTAGCCATTTTTTCTTTTAATGTTTTACAGTTAATTTCATACAAAAATGCTTGAATTTTTACGATTTTAAAATTTTTAGTGCAAAATTTTCAATTTTTGAAACATTTATTTGGGTTTACAGACACAAGTAATTTTTACATTCGAATTAAAATCATATTTTTTGTAAAACTTGAATGAACATATTTTAGAAATTCGGAAAACATTAAAATTTAAAGGCCACTTTTATGAAAGTCGTGTTAAAAATCTTTATTATCACTGATTTATTTTAAAATTATTAAGTTTTAGCATTATTTTCCAATTTTAGCCATTTCTAGCCATTTTTTCTCCGTAATCTAGCCATTTTTTCAGTTCAAGTGTTGGCAACCTTGGTTGCGTCACAGGAAAATTCACGTAAAAGAATGATTACCAACGTAGTTGTTTTAATGGTATGGCAAATGGTACATCAATACCTTCAACCACCTCAATAAACCCACAATACAATAATTAAAGCAAATTGAAAGAGCCCCTTTTGATTATCAGCCTGAATAAAGGAAAGATTGAGTAGAAAACAAATTTCCTTTCTTTTTTCCTTTCAATAAAATATCTTACCAGGATTTCGAAAAATTATCCAATTGTAGAGAAAAGAAAATTTATTCAGACGACTGAATAAAACAATCCAAAAGTTTAAAAAATTCTAGAATATTTTTCCTCTTTTAAGGTGCGTTTACAATGATGGAGTACTCCAATCTGTGGAAAATTTAGTTCTTTTCTCTTTCTTTCTAATACATTTTTGTATTTTGCCATCTTTTTCTATTCCACTCCAGAGTCCAAGTTGTTTGACTCTGGAGTACGGATTTCTTGCACTCTAGAGTTAACATTGATCTGTTAACTATTTAACATGACAAAAATACCTAGAAAAGCACATCACTAGTTTTTTTACCATCTCTAATTGTCACCAAATTAAAAACAATTTTTTAAAAATATGGAAAATAAAATGGAATTTTTTTGGAGAACGGCATAAAAGTCCTAGTAAAAATATTAAAAACAAAAATAAATTGCGGTGGAGACATGGCCTGCGACAAAATATAATGTAAGTATAAAAGTGTCATAAATTTTTGAAGTAACACTACTCTGCATTTTGAACAGTTAACATTTCAATCTGTGCTGCAGAATAGAGTCACTCTACCATTGTGATAGCACCTTTAACAGCTTTCAAAAATTTATGTCGAAATATTTTGAAAAGCTAACTTAAAATGGAAATAATTTCGATAATAATCTGAATTTCGAAAGCGTTTTGAAATTACATACACCTAACAAAATTTTGTTGTAGAATAAATCGACATCACACCATACATATATAGTTTTTGAATTAGTATTTTTCTGCCAATTGTCTCAAATGCTCTTTTAAAATCTAGACATATTGCCATAATTCTTTTATTTTTTTCTATGTTTTTCCACCGATTTATAACATAATTCACAGCAGTTTCACAATAAATTTTTTTTCCAAAACCCGATTGGTATTTTGATATTAATTTATTATTTTCCATATATTTTTCTTATTGCTCTTTCACGACTTTCTCTAATATTTTTTCACGCGTTTTCAATGTATTAATTGGGCGGTATTCTTCTTTTTTAGTTTTTGCCACTTTTTCAATAGGAGTTACCATAGTTTCCTTCCAGTTTTCTGGATATACTCCCGTGTTTAAAGATTTATTTATTATGTCCAGTAGAATTTTGCCAGTTAAATGCCAATTATCTAGAATTATCTTCGTTGATATTTTACAATAATATGGTTTGTTTTTCACTTGTTTTACTATATTTTTAAGTTCTAAAATTGTTATTGCACTGAATTCGAATTTTGAGTTAACCATACGTATTTGATTTGTACATTGCACATCTTCTACTGA
This sequence comes from Leucophora obtusa, assembly GCA_949987735.1. NCBI lineage: Eukaryota > Metazoa > Arthropoda > Insecta > Diptera > Anthomyiidae > Leucophora > Leucophora obtusa. The sequence continues at coordinate 144,584,140 of OX465295.1, forward strand.
TTGTCTTATTTCGTTAATACTATTTACAAAATATTTATTTAATTGACTAGCTATTTGGTTGTTGTCCTTATATTCTACGTTGTTAAATATCACAGTCTTTATCACATATCGATTTTTCTTGATTACTTTGATTTCTCTCCACATTTGTTTTTGGTCTTTTGCACTATTAATTTTGCCGTTTATGTATTTATATTTTTCATTTTCAATGCCAACTTTTTACAAATTTCTAATTGATTTGTAACTTTCCCATGCTTCGTTTGTGTTCTCAAATTTGGCAGTTTGATATTTATTTAATTTTTCTCTTTTCATTAACCATAATTCATTAGTAAACCACTTATTCACAATATTTTGTCCTTTTATTGTTTTGTTTATAGTAAACTTTTGTACAATTTCTTCCATGCATTTATCAAACATTAATAGATTTTGGCTAACGTTTATATTTTCTTCAAAGTTTATTACTGCACTTAGTTCTCTTGTAAATAGGTCTTTTCTATATTTAAATATTTCTGTTTTATTATTTAGTTCCTTTTTATGGTTATTTTTATCATCTTTTATTAATATTTTCATCATTTCGTGATCTGATATTTTGTTTTCATTGCAATTTTGCACCTATAGTTTGTAACTGTTTGTTATCACGTAATCTATTATAGTTCTGGTCGCATTTGTTACCCGAGTTTATTAATTCACCATCTGTTTAAGTCCATTATCGTTTAACGAGGTCTCAATTCTATTTTTGTAAAAATTATTAGTTGACCAATCTATATTAAAGATTCCAGTTATTATTATATCACATGTTTCTTACATAAATCATCCAAAATTTCCTGAAACATTTCACAGAATTCCGATTCATAGCCACTAGGCGATCTATATACTGCTACAATTATAATCTGTGTATTTTCACATTTAGCTGTACATGCAATAATCCAGTATTTTGAATTGGCCACTTTTTCAAATTTTTTGACCACTTCCCAATCTTTTTGATAATATATGATTATTACACCTCCAGTACTCTTGGAATTTGAAAACGATATTAACTGATTATATTCGTGTAGACCAATTTCTTCTTCATTAATACAGTCTGTCATATGTGTTTCCGATAAGATAAAAAATTCAGTTTTTTCAATAGCAGCAACTATTTCTACTTGATTAATATTATTTGTTAGGCCTTGCCCATTTGTATATAATATATATGTATATGCTCTTTAATTGCAAAAAAGATAAACCCATTTTCTTCTTTCGAATATGTAATTTATTTTGGTACTCTGCACATTCTTTACTATACGTTCCATGGTTTTCATCTAGGCCCATATTTAGCTTTTGATTCATCTTTACACAGTTTATGCATTTTATTATTTGTTCCTAAATAATAAATATTTTTTTTTAATTTTTTGTGTTATTTTTAAGTTTTATTAAAATTCAAATAATTTCAAATATTCATGGGATAAATTTTGATCTCATATTATCCAATTCGATCTGCCAAAATTAGCTTATCCGTTTGCATCTATTTGGATCTAAATTAATCCCATAGGGTATTCTGGGATCTATCAGAATCTCAATTTTATATTATTGGATATTATTGGATCTCCCAATTTTGAGATCTATTTGGATCTAATTTAATCCTGTAATATATTTGAGGGATCTGATTGGATATTACTGGATACCCCAATTTTGAGATGAACTTGGATAAGAATAAATGTCGATCTATATCAAATGAGATATGACTACCCCAGCAAAAAACCTGCTTCGCAGCTTTGTAAGGGAATAAATAAAATTAATCCCTTACAAAGCTGCTTACGGAAGGCATGATTTTTCCATACAAATGGCCCGCTTGGAAGCACGTTGTTTTGTGAGAAAAAGCGCATTATTCGCTGCTGAAAAATTGTAGTAAATTCATGTTTTTTGTAAGTGCATTTAACCGCAAATAAATTCATGCACTTTTTTTGGAAAAAGTGTTTTTTTGCTGCTTAAAAGATGCAGTAAATTCATGATTTTCATTGGGCGCATTTAAACGCGTCTTCTTATGAAAATAAATGCATTCATTTGCCGACTTAAAAATGCAGACTGACTCATGTTTATGTGGCGTCTATACATTAAACTCTACTAAAGAAGGGTAAAACACGATTGAGATGACTCAGATTTGGTGCGCATTAATCTTTAGATAACTTACATTTTATTTTACTCCCTTACAACCTGCTTCGGCGTAAGGGAATAGCGTAGCACTATAATTTTTTAAATAACTTGCTTACGATTTGCTTCGTTTAAGGCAGTTTTGCAGGGTATACAATCAAATTGCAAAATTTTTTGTGTATTGTATACGCATAAAGTGGCGCAACTCTGTAAAGCAGAATTTGTAGCGCGTTTTTAAAGCGCTTCGTATTTTTACTGCTTCCAAAATACTAAAAATTTTTTGCTGGGACATATGCTAGATATAATGTTTTTTTGATCGGGAAGGTAAGAAATGGCACACTCTTCTATTTATGTATATATGTGTGTGTGTATGTGCCATTTCTTAATTTAATTTATAATGCATGGATTACATTTGAGTTATATATTTCGATATATATCAGCGCATTGTCACCTGTTTTACAAAATTTATAACAATCTGACCAATTTTTGGTTAATACATAAAATTTGTGACCAATTTTTAGTGTTTCCAATTCGGTTAAGATTCCGATTCCTCGATTAACCGATTCCTCGATTAATCGCCTCCATTTCGGTTATGTCGAAACAAATAATTTAAAACTCAAATAATTATTCGACCTGAATAATCGGTTAAAATAGGTCGATTAACCGGTTATAAATATTTTTAATATGGAATTTTTCCTTTATTTTTTCCCAAAATTTCATAATTTGCATAACTTTGCCTAAAAAATTGCAAGAAAAGCTTGGAAAAACAAATACTTACTAAAAGATCATCAAATTCTTTTAAAATCGAGTGAAGTTGATCCTTTTCCATCAGATACCGTTTGTTAAGCAACTTCAAACAAGTCGACATTGCACCAGCGGGACAGGCCATGTGTTTTAAGAGACTCCTGAAAACGGATTTGTTTGTTTTACCTTTTCGCAATTAATTTTTAATAATTTTTTTAGAAATGTTTTAACAAATATTAAAGCTTCCATTTGTAAAAAGACAAAGCTTAAAAAGCCATCGCGAAAGTCCAAAAAAAACATGCGACGTGTCTGCCTGGAGTATAATAATAATAATAATAATAATAATAATAATAATAATAATAATAATAATAATAATAATAATAATAATAATAATAAGATTGTTGAACCAAGATTGTGAAATTCATACTCAAGGAAACCAAATGTTTAACAAAAGATTAGTTTTAATCTTAAATTCTTATATGTCTGCTCAATTTTTATTTAAAATATGAAAGTTGAACATAATAGCTTCATTTATGAAGATATGAATCTTGAGAAAGACTGCGAAGCAAATAAATTAACCATCATCTTTACTTATCAAAATGTCCAAATTTAGAAGCAATTTTTAAACGTTATAACTCGGAATTCGGTTGGATTTAAACAATTAAAATCCAGAAGCGTCTGTCTGGCATCCAGCGGCTCCCTGGTAGACGTCTGACTTATATTAAGCGGTCTAAATTTTCAAACGTGTTTTGCAGAACCGCTGGCCCTTCTTGGGGTTAAAAGATACCTAATTTATATAATTAGTGAAAACGTATTCATTTGAAAACATTCAAATACAAGAGTATGAAAACAACGTCCCTAATGGTACTGGTCCGCGATTGGGGTAACACAATTTACAAAAGAATGGAATTATAGGCAATCCAATCAAGAAATGTTGTGACCAAAAAATTGCCTTTAATACAAAGAAGTAAATTAACATCCAATTCTTCACCTGACTAAAGTGTTGCATTTGAAAAATTTCAGAAGCCCTCTTAAGCAGGACTGCCAAAACTCGCAAGGAGTTCAAAACTATAATAAGTCTATAAACGCTGCGAGAAAAGTATCCGGTTAGCAAATGGAAAGGCAGAAATTACTTTAATATTAAGAATCTGATGATGACACCCCTTATGGTACTGGTCAGCGATTAGGGGTAACATAATTTACCAAAGATTGGAAACTAGGCTATCCAATCAAGAAATTTTGTGACCTGAAAATAGCCTTCAATATAAAGAAGTAAATCTACATCTAATGCTTCACCCGCCTAAAGTGTTGCTTTTGAAATACATACTTCAGAAGCCCACCTAAGCAGGACTGCCAGAAATTCGCAAGAAGTTCAAAACTAATAATAGATCTTAAAATACTGTGAATAAATTATCCAACTAGTAACTGGAAAGGCAGAAACTACATTAGTATTAAGAATTAATATTATTTTATGTATATACTACGCTTTGATTATACATTAATCCGTGTAGAATGTACCATGAATCTTTAAACCAATGTAAATATTGAGCACAAATAAATAAATAATAATAATAATAATAATAATAGTTCTTTAAATTACATAAGCTTGACAATTCAATTAAAGTTACATATATTTTATTTTGATTTTACGTATAATAAAGAGTACGAGTTATCGACAATGTTTATAATAAAACGTCTGTCGGCAAAATGTTTAGGTATTTAATTAAATTCTGATATCAAATAAGATCTATACTTTAGAGCTAATTATAGGTATTTAACAAGTTTGGTCCAATCTTCTTTTTCTATGCCATCAAGTGTAAAAAGAATTTCAAATTCTTACAGGATTGCACTCTAATAAATTTTTGTTTAAATTTACCCTATTTATAGTAGGTAACTTTTTACCTACTATAATGTCAGTAAAATTACTCCATGTGTGTAATTTAAAAAATATACACACAACGTGTGTAATATTCATACACACAAAGTGTGGAAACTTAAGCATAAAATGCTTGATAATGACTACTAATGTGCCGGAAAATACAAAGAAGATGTGCATATTTACAAATGAAGTGTTTCTTATCAGCCTAAAGGTTTTGTTTTTATATTTAAAGACTTCTTAATGCAGTTGCAAAATTTTTATTAAAAAACATTTAACAACATTATTCGAAATATAATTTATTATAAAAACTGACTGTATTTCCGTTAGATCGACATCTTTTCATTATTAGTTTTACATTATTCATCCAACAAGGCCTGTAGACTGTCCAGTAGAAGTTTGGTTTTTCGCAATGATATTTACGTATTGATCACAATGTGTTTAGCGACCTGATAAGTAAAACAAAAAAAGTTTTTTGGAGAATACCGAGTAAAGAAGTATAAAAAATGGATAGGCGGAACTAGATGCGTATTTTTAGCGCTACTGTTTTCTTTCCCTTAAAAAGCTATAAAAGAAGTGCGGTACCTGCAAAAAAAAGAAGCTGTTTCCAAAAATGCAGTGTAAAGTAGCATATATTTTATTGCTGGTATATAACATGACTTTTGTTCGCTTTTCGGAAGAGAAAAAAGAGAGTAGCTCTAAAAAATGCGCTTCTTTTTTGCAAATAAATTTGTTTAAAGTTTGGTAAAAATTAACTTTCTCAAGAAAGAATTTATGTTATTTAAAAAACCTTAATAGTTCTATTTACCTTTGCTTTTTTTTAAATAAAAAGTAGCTAAAATCTCCTAAGGTCTCAATTTTTAAAATAAAAATACTTACTAATAACTGGATTTGGTAAAAAATATCCGCAATAATTTTTGACCAAATATATGACGTATGTTTTGGGTTCACCACAAATCATCAAATATTGCGAATTAATGATTCTTCGAGATTTTGGAAACATTGTCTTTAAAAACAGCAATAGTGAAATAAAAGAACTAAGTTTTGAAAACTTTTTCATCGAATTAAAGGATTAAATATATATACATATAACCTTATAATTACCAAACTGTATTTTTCTTTGCCAACGAATAGTTTAAAATTATTTCCTTATTTTATCAACAAAAGGCACCAATTTCGGCAAAACTTAATGTTGGTTGCAGGAAATTTTCTCTCTCAATGCGCACCACTTTCACCATTGCTACTTACTATCAGATTCACCTTACCGAAACCACTATTGTCATTTCCAACATGCTAATTCCACTGCATCCAGATTCTATAGGAGAGAAATATTACGGCGCATCTGAAAGTCTAAAAATTTTTAGTAACAACGATATTTCTTAAGCAAATAAAATATATATCAAAATATATCTCACTCTTTAGAACTTTGAAATATCCAGCCGCCTGCATTTTTACAAATAAATCACTGGATGCAGCAGCATAAATTTAAGCCCTCGGCAATTTTTAAATGCTCATAAGGTGATGAAATCGAATATATATGAATTTTATGTTCAGTTAGTTGTTTATTTGATAGCTTTTTATTTTTTATTATAATTATTTATGACAATTTTCTTATTACTTTTAATGTTTGTAGATTTACACACATTATGCCTAATATTTGTTTTTACAGCACAATATACTAATAGTAGACACAAAGTGTGTAATTATAAATAAAAAATACGTTTTAATACATATTATGCGTAATTTTGTATACAAAGATGTGTATAAAAAAATTTTACACATTTGATGTCTAAATTTATGGATTTTATGTATTATTACAAAAAATTTTACATATTTTAAAGTAGTGAATTTACAAGCATTTTTTAGAGTGTGGTTTTCCAAAGATGCGGGTCCTAAATTCTTTTAATACTGGGCATACTCCGAGAAAATGCTGCAATGTTTCATGCTCTTGTAGATTGCACATTGTACAAAATTTCCATCTTTCGTTTCCGTTGTCGCTTGCGTAGAATCTATTTGCGTTAAGCCTTATCATCCCACTTCTTGCTTTGAACACCCAAGTGATTTTTTCGAGATTTTTGGTTTTAGTCATATATTGCTGTGCTCTTACAGGATTCAAGTATTTATAAATTCGTGTACTATTTTGAGCTATTTGCATTCTTTCATTCCATTTGTTCATTTTCATACTGCTTAATAGATTCGAGCTAAAATAATTCCATTGCGAATTGTTGAAATTATTTCCGGGCCATGCCAAATTATATTTTGTTGCCAACACTTTTAGATTATTTACAAACAAAAGATCTTTTCTAAATAATATTTTTGATAGTAATTTTGGTAAACGGTTTACATTGTGTTCAAATAATGTTTTACTGATATATTGTAGATGTAAAGCCATCGTGTAAATATAGTTATCTTCAGCATTAGTTTCCAACATCAGAATACAATTTGGGGAGTCAGTTGGTAGCTTTAATATTTTTTTGAGAAAATAACGTTGTAGTTTATCAATTTCTTCAAAGTATCTAAATCCCCACACCCGTGCTGCATATGATTGAATTGATCGACAAATAACTAAAAACAACCTCCACTTCATTTCCAAATTTATATAACTTTTTGACAAAAAAGTTTGCCAGGTTGCGTTAATAGCCATCTTCGCCTGTTTACTACGAGTCTCAACATGTTTGCTGAACGTCAACTTAGGAGTAAAAACCACGCCTAGGAATTTAATTCAGAGGCAATTTTAACTTCAGAGTTGTTAAAGAACCATTTTTCATAATTTGCGAGTCTTCCTCCATTTCTAAATACAACTACCTCCTATTTATTGAGGTTTACTTCTAGGTTCCAAGATACACAGTAATCTTCAAGGTTTTTAATCATTTTTTTGAGTACTTCAGCATCATCAGCAAGCAGGACTATGTCATCCGCGTACAACAAAAGACGAATATTAAGATCATCTATCAAGAGCCCCCCTCCAATATATTCGTGAAGGTCATTGATATACAGAGAGAATAAGAGTGGAGATAATAGACAACCTTGCTTCACTCCAATTTCGCTTTCAAAGTAATCTGAAATTTCTTCACCATTCCAAATAGCTGATTCCGTTTTACTATAAATAGCTTCCAACATTTTGACGAATTTGTAGGAAACACCCATGTTATATAATTTATATATAAGAGCCCTTCTTGACACTTTATCAAATGCTGCCTTAAAGTCAATGAAAAAGGCGTATACTTTCTTTTTTTCCTGTCTTTTTATGCAGTTTTAAAAGAAAATCAAAAACCAACAGAAATTTATAGAGTAAAATATAAAAATTGAAAAAATTAAAATCTTTGCCAAACTTTGTGATTTTTTTGTGCAATACGATTTATAAAATATAGTGCATTATTGAAATATTATAAATTAATAAATTTGGGTGGTGACTTTTTAAGAAATATAACAGTTATTTTGGTTCTCTGAAAAAAAATTGTTTTGTAAGAATTACAAATAAAAACATACAAATATAATTCGAAAACAAAAAATTTTAAAAAATAAAAGGAAACTGTAGAAAAAGTTTATTTAAAAACAAAAAAAAAGTAAACATCGTTCAGCAGAGTAAGTACCCAGTCAGAAAAATACAAACGGGAAAGCAATGGCAAAGCGCTTCCACAGGTGGTACACGTACGGACAAAAAGTGCTTTCCCATTCCCAAAATGCTAACATCATTAGACAAAAGGACCGGCAGTTCAAAAAGCGACGGAAAAGCACTGGAGAAACAACAAAAAAACAAATTTTTGAACGTTGGCAAAACGCTGGCAAAACCAATAAATAGGTGGTCTGGAAATATATTTTCCAAAATAAAATTTAAAAAAAGTTCATATGTATTTTTTTTGGTCCTGCTGTGATTTGAACCCAGGCCGTCAGATTAGCAGACGATTGCTCTACCCACTGAGCTAACGAGACATACAATATTTGTTAGCTAAACACATAAATGAGTGATAATCGTTGGACAACTACTGGCTGTGCGAAAAAGCTAGCACTGGGAAACAATTTTTTGGAACTAATATTCCAGTGTTGGGAGAGCAAAAAAAGTTGGTCTTAAAGGAGCTTTTCTACAAACAAAAAAATTGATTTTATAGAACAAAAAAAATTTTTAATTAAATTTTTAATTAGCATTGGCTAGGTAGCACTGGATAACCATTGATTGCAAACCTTGGCATATCACTCTTAGACCATTCGTTGCCAGTGGTTTTTTTATAAACCACCAAAATTTTTGTTAAAAAAAATGCTGGAAAAACGCTTTTTGCAAGCGCTGACAAAGCGTCCCAAATGAGTGCTCTCCCAGTCATTTATTTTCAACACCATGGTTACTCAGTGGTATAAATCAAGCACTATTTTTTGTACCACTGGCGATTTCTGATTGGGTAATCACAAAGCGGTACAGTGTTGCCATATAGCCAGTTTTAACTGTTTTTTACAGTTAAAAAAAACAGTTTTTTAAATTCATGGATTTTTTTACAGTTTTTTCATATTAAATCGGTACATTTATTTCATTACAAATTTTTTTTATTTTTTTAACTAAAATTTAAGAATTAAAAAATTACAATGAAACTTTCATATTGTAAAAAATTAAGTACAAATCGAAACATAAATAAATTTAAAAACGATGCCAATATAATGCTACAAAATATGCTTACCGGAAAAACGAAACATTTTTATAACAAATTTCATCAAAAGTTAGCACGGAATAAAATTGGCTAAACCATATCTGACGCGTCATAGATCCGACGGACATTTTTTAGCTGAACTTTTTAGATCATTTTCAAATGAAGGATAATTAAGAATTTTTTTTTTAATTTTTAAAACAATATCTCATCAAAAAAGAACGAAATGGATTTTTAATTTTTTTAAATAAATGTTTGCTAATTCTGGATAACAATTTACTACTATTTTTTCAATTATGATCAAGGACAATTCCAAGAAAAAGTAATTTTTTACGGGGTTTTACACACGTCAAACAATTTCCGACATAACAATACTCAATGAAAGGTAATTATGTGGAATGCATAAAAAATAACTCAGGGGTTAATAAAAAAAGATTCACATCTCGGAAGGGTGATACGAATAACTTTTTTTAACTTCAGATTCGGGCCTAAGAAACCAAAATTCTTAAAAAAGTTTTATTAGGAGGCTGTGCAAAAAGTCGATTACTATAAATGCCAAAGGCAATTTAATTATTCAAATCTCGATATTTTTAAAATTGAGACCCTAGGATAATATTTTAGTCCCAGGATACTTCGAGATCCAAGAATTTCTTCTGAATTTTAAATTTTTTTAGAAAAACAGTTTTTCTATAAAGAAACAGTTTTTTTACAGTTTTTATAAAAAAATATATGGTAACACTGTTTAGAATATAAAAACTTTTTTAAAAATACATCGAGTTTATATGTCACGTTGATATATAAAAAAAAAGAGGAAGCTCTTTTTGTGGTTATTGATAAAAAAATTAAGGAAATATTTCAATTTTGAACACTAAACGGTTAACCGCCTATGTCGAATAATTGGAAACACTACCAATTTTATACGCCAAATGTAAACTCCGGAACCAGTAACTCAAGGTTTTTTTTAATTTTAAAAGCTTATATTTTAATAACCAATGAAGCTAAACACTAACTGTAAGAATTTTTATGAAGAGGAAAAGTAACGTTTTTAACAAAAACTAATACATTTTACAAACTTTTTCGTATATCTATGCTAATTCTGTAACGATTTTTCGTAATAATTTTTGACAAAAACGCATACACCAGAATTTTGGAGTTATCTATTAAATTTATTACGAAAAGTATAATGTTATTTATACTAAAATGATCGCTAGACTATAAATAATCATCTAGTATAACAGACTTGAAGTTTTTCTGCAGCATGTAACATTCTCGAGATGAAAAAGGACGTCCTTAACACGATTTGAAAAAATGTTGTAAACTCAGTTCCTAATTTTTACACCAAACTATTTACTAACTATTGCGGCCCTATGTTCCACTGGGAATTAAAGGATTAAATATATATATATATATATTTAACGAGTAAGAAAAACAGTGGAATATTTGGATTCACCTTGTAGGCATCATACGGTTTTGTTTCGAAACGAAAATTCTGATAAAGCGTTTCTGAAAGAAAATGAAAAAAGTAAACAAATATAAACTCCGTTACTGTAAACTCCGTAACCAAAATTGTTTGCATCAGATTGCATTCAAAAAAATGTAGGTAAATGTTTAAAATATTTTAAAATAACCAAAAACAGAGGTGATTCAACTAATATTTATGCGTTAAAAGATGATTCAACCAATAATTTTGGGTCAAATCAAAAAAAGTTATCAGTTTTTTACCCTAAACCGCTGGAACGAAAACCGATTGGTTTTGTATTTCATTGGTTTGTAATCGATATTTCGACACATTACTGACATTAGTTTGACAAATTAAATTTGTTTCACTCAATTTAAGAATTTTTAGATCGAGAATTGTTATGTTTTTAATATATTATTTTGTAACTTCGCAACCGCTGATTGGATTTTAAAAAATTTTATATTTTTGAAAAGGACCAAAAACACAAAATTGACCAAAAATTAAAAAAAATTTCGCGGAATGAATTGTATTTCTGTTTGCGAAATCGCCAATTTTATAAACACAAATTGTATATTATTGAATAGCATGTTGAAAATCCAAATACGAGAAACTAATAAATTGAAGAAAATTCGTACGCAATTTTTTTGTTATATCTTTTGCTTCCCGAGTAAAAAAAATTCATCTAGCGCAATATCTAATCATATCCAATTTGATATTGCTTAAGATCTGCTGTAATATCTAGCTGATCCAATTAGATCTCAAAATTGGGTGTATCCAACCATATCGTATTAGATCCCATTGTATATATGGGGATAAACTAAGATCAAGTTATATCTCAAAATTGGGAGGTCCAATGATATCTTTGGGGATAAACCTAGATCTAATTTGATCCGAAAAATGGAGGATCCAGCTATATATTTGCGGATAAACTTAGATCTAATTTGATCCGAAAAATGGCGGATCGAATTAGATCCAGCTATATATTTGTGGATAAACTTAAATCTAATTTGATCTGAATTTTGGCAGATCGAATTAGATCCAGAAATATATTTGTGGATAAACTTAGATCTAATTTGCTCCGAAAAAGTGGCAGATCGAACTAGATCCAGCAATATATTTGGGGATAAACTTAGATCTAATTTAATCCGAAAAATGGCACATCGAATTAGATCCAGCAATATATTTGTGGATAAACTTCGATCTAATTTGGTCCGAAAAAGTGGCAGATCGAATTAGATCCCGCAATATATTTGTGGATAAACTTAGATCTAAATTTATCCGAAAAATGGCAGATCGAATTAGATCCAGCAATATATTTGGGGATTAAGTAAGATCTAAATTCATCAAAAAAATGACAGATAAAATTAGACCCAGTAACCCGACTAAAAAAGATATTATATAATCATATATCACCATATATAAACCCATATATACGTCCATATATAATTTGATCCGAATATTGGAATATATAATTATATCAAGCGAGATAAGCATGTTATCTAACCTGATACAATTTGATCCGAAAAATGGGTCTATCTAACTTCATCAAATTATATATTAATACATATAATTTGATGAAGATTTTCAAATAAAATTTTAGTAAATATTGTTGAGATCACTTATTTTCATTCATATTAAATACTAATGCTTAATGTTTAGAAAAATTTTTGTTAATAAACTTGTAAATAGCTGACAAAATAAAACATTACAAAAATTTGTCGGAACAACTGTCTTATAAAATAAAAAAAATAACTTTCAGAATTCATTTTTTTTTCACGGAAAAAATAACTGAACTTAAACCATATTTATTTCAACATATGTTTTTCTAATTTTTATTTTTAAATTTAAAAATTGCAATTAAACTTTATAAAATTTTGTATAATTAGATATCATGTCAGATATAATTATATATAAAATTAATACAATTTTCTATTAACTTTGTTACATATTTTGTTATAATATGGTTTATAAAAGCTTATATGCTATTATATATAATTATGTATGAACTATATTTGCAGATCTCTTAATATATGGCTGGAGACCAAATCGTATATGATTATATTTAACGTTATATCAAACATATTTATAAAACCAAAGTGTTAATATAAATGTATATGGTTATATAAAGCCACGCATATAAACATTTAAAGTTATATCAAACCATATAAGATTATATAAAAACTTTTTTAGTCGGGAATATATTTCGGGATTGCGTAAGATCTTAACTTTTCCGATAACTTGCAGATCGAATTACATCCAGTGATATATTTGGGGATTTGGTAAGATCTTAATTTATCCCATAAATTGCAGATCGAATTATATCCAGCAATTTATTTCGATATTAAAATGGCAGATCGAATTAGAAACAGCAATATATTTGGGGATTGACATCTAAAACTCTCCAGAAAAATGACAGATCAAATTAGATCCCGCATTATAATTGGGTATTACGTAAGATCCCCATTTATTTGGGATTAAATAAGATCCCAGACTGATATTGACAACAGTTCAAAAAATTATACACTGGCAGAGCACTGATTTTATAAAAATTACAATATTTTGTTAAAATAAGGTTTAAACTCAGAAGGTCTCGAGTTCGATACCGTTCACGGCTATGCATTTTTTTTTTATAAAATAAATTTCTTTTTATAAAATTCGAATTTTATTTTCTATAAATGTTTTTATAAAATTATATTTTTTTTTATTAAATTGAATTTTTTTAAAAAAACAATTTTATTTACATCTTTTCAACGCTCTACACTATTTCCAATTGTATCAAGTTTTTAAGATTTATCAATTGTGTTTCAGAAATAATCAATTGAATTTCAGTTTTATCAATTGTATTTCAGAACTTATCAATTATTTTTCAGATTTATGAATTGTATTTTAGAACTAGTCAATTGAATTTCAGTTTTATCAAGTGTATTTCAGAAATTATTAATTGTATTTCCGAAATTAACAACCGTATTTCAGAACTTATCAATTGTATTTCAGAAATTATGAAAAGCAATTTAGAAATTTTTCTCTATTAACTATAATAAACAATCAACAAGTTCCGAAATAGATTTGATTATTTCTGAAATACAATTAATAATTTCTTAAATACATTCCATAATTTCTGAAATACATTTAAAATTTCTGAAATGCAATTAATAGCTTCTGAAATACAGTTAATATTGTAGTTGAGTTACCATATATGACCTTATATTGTTTAAATGGCTCCATATATGACAATATATTGTTTAACTGACACCATATATGGTATGTTCCCTATTAAAAAAAAATAATATGGAGCTTTATATGGTAATATATAACTTAGAGTCATCCATGTACCATTTGATCCGAAAAATGACCCTATAAAATTGTATCAGTTTTTTATCAGTTTTTATCTAATTGTATTTGTTTAGATCTGACCTGATTAAATCTTGTGTTAATCAGATGAAATTGTATCTGATTTTGACCTGATACAATTTTATTGGTTTATATCACATGGTATCAGTTAAGGTCCAAATAGATATATTTGTATACAAAATTTTGACCTGATATCAGTTTAAAACTTTGATACAATTTTATAAGGTAAATGTCGGATACAATTATATTTTATTTATATAAAATTGAACCAATTACGATCAAACCTGACACCATTACATATAAACCGATAAAATTGTATCAGGTCAAAAATCGGATACAATTTCATGTGACTAACATATAATGTAATCAGGTCAGATCTAAACCCATACAATTACATAAAAATATATCGGGCCATTCTTCGGATGAAACTGTATATTTATACAGGTATAACTCAATCACATATATGACTATATGTAACTATTTTTACTCGGGTTGTTTAAATGATACGATATATCAAAGTATATGGTACTATATATGGTAGCATATATTATCATATCTGGAACTGTATTAAAAATGTTGTTCATAAGGTACTATATATGACCATATATTGTTGAAATGGCACCATATATCAAAATGTATGGTTTAAATGTCACCACATATGGTAATATGTTGTTTAAATGATACCATATATCAATATATATTGCACTACATAAAGTAGCATATATTATTATATCTGGAACTGTATTAAAGATGTTGTTCATCAGGTCCCATATATGAGCATATATTGTTGAAATGGCACCATATATGATAATATATGGTTTAAATGGCACCATATATAGTAATATATTACTTAAATAACACCATATATAAATATATATGGCACTATATATAGAATCATATATTTTCATATCTGGAACTGTATTAAAAATTTTGATCATGAGGTACCATATATGGCCATATATTGTTTAAATGCCACTATATATGATAATATATAGTTTAACTGGCACTATATATAGTTATATATTGTTTAAGTGATACCATATATAATTATATATTCCCAAAATGCCGCCATATATATTAAGATATATCTCTATATACAACTATATATGCAACAAGATCAGCCATGCTATGTAATATATAATCATATATACCATATCTAATATTATAAAGGCCGATATTTATTTAGATGAAATTTTATATGGCATAATATACACTGAACCAAAAACAGCTGTGAAATCAACTAAAATCCATATTAAATTGATGAATGGGTGATCACTATACAACTAACAAAACCTATCCATCAATTTAACGCATTGTTTAGTAGATTTATATTTTGACGTTTAACTATTTTATGTGGTATTATTTTGACAAAATATCGTCAAATGT
Source organism: Leucophora obtusa (assembly GCA_949987735.1). Lineage (NCBI taxonomy): Eukaryota > Metazoa > Arthropoda > Insecta > Diptera > Anthomyiidae > Leucophora > Leucophora obtusa. The sequence goes on from OX465295.1 coordinate 144,599,717, forward strand.
ATTAACAAAAATTAGTTGTCTTAACAATTATATTTAATTAAATTGCATAATGATTTTGTTGTTTTACCAATGCATTTTATTAAATTCAACAATGCATTTTATTTAATTAATTAATTTTTTATAGATTTATTATTAATTTTTAGACTTATATTTTATTATTTTTTATATCTCACCAATTTCAAATTTTTTAAAGCAATATACATACATACAATGTCTTTTTTATAATGAATTTGATAAAATATAAAAAATAGTGAAATATAAAATTGAAATTATTTAGCACACACTAAAAACTCTTTATTTAAAACACATGTACCATATTATATACAAAAACATATAACTTTATTTAAATTAATAATTCAAATACATTATAAAACTTTCATTAATAGTTTGCCTTAAACAAAATAACAAAAAGATAGATAATATAAAAATTAATGACAGAAATTTAAATGTACGATTTAATTGAGAACGTTCAAAATTATATAAATTTATTTAAATTAAAATTAATAAATCTTCAATTAGCAATTCACTTCAAGTCGCTGAATTTATTAATTATCTATACTTTGAAAAACAAAAACACTTAATGTCAATTTATTGATATTTCCGACAATTACAAATACACATGCTAGCACGAGTAATGACGCGACAAAACTAACCTCACAGAAAACTAAACTTTTTTCCACAGATTTAATACTCTTTTTTTTCAAATTGAAGAAAAATTATATCAAATTTACGTTACTGCCTTTTTACAAAATTTTTTAGATTTAACAAATTAAATTTTGTTAAAAAATGGACAAAAAATTATCAAAACAACAATTGTTTTGTAGAGAATTATTGACGGAAATAAGTATGTTCATTTAAAAAAAAAGTAGTTGATTTAAAAAAAGCACACATTAATTTGAATAAAAAAAATATTGTTTTAACAATTCGTTTCATCAAAAAGTAACAAAATTTTTATGTTGATTTCACTTACGACTTTTGGTTGTAAGGAAAAATTTTGGAAAAAGACGTCATATATAATTATATATTGTAATATATGCCACATATTATTATATATAATTTTTTTTACTCGGGTTGTGGAAATGTAAACTCCGTTACCACAAAAAAATTGAAATTTTGCAAAAAAAAGTTATTGCGGCAACTTGTTAGTATTTAAATTTTCAGCAAATAAATTAACTAAAGTAAAATTTCTCTACAAATTTTTTGAGTTTTTTCCAGTCTACTAATATTCAGTAAAATGTTTAGTGATTTTAGCAAGGATTTTTTTAATTTGCAATTGACTTAGTGTTAGCCAAACTTTTGCTGAGATTACTATGTTTTTGGTAAAAATCAGCTCGCTGATTTTCCGCAAACACCTTTTGCTGAAATTACCAACTTTTTTGCAAGCACGCTCCTAACTAAAAATTTGCTGACACAGCAAAATTTTTTGCTCACTTTACTGATTTTTTTTAGTATAGTAATAGAGATATGTACCATTCAAGATATATTTGATCACATAATTCTTTAAACCGTGGATGTGCCATTCAATTTTGTGCTGCAATTTTGGGGGAAATTTATATGGGCACTAAATCCAAACATAGACCGATTTAAACCAAACTCAAAAAGCTTCGTCCTTTGGAGGATATAAGTCGGTCTACCAAATTTCATCAAAATATCTTAACATTTGCGACCTTTAGCGTACGCATACAGACGGACGGAAAAATTAAAAAACAACACCACTTAAATCAATAATGGAAATATAGCGCGAGTAAGCGTTTTCAAATCAACTTCCCAGTGTAGAAACGGTAATGACATATCATTATTTTTTGGACTACCAGTAATGACACCCACTTACCTTCTGTATTATTTTAAAACATATAATAATGAGTTACTGATAATGACTTATTTTTATCATTATTTCAAATAGAAAATAATTTTTTAGATTTTTTTGAAAATTTTTTGAAATCTATTTTTAGACTCAATATTTTTTAAACACTGGTAAGGATATATGTAACCACATATTTTTTGTATGTTGGCGAGTAAGCTTACTTGTGTGCAGCAGATCAATTGTGTTTTTATCTATTAAATATTACATGTCGATATAGCTCAGATGGTAGAGCTGTTGACTGGCAATCTGTAGACCCAGGTTCGATTCCCGCACCAGCAAATTTTATTTTAAAAAAACACAATAAAAAATATTTTTTTTTATATAATTTATTTTTTAGAAAATCTATTTTTAGACTCATTATTTTTGTCAGTACTGGTAAGCACATAGGTAACGATATATTTTTTGATTTTTCGTATGCTGGTGTGTAAAGACAACTCATTATTTTTCGCGACATCGCCATATAAAGGTAATAAGAAATGTAATAACAAAAGTAACTAGTTACCATTACCAAGTATGTAGTTACATAACCACATATCTGGTAATGATTTTCTACACTGGGTTACCGTGATGATTGCGAAAATTGTGTCATCTTTTTTCAATAACTCGAGGTAAAAGTGTTTAAAAACAACTCAAAAATACCCAAAAAAGTTTTTGTTAAATTAGACCTCAATTTTCTCAAAAACGAGATGTGTTAGAAAAATTTGGAAACCAAATTAGGACTCAGCACGGAAAGGTTACTTGAAAACTTGTGGTCGCATCCCCGAAAAAACCAAAAATGTAAAAATATTTATTAGCGAAAATGTTTGCGGCTTCTTGTTTATAACTTTTTTACAGACCTGGGGGATTTCGATTACATTTCAATTACAATTACTTGTAATTTTCATTTGAAAATGTTCAATTACAATTAAAAATAAATGTAATTGAAATTAAAAAAATCTCAATTACTTTTCATGTAATGGTAATTGAAAGTTTTCAATTAAAAATTGCAAGTAATTGTAATTGAAAGTGACTTCAATTACAAGTTTGTTGTTAAAATTTTGTTGAAAAAATGGGATAGGTGGAATAGGATTGGCTAAGTACACACAGGAAAAAAAAATGCCAACCGAATTGCTAAGCCTATTTTGGTTGCAACAACCAATAAATTCGGTTGGTGAAACCATATTGGAATGTGATTCTCAAATATTTTGTGTATTGCAACTAAAATTAAGTTGCAAAAACCGAATTTTGTTGTGATAACCAATATTCAGTTGTGCCAATCTATTTTAATAGATGTAACCGAATTTAAGTTGGAAAATATCATATTTTTTCTCTGTGTGTATAAAAAGAATACATGATGTTGGGTAGACCCCTAACTTGTACTTTTTTCATAATTTCCCAGCAAAAAAAGTCGAAGTGATCTTAAGGAATCAATTTTTCATTGATTCAAAAATATCATTAAGTTCTGATTTTCTGCTTCGAAATCAGTTATTTTCCACAACTTCCAAAAATGTGATTTTGAATAAAATTAATTCTGTTCAAACCCAGCAAAATATTGGTAATGACACCTCATTGCTGTCTGCATTACCAATAATGATATATCATTACATTTTGCATTATTTTGTAATATAAAATAATGACTTCCTAATAACGGCCTATTGTAGTCATTGCTTTTAAATACAAAATAATGACTTACTCGCAATAGTTTAAATAAGTACTTTTTACAAAGTTAAATTTTATACATTTATATTTATTACATGTAAATATGTTTTGTGTCAAAATTTTTATGACTAGTTCCAAAATTACACTCTAGCAAAAAATTTAATTTCTCTGAATGTATTTCCTGAAGCTACCCAGCAAAATATTGGTAATGACACCTCATTACTATCTGCATTACCCAAAATGACGAATCATTACCTTCTGCATTATTTTATAATTTAAAATAATGACTTCCTAATAAGGGCCTATTGTATTCATTGTTTCTATATATATAAAATAATGACTTACTCGTAATAGTTTAAATAAGTACTTTTTACATAGTTAAATTTTATAAAATTTTATTATATGTAAATATGTTTTATGTTTAAATTTGTATGACGTGTCCTAAAACTAAAACTTAAATTTTTCGGAATTTATTTCCTTAAGCTAATAGTATTTGCCTAACTCCTTATTTTTAAGAATCAAGTACGCAATCTGATAACCACTTATAATTTAACTTTTTATAAGCATGTGTGTAGCCACTTAGGGTAGAGGGGGGATCCTTCGCCAGTGGGGCACATACACTAATCCCATTTTTCTCCGCTATTAAAGGAGATAAAAAATTGGAAAAAATATATTTTGTGCTTTTTTCAATTACCTTTCCTTGACATCCACTTTGATGAATTTATATCACATGTGGTCGCAGACAGACGTGTTTTTGTGTTTTTTGGGGTGCCAAAAAAATAATTGCAAGCAACTACATTTTGCAATAACTTCCTCAAATCGTGTGATAAGAAAATAGTTTTTCATTATGTTAGAAGCTACAAAGAGTTGGTGCATCCCTGCCTAAAATGCTCTATAAGACTTTTCTATATATTTAAAATATGTTTAGTAGTAAATTAGAACAATCGTGTTCATTCTTTAATATATATTAATTATTCAGTTTTTTTAATTTTGAAGAATCATTATATTATAGTTTTAAATTATTTTTTTTTAATGTAGTCGAGATTTATTGATTAAAAAGAATCACATATCTTAAAGAACTTATTTGAAATTATTTATTTCAGTCATTAAAAGATTGACTTTGCTGTATTAACAAATATTTTTGTTGAAATTATATCTAGCTCTTTTGGCGAATTTACCCCAGGTTTGGGGCAGTTACGCCGAATTGAGTTACTTTAAAAATCATTAAAAAAATAATAGAAAATATGCAAATAATTAGAATAAAAATCATAGAAATTAAAGCCAAGATATGTATGTTTTCAATTTGAAAGTAATTTTTGAAAAATAATTAGGGGTTTAGAAATGACAGTGTTTTGAAAAAAAGTGGCGAAGGATCCCCCCTCTACCCTATTATTCAAAACCTCATAACTACTTATTTCTCATTTTTTCGTAAGCGAGCGGGTAAGCGTGACTACTTATAAAAACGACCAAAAAATAAGTTGTGCGGAGCTATGAATTTCTATTATATAACCACTTATTTGGTAATTGAAGATTTTGCTGGGTAATAGTATTTGTGTAATTCTTTATTTTTAAGAATCAAGTAAGCAGTCGGATAACCACTTATAATTCAACTTTTTGTAAGCATGTTTGTAACCACTTATTATTCAGAATCTCATAACTACTTACTTCTCATTTTTTCGTAAGCGAGCGGGTAAGCGTGACTACTTATAAAAACGACCACGCCAAACAAAAATAATGAGTTTAGACGCCAAAAAATAAGTTGTGCGGAGCTATGAATTTCTATTATATAACCACTTATTTGGTAATGAAAGTTTTTGCTGGGAAGCTATCCAATTACAGTTAATTCCAAATAAATTTAACATTTATAACTATGGTTATGCACTTCACTTTAATTATTTTGAGACAAGTTGTCAGGTCCAAGTGATTTGCTTCAAGTTTTTTACGAATAAAAATTGATTCCTTTTCACCAATTAAAAAGAACATCAAAAGGATCATAAAAGAAAACTTGCACCCTATGACAAGCCTATGTAAAATTCATTAGTTCCGATCCAAATTTCCACAATATCGAAATCACTGCTTCTTTTTCTCTTCTTTTGATGATTTTTTTGGCTGGCTTCTTTTCCCAAAAAAATGTAATTGTAATTGACATTTTTTCAATTACAATTAAATGTAATTGAAAATTTTCAATTATAAATAGCATGTAATTGTAATTGTTCTTTTTTAATATAAATATAAATAATATGTAATTGTAATAGATTTTTTGTTGAATTAATTAAAAAATGTAATGATTAACCCCCAGGTCTGCTTTTTGAGCACTCAAAAAAATTTATTCACGGGAACAGATTACTTATTTTTAATATATTTTATATAAGCTAATCTACACTCAAAAAAGTAAGTCTGTAGGCTGAACAGAAAAATTTGTTACTTTAACAAATTTTATTCCTGTTTTTTGACTTAAAATAAAATTTTTTGATTTTAACAAATTCGTTTGTTAAATTTAAGGAACCTAAATTTAAGTAAGAAATTAGTAAAACTACAGTTTTATTTGTAATTATACTGAGTCGTAAATTTTGTTCAAATTTAGGGTCTCGGGACCCTCCCCGGTCCCAGCCCATATCTTCTAAGTGCATGTAAGGCCACTCGGAAGGAGCAAACATTTTGCCCATTTTGCTCTATCTCGCTTAGTTTTCGAGATATGGGCCATTTTATGAAGTGGAAAATTTTTATTAAAAATTTCCGAGGGACCAAGGCCCCACCATGGTCCATTTTTGGATAGAAATAACCCCTTTCGCTATATTATGCGGTTAGGGGTAGTCGAAATTTTCGTCAATTTTGCTCTATCTCTCTTAGTTTTCGAGATACGGGATATTTAAAATAATCGGGAGGGAACGAAATTGTGCCATCCTTAAAACTTTAGATACATTGGTGGCGCCATTTACCGGGAAATAACAGAAACATGAAAATATTATATTTTAACAATAAATTGTGTAAAATCTAACGAATAGGTTCTTAAAAATTAGTTACAAATACTTTTAAAAATTAACACTCAAAATTAGTTAAATTACTGAGGATTTTTAGTATAGTGTTAAATGAATATAACTAAAATCTTTAGTTAATTAATTATTAACAACTCAAAATTTGTTAATAATTAGTCAAATCGATTTGAAACCGGTTTGACAGATTTTTCTACTGACTTTTTATTTTAAGTGTAGGGAAAAAATATGTGGCACTAATTTGAAATTTTTCATATTTTCGTGCATGAAAATCCGAGTCCTATTTATTAATATCAGAGCGGCATTGCACATATCGAGTTATCTAGCACCGCGCAAAGAATGGTAGAGTTGGTAAACCATTCTACGAGTACTAAAATTTCTGATTAAGCAGTTATTTCTGCTGATGCAATATTGGGAGTGATACGCGCTGAAAAAAACGGCCTGTCCCAAACATATTTTTGCTGGTAATATATATATTTGGAGGAATTGTTAAACATATTCGGCGTGGTTTTAGTAGAAACAATATATATTTGCATGCAAATATATTATGTTTGCCTGTAAATATATAAATGTTTGGATGAAATGAAATTACGCTATCGACAAATATATATATGTTTGGCAGCAAACATATAATATGTGTGTCATAAACAAATTATTTTTCCATGCAAATACTATATATAAATAATATATTTAGTTATAAAGCAATTATTAATATAATATGCCAATATATATGCCAAACAATATGCGTATTTATTCTACTCTCCAAATTTCTCTATATTTTAATGGAAAAACATAAAAAGTAAAATTAATACATCTACTGTTTGGCGATTATGTAATAACTAAATATATTATAAATAACATTGAATTTTACATTTAGTACAAATCTTTCATTGAAAAACAGTAACTACAATCTCTTCATTTATTTTTTATTTATTTATTTTTATTAACAAATATTAATTAAAAACTCTTATAATAAGTTAATACTTTAATATACACAATTAAATAATTTTATTTTTTCATTTTAACACAATTTTGTGTTTTATTTATACTAATTTATTTTATTTTTTCACATCTTTCACAATAAAATTAATAAATAAAGGAAAAATATCACTAAATTTTCTGACTAGATGCAGCCTAGCTAAACTAAACGATTATTACCAACTACAAAAGTTATAATGGCTACATACAACTTTATATGTATCATGAATGGAAATTCGCCGTTTTTCCAAATACATGTTAATTGTATCCCACAAATATAATTATTATAAAGTTAAAAATGCAAAAATATGTATTCTTAGATGCCAAAATATGTCTAATTTACAAACAAACCCATTTTTACCAGGAAATATATGTATAGTAACTATAAAAACAATATAATTGGAAGCATACTCCAAATACATATATGGTACTTTGTAAACATACATATAATTACCTCCAAACATATACAAAAACGTCTTTTTCCTCCGTGTAGAGAAGCTTTTCTGACACATCTATGAACCCACGTCTTGTTTAATATTATTTATTATTAAAAAAGTAACACAAGTTAAATTTCATTTCAACATTTGAGAAGAAAATAATAATGAAACTTACTTTCTTTTATATCTATTACAAGCAAAACTACTTTATCTTTTACAAAAATATTTACAACTTCTTATTTTTTTTTCGTTCTATGTATATAAAAATGTTGTTTTCCATAAGTTTGTATTATCTTCATTTATAAAAACAACAGCAACAACAAATATAATATTTTGTGTCCATTTATCCAAAGTTTCCCGTTTCCTTTTTTCAGTTCTAAATTCAATTACAAAAGTGCAATCTTCATGAATCCACTTAAGTGAAATTTCAAAGCGAGCATAAATGTCATTTATGCAGTGCAAGAAGAAAATACATCGTTCGTAAATAGAAGAATAAGACATGAATAAGGTAGCATGTATAGCATTATGAATGGAACATTTTTAAAAGAAGTATTGCAGATATTACACGCAAAAAAATAGCGTATGTTATATTATACAAACATGCTTGGTAAAAAGGATTTCCCTCAGAAAAAAATAGTTTTCATTAGCTTAGTTTAAATCAAACACTTAAATTTTTATATAAATTACCTAAAATTATAATTTCTTATTGGTACATTATAAATTCTTTTGTACATTATGTTAAATCACTTTCTTTTCTTATCTATTTAAAAAATTGTCAATATTTAGTTATATTATGCTACAAGACCCAAAATAAACTTGGGAATTTTTATAATTAATTTTTTTGTTGCCAGATATTTGTGCAATGTGTATAATTCCTAAATATAGCATTAAAATTGCCAAAGTTGAAAATTGTAAAAAAAAAATAAAGAAGATAAAACAATATGGCGAAAAGTAGATGCCAAAAGTGAAAAAAGTTAGAAACATGTAAAATAATATAAAATATTATTTTAAATGTCATATGGAATTGTCGGTGGGTAAGGCTAATGGACAATCTCAAACGGATATGGCTTTATCTTCACATAAGACACAACTATCGGTGCGTATTGGGAATACTGAACTGGAAGAAGTCACGTCATTTTGCTACCTAGGTAGTATTTTAACAGACACAGGTGGTTCCAGCAAGGATGTAGCGTACCGAATCTCAAAAGCCAACCAAGCATTCGGTACCCTGCGGTCAGTATGGAAGTCTCCCGCAATTTCCAAAAACACTAAGATAAGTATCTTTAACTCGTGTGTCAAATCTGGGCTACTTTATGCATGCGAGACGTGGAATACAACGGAATACGAACTTAACTCCCTACAAGTATTTGTCAATCGATGCCTACGAAGAATCCTTAAAGTTTTCTGGCCTAACACCATATGCAATGTGGAACTTTGGAGACAGACAAACCAGCGGCCAATCCATATTGAAATATTGAATCGTAAATGGCGTTAGATTGGTCACACGCTGCGCAGGCCTCCTGGCGACGTAACTAAAATCGCCATTGAATGGAACCCACAGGGTAGGACACGAAGAGTAGGCAGACCGTCCCACACGTGGCGTCGTCAACTGAACATCGAAGTCAGCCGTAGTGATCTAAGCTGGGGAGAAGTAAAAAGAATATCATCAAACCGGACCGAATGGAATCAATTTGTTGTGGCCCTTTGTTCCCAATAGGAACCACAGGACATTATATATATATATATATATCGGTGCGTTTACAAATTTATCGTCCACATTTTCATCAATGGGTTCACCTAAAACTTTTCGGTTAGTAAAACTATTATATAATAGTATAGAATCATTCCAAAGGGAACCGGGACACTTATCGGAAGAAGGTCTCTGGATTTGGACAAAATACTGTTTGCAGATCCTCATGACTATCACAAAATTTACTGTTTTTAAATTTTTGTAAAATTTCTCTTATTTCGCTTTTTTTTCGCTGTTTATAGTTGATTTTTTCAGTAAATTTTTGAAAAATACATGATGTTCAAATGATTTTGAACGCGTTATCCGATTGTTATAAAATTTTTACCTAGTAATGCTTATTAAAAAAATTAAATTAAAACAGCTATAGAACGCGTACCAAAATGAATTTGGAAAAAAGTTTTACGTTTAATATCGTGACACTTTGCAGAATGTATGTACCAAGTTTTGTAAAAATCGAAAGGGGTCATGTTAAAAATCTTCCATTTTTGTATCCATTTTATATGGAATGATACTATAATAATAAAATAGTTAATAACTTTTATTATTATTTGCATTGCAGTGTAAGTTTTTAACAAGTTGATGTTATCTATAAATGGTTGGCCGATTATCCAGAATGTGCTGATTGTTATTTTTCATGGTTACTGCCACAAGCTAGGGGTGATCAACATGTTTTAGAATATTATTTATATTGCCCAACGATTGAGACTGGAAAAGGAATTAGTATTAAAAACAGATTATACTTCTTTATTTGCATCCAACTATTAATACCAATAATAATTATAAAATAAATAATTAAATAAATAAATCAAATTGTTTTAATGAAAATGAAATTGAATGAATTCAGTGGTAAATTAATTCAGTAAGGAATTAATTCACTTTTTTTCCGTTCGATTTATAAAATTGAACGCGTTCACCGGTGAATTAATTCATTTGATTTAATAAAAAGAACTATTGCAATTGAATTAATTCTTTGAATTTGTTGTTTGATGAATGCATTCAGTTGAATGAATTCAGTGAATTACTTAAAAAAAGAAATTCATTCAATTCTAGAGAAAATTGAATTCGATTGGTAGTGCATTCATTCAAAAAGGAATTAATTCTTCAAAGCTCTGGTTACATGTTTATATAATTTTATTGTGCATAGACTAATAGTGTCAGAAAATTACAATGTTATTAAAAATTTGAAATTATTAAGAAAAATATTTTATTCTGTCATAAAATTAATAAGAAAGGTATACAAACTTTTTATGACTACAAAAAAGAACGAAATGAACGATGAACGAATAATGGTGAACGATGTCATATCGTTCAATGAACTGAACCGTTCAAATGAACTAGTTCGTTCATGAACGGCACAACTCTAAAAATTTGCAAAAAGGATAAATTTTTTCATCAATATATTTGTTTGCAGAATGTAAATCGCTGATTAAGTTTTTTAATTAATTTTTTGTACCATAAAGCCTTTTTTCGCTTTCCGCGATTATTTTGCAATTTTTTAAGTGTGGTTTTTTTAAATTTATAATCTAGGGTCTACAGTACCAATTTTATACACAAAAGTATTGTATTCATTTGCAGATTGTTAATCGCTGATTGAGTTTTTTAATTATTTTTTCTACCACAAAGTCTTTTTTTCGCGTTCCTCTATTATTTTGCAATTTTTTAAGTGCGGTTTTTTAAATTTATAATCTACGGAGTATAATGCCCATTTCATAAAACAAAGTTTTGTGGTTAGTTGCAAAAAACGAAAATTTTGGCATTGTTTGCAGAATGTAAATCTTTTAATTAATTTTCTGAACCCCAAAGCCTTTTTTCGCATTCCGATATTATTTTGCAATTTTTTACGCATGGTTTTTTAAAATTCATAATCTAGGGCTATAATACTGTTGGAATAGTATAATTCCATAGTATAGTTCCATTCTTGATTTTTATAACTAAATTATTATTTTCCATCCCTGGTTACAATCGATGTTTTGAGTCATACAAAGAGCGCACATAATGACCCTGCAAACATATAAAAGATACCTTCCAAGAAGATATTAAAGCGATATCTTCTATCAGATATTGCTTTTGAGGCTTAAATTTAATAATGAAAGAATTAAATCGTTTTTTTATTGTAGCGGGAATTTATTTAGCGATATCCCTTTTATCTTCCATGTGAGTTATTGCTTTCATATTGCGTGGAAGTATTGTTTTAGTGTAACAGTTGTTTCCGACGGAGGAAACTTCCGGAATACGAAATTGATATTGCCGGCAATAAATGTTTTCTTCCTGGCGATATGTTTGGAGAATCTTCTTCGTATTGCCATGTTTGCTGGGTGATATTGGTTTGAGTATGTTCCTGTTCCAAGGCACATAATAGAACAAATGCTTTTTCAGTAATAGAGAGTCCCCCAATCTCTTTATTATGTATACTCTTTGGTTTAGATCTTAACTGATTAAATAATACATTAATCAGTTGTAATTTTATCCGATTTTTGACCGGATACAATTTCATCGGTTTATGTCGCATGCTATCAGCTTAGATCCAAATAGATACAATTGTATACAAACTTGTATAGTTTTTTCCGAATTTTGACCTGATACAATTATATCAGGATCCAACATTTGATACAATTGTATAAGGTAAATGTCGGATACAATTATATTTTATTTATATAAATTTGTACCGATTACGATCTAAGGAGATACCATTAGATATAATCCGATAAAATTGTATTAGGTCAAATATCGGATGCAATTTCATCTGATTAATATAAAATTTAATGAGTTATGATCTAAGCTGATATAATTAGATAAAAATTGATCCAAAATTTATACAGTTATATCGGGCCATTTTTCGGATGAGATGCATGTTTATACAGATATAACTTAATCACATTATATATAACTATATGTAACTATTTTTACTCGGGTAGTTATTGTTAGTTTTTGTTTTCTTATTTTATACCAAGCATATTATATAAGTTATACCCAAAACTTGGGTAGAGCCATAATACATACTAAAACTAGGTAACTTATACCCCGACTAAAAAAGATGTTATATAATCATATATCACCATATATAAACCCATATACACGTCCATATCTAATTTGATCCGAATATTGGAATATATAATTATATCAAGCGAGATAAGCATGTTATCTCACCTGATACAATTTGATCCGAAAAATGGGTCTATCTAACTGCATCAAATTATATATAAATACATATAATTTGATGAAGATTTTCAAAGAAAATTTTAGTAAATATTGTTGAGATCACTTATTTCATTCATATTAAATACTAATGCTTAATGTTTAGAAAAATTTTTGCTAATAAACTTAGAAATAGCTGACAAAATAAAACATTACAAATTAAAAATTTGTCGGAACAAATTTTTCTGGGTTAGAGTTTTGGTCTTTCTTACAAAATGTGTGTCTTTCTTATAAAATAAAAAATTAACTTTCACAATTATTTTTTTTTCACGGAAAAATAAATGAACTTAAACCATATTAATTTCAACATATGTTTGTCTAATTTTTATTTTTAAATTTAAAGTAAAAATATTTATTTCGGCTTTTAATTCCACAAAGAAAAAAAAAATTTTCTCCCCTTATTTATTTTTTTAACCCTTAAATGCGTGTACATTTCAAGAAAAGTACAAAAAAAACGTGTTTTAGATTTTTCACAAATATACAGAGCAAAACCAAGATTTTTACTCTAACTGTTTAAAAATTCTGCACTAAACTATAGGAACACTATGTACAGAAGGTGCCCCCAATGCCCAAAAATGCAGTTTTGTGCATCAAGTGGGTTTTTTTTTATTAAAAAACCGGTATGTTGCCAAATGGCTACACCATGCATTTAAGGGGGGAAATTATTTTTAGTTTAATAAAGAGTATTTTGCCAACTATTTGAAAAATATACTTTGAATTCAATTATAAACATTTATATATGTATGTATATGTCAAAGTGCAAAATTCAAAACCACATCCACAATTTCGGAGTTTTTTTTTTAATTTTTATAGTGCAATTAAACTTTATAAAATTATGTATAATTAGAAATCATGTCAGATAAATTTATACATGAAATTAATACAATTCTATATTAACTTTGTTATATATTTTGAAATAAGATTGTTTAGAGAAGCTTATACGCCATTATATATAATTATGTTTAAACTATATTTGCTGATCTCTTAATATCTCTTAATATATAACGTCATATCAAACATATTTATAAAACCAAAGTGTTAATATAAATGTATATGGTTATATAAAGCCACGCATATAAACATTTATGATTATATCAAATCATATAAGATTATATGAAAACTTTTTTAGTCGGGACCCTTATTTTATGTGCCCGAGTAAAAAAGTTCATATATAACAAAATTTTTTTTAACACAAAAATACACATTAACATATAATAATATAAAATGGCTTCGCATTAGAGATGAGCGATCCGGTGATTTTTGAATAACTTTGCTACCAGTGATCGTGATTTTCAAATCACCGTTCTTTTAAACAGTGACCGTGATCACGGGTTTGTAATAGAGATGGGCGATCCGGCGACTTTTCAGTAACAGTGAATGTGATTTGCAAATCGTTGTTCTTTTAAACTGTGATCGTGATCACGGTTTTTCTATGGAAAAGACTGCGATTTTCTGATAAATAAACGAAATAATATTTATGGCGAGTTAAACTTAGTTAAACTTAGTTTAGTTAAACCGATAACGAATTTTGTCAGCCATTTTAAAGTTTATTAACAAAAATTTGCAGGGAAAACTTTTTCTCGAGTATAATTTATTTCTTTATTGAAACAAAACAAAATAAAACACATTTTAAAAGCAGTATTTCAGTTACATACTGCGTTAAACTAAGTTTAAAGATAATCCACTTCCTAAAAACTGGGCCTTAAAAGAAGAATAGTTGCGGCAGGTAACAAAGACATGATAGAAGGAGACATTTTATTCAGAAGAGTGTGAAAGCAAGTCACTGTTATTGAAAAAAAACATGTATTACTGCGCACAATGAAGTGTAGCGGATATGACAGTCGCATATACCGTCATATTCATAAATGGCATAATCTCACATAACATTGTTTTGAATGAATGTACAAACCATTAAGCGGTGATCATGTTTCCTTGTTCTAACTGATATACAGACATTGAACTTAACTAATAGTGAATCATTCTATTGTATTGTATGGTATTTTATGTTATGTTATTATATTGACCTAATTATTATATTATGCTAAGTAGACAATAATTTTACTTTAAGTTTACTATATAAACCTGTAACTTTCACTTGAATAAAACAGATTGAAATCTACAACCAAATCGAACTCGGTTATAACTAATTTATTAGCTACATGGCGACCGTGACCAAAGTGCTGCAAATATAAGCACTTGGGCACACAATTTGAAAGTTATAAGTGCTAGAAAAACCAAAACCACTATAGCTGAAATTATAAGAACGAAAAGGATACCAACCGAAAGCAGTGGTTGAAGAACTATCTGGCCGAGAGATAGTTGGGATGAGCAAACCAGGGCATTAAAAAAAAACCAGCATTAATAGCAACCCACATTAATAGCAACCCAATAATAGCAACCCACCACCACCCTGGAATATTTCGACCCGATTGTGGAAGAAGGTGGAGGATATCGAACAGGCGATAGCGGCTTATCACCTATCTAAAAATCTGGCGAGTAAACAGGTAAAATCAAATGCTGAATAGAGTGCATACTTGATACGCACCTATAGTGAACGGAGGCGACTTCGCTCTTGTTCGGAATTTGTTTTTTAATAATAAACTAGGTTTTAAAATTATACAATTAAAAATTGAAATTAATATCATAAACAATGGAGTTAAAAAAAAAAAAAAACTGTAATGAATAAAATATTAAAACAAAATTAATTATTAACTACTGACATAAATTGATTTTTTTTTTTGTTCACATTTAAGCGGGGAAATTAAAGCAAATTTTGTAATAATTAAAATATTAGAATGGGTAACCAGGAAACAAAACTGGCAAACCCCAAGGCCAATGTCATAAATGAAGTAGTGGTAGAACAAAAGGAGAATGGTTGGAAAGAAATAAAAATTTACTTGGTCATTATAACCCTAGTATTGATTGTAGAATTAGCATTAAAATTATATAAAATGCATAATAAAAGAATAAAAAAGAGATATATTGGTCAATTTAACGAAGTAGAGAGAATATAATGGACACTTGGTCCGAAGTTTTGAATAAATTGAAGTCATATGAAGGGCAGATTAGAAAATCATATAAGTGTTTGAATAAGAATAGAGGAATTAGAAGTGAAACTATAGAGAAACATAAGAAAATCTTATTAGATAATTTTGAATTATTACGAACATTTTTAATTGGGTATGAGAATAAGTTAAAATCAGATCACCATAGGGAGGCAATTGCTATCTACAATAATTGTAGGGATAGAATTCTGAAAGTTTCCGCAAAACATAGCTTGCATATAAAAATTCCACACTCACCCACAGAGAGCGCAAAATACGAATGCAGTTCAGAGAGCGAAGATTTGTCCGAAGACGATACTGAAATTAATAAAGAATTGGAATCTGTAGAAAACCAGAACAGCGCAGATATGCCCCAAACTAGTATAGAGTTTTTGCAGACCGTCACCAGGATCTTACCTGATTTTGACGGGAAACACGAAAACTTACAAAGTTTCATAGACGCCTTGAGCATTTTGGAATCTATAAAGGAAACCCATGAAACATTAGCGGTAAATGTAATAAAAACCAAACTAAAAGGTACAGCCAGGAATTTAATTTCTTCAGAAACAACTATACAACAGATTATAAGTAAGTTAAGAAGCACTGTGAAGGGATAAACAGTTGGTGTTCTCTCGGCAAAACTGATGAATATAAAACAACAAAATAAAAACACAACGGCTTACGTCAAGGAAATAGAAGAGCTTACAAAAGCATTGGAAAGCGCATACATATCAGACGGTTTAACACTTGAAACAGCTGGCAAATATGCAACCCAAGTTGCTGTAAAATCTATGGCAAAAAACACTCAAAATGAGCAAGTCAAAATTATCATGCGTGCAGGACAGTTCCAGACAATGGACGAGCTTATTATGAAATATGTAGATACTTGCACGGAAACGAAAGATTCTTCAGTAATGCACTTCAGAAATCGGAAAGGACGTTCTTTTAGAGGACGTGGTCATAACAATAACCGTTGGCGTAATTAATCAAAATAGTAACGGCAATAACACTAGTAATCGGAACTACAATGCTAATCGGGGCAGAGGCCACCGAAATTTTAATAATAACAACCGTGGTTATAATAATAATAATCACTACCGTACGAGTAATGTACGAGCTATAACTCAACAAGAACATGAAACGGAAACGGAAAACTAATTCACACCCTTGAGAATACAAAGTATGACAAAAGACGATTCAACCGTATTTTACATTTAAATCTGAATTTAAGCATTTTTGTAAAAGTCTATGATGGTGAAACCAACAACCTATTAACTTTGTTGGTTGATACTGGAGCGGATATATCGTTACTAAAACAGAACGGCATTAAATATGAGTGGGTAAATGAATATAATATAACAACAATTAGTGGAATAGGTGAAGGAACAATACAGTCACTGGGTACCACACATTTGGAACTTCGTATTAAAAATTACTTTGTTCCTCATGAGTTTCACATAGTACCCGAAAATTTTCCTATTCCATGCGACGTAATACTCGGTATAGATTTCATCAAACACTACAACTGTATCTTGGATTTCGGTGAAACGCAAGATTGGTTTATATTAAGACCCGGAAATGTTCGGGACGGAATTCACATCCCAATCTTACACTACAGTTCGGATGATACTATTTTGTTACCAGCACGTTCTGAAGTTATTAGGCAAATAAAGATAAACACACCTTATGAAGAAGTACTTGTTGTTAATCAAGAACCACAACCAGGAGTAATAATAGCTAATACAATAGTAAACAGTAAAAGAGCTTTCATCAGGGTTATTAACACTAATACAGTAACAGTATCACTTAAATGTATTGATGTCGTATCAGAAAATCTCGACAATTATACAACATCATCTACACAGAAGTGTACTGGATCCAGAAAAGTTGAAATTATGCACAAATTGTCAAAAAGATTTCCTGAACCATTTAAGGGACAAATGGAAAAATTATGTACAGACTACATTGATATTTTCGGATTAGATACGGAACCCATCACTGCGAACAATTTCTATACACAAAAACTTAAACTCAAAGACAAGGAACCCGTTTATATTAAAAACTACAGGATACCCCATACACACAAGATCGAAGTTGATACACAGGTTAAAAATTTAGTAGAAGACGGCATCGTTGAACCTTCCACATCAGAGTACAATAGCCCACTACTCCTAGTACCAAAGAAATCACTACCTAATTCAGATAAGAAGAGATGGCGTTTGGTAGTAGACTATCGTCAAATAAACAAAAAACTAGTCGCTGATAAATTTCCACTACCAAGAATCGAAGATATTTTAGATCAATTAGGAAGAGCAAAATACTTTTCGTGCCTAGATTTAATGTCAGGTTTCCACCAAATTGAGCTCGACGAGAAGTCAAGAGACATTACATCCTTTTCTACAAGCAACGGCTCATATCGGTTTAAACGGCTCCCCTACGGATTGAAAATTGCTCCAAACTCTTTTCAGCGGATGATGACAATAGCATTTTCAGGGTTAAACCCCTCACAAGCATTTTTGTATATGGACGATCTAGTGGTAATAGGTCGATCGGAGAGACAAATGATAAATAACTTGAAAAGCGTTTTTGATCTATGCAGAAAATATAATCTGAAGTTGCATCCTGAAAAATGTTCATTCTTTAGACATGAAATAACTTTTCTTGGGCATAAATGTACCGATAAGGGCATTCTGCCGGATGATGGAAAATACGAAGCAATTAGGAAATATCCAGTTCCAACTGACGCAAATAGTGCAAGACGATTTATTGCGTTTTGTAATTACTATCGAAGGTTTATTAAAAACTTCTCTCTTCACTCACGTCACATTACGCGTCTGTGCAAGAAAAATGTACCATTCGAGTGGACAGAAGAATGTAATAACGCATTTCTTTACTTAAAGGAAGCATTAATGCTACCAACCCTCCTACAATATCCAAACTTTGATAAGGAATTTTGTATAACAACTGACGCCAGTAAGCACGCTTGCGGAGCGGTATTAAGTCAGGAGTACAATGGCAAACATCTACCTATAGCATATGCCTCGAAAACATTCACACAAGGAGAGAGCAACAAATCAACAATCGAGCAAGAGCTCACAGCTATCCATTGGGCCATATTACATTTCAGACCATATATCTACGGAACACGTTTTCTTGTAAAGACCGATCATAGACCTTTGTCATACCTGTTCTCGATGAAAAATCCAAGTTCAAAATTAACAAGAATGCGCTTGGACTTGGAAGAGTATGATTTTACAGTTGAGTATCTCAAGGGTAAAGAAAATTACGTTGCTGATGCTTTATCAAGAATAAGCATTGAAGAATTTAAAGAATTACACAAAAATGTATTAGTAATAAATAAAGTGACCACAAGGTCCGACACCAGAATGAACGAAAAAGTAACTAAACAAAAGCATCATGAAAATATAAAGGAAAAGCCTTGTGAGGTCATACAATATGATGACGTTAAAAAACTAGTAAAGTTAATATTAACTCCAGGAAGATGCTTATTGAAGCATGGAAAATTAATATTGAAGCGAATAAATGTTGAAGATCTGTGTACTAATGGGAAATTGGACCTAGGAGGATTTTTCCTAAGGCTTGAAAAAGAAGCCGGTATGCTGAATCTTGAAAAATTAAAAATGGCACCCGATGAAGAAATTTTTAAATTTGTATCTATAAATGAATTCAAAAGAATGGGCAATGATTATTTGAAAAAATTAACAGTAGCGCTACTGCCAAAGGTGACCATAATTGATGCTAAAGATAATAATAAAATAAAAGAGATATTAACTACATATCATGATAATCCAGCGGAAGGCGGCCACTGCGGGATATCAAGAACATTAGCGAAAATTAGAAGACATTACAAGTGGAGAGGTATGTCTTCACATGTGAAAAAATATATTAAAACATGCCAAAAATGTCAAAAGGCTAAGATAACAACACATACTAAGACACCAATGATACTGACACAAACCCCAGCAACTGCATTCGACATCGTATTAGTGGATACCATTGGTCCATTACCAAAGACGGAAAACGGTAATGAGTATATTGTCAAATTAATATGTGACCTAACTAAATATTTAGTGGCCATACCAATATCGAACAAGAGTGCAAGCACAGTTGCAAAGGCTATATTTGAGTATTTTATACTATGTTACGGTCCAATGAAGACGTTCATATCAGATGCGGGAACAGAGTATAAGAACTCAATAATAACGGATTTATGTAAATATATGAAAATCAAGAATATTACCTCTACTGCATATCACCATCAGACTCTAGGTACTGTGGAACGCAGTCACCGAACTTTCAACGAATATATACGTTCATATATATCGATTGAACGAGACGATTGGGACGAATGGCTTAGATACTTTACATATTGTTTTAACACCACCCCATCGGCAGTTCACGGTTACTGTCCATACGAACTAATTTTTGGACGAATACCTCATGGCTTTCATTATTTTAATAGTCTAGATAGAATAGATCCTATTTATAATATAGATGATTATAGTAAAGAAGTGAAGTATAGGTTAGAAATTGCATACAAGAGAGCAAGATTACTACTAGATAAGGCTAAGGTTAAGCAGAAACAATTTTATGATATAAATACAGAACAGTTAGATTTAAATTTAGGAGATTTGGTTTTATTAAGGAATGAGTTAGGACATAAGTTAGACAATAGATATGAGGGCCCATATAAGATTATAGAAATAGGTGATAACGATAACATATTAATAGAAACTAAGGGAAATAAGAAGCAGAAGGTTCACAAGAATAGAATTAAACTTTTTAATTGAAACAAGTAATTTTTTTTTCTTTTCACAAAATCATTATTTCTTAACATAATACTACAAAAGATGAGTTAAAAACATAAATCATTAAACAACGATAAGTTTGGTGTACCAATAAAAAAAAAAAAAAAAAATAATAATAATAACCAATAAAAAAAAAAAAGAGAAGAAAATAATAATATTTTCAAGATGATATGTAATCTGTCATTGAATTTAGACCAAGTAACAATGAGTAAAGAATATTCATATGCTTAATAGCGTATGAACATTCTTCCAGAAAATGGAGGTGTAGCGGATATGACAGTCGCATATACCGTCATATTCATAAATGGCATAATCTCATATAACATTGTTTTGAATGAATGTACAAACCATTAATGGGTGATCATGTTTCCTTGTTCTAACTGATATACAGACATTGAACTTAACTAATAGTGAATCATTCTATTGTATTGTATGGTATTTTATGTTATGTTATTATATTGACCTAATTATTATATTATGCTAAGTAGACAATAATTTTACTTTAAGTTTACTATATAAACCTGTAACTTTCACTTGAATAAAACAGATTGAAATCTACAACCAAATCGAACTCGCTTATAACTAATTTATTAGCTACAGAAGTTTGCAAGAAAGAATAGTACAAAAATATTAAAAGAACGACATTCCGAGTAACTGCGACTTGAAGTATTTGATCACTGCCGTTACCAGTGATTTATCAATAACTGTGATTAAATCACCGGTATGAAAATATCGCTCATCTCTACTTCGCATCCATATGTATTCATATATTATAATATCTTTCAAATATTTCAAAATTGATCTCGCGCAATATCTAATCATATCCAATTTGATATTGTTTACGATCTGCTGTAATATCTAGCTGATCCAATTAGATCTCAAAATTGGGTGTATCCAATGATATAGTATTAAATCCCATTTTATATATGGGGATAAACTAAGATCAAGTTATATCTCAAAATTGGGAGGTCCAATGATATCTTTGGGGATAAACCTAGATCTAATTTGATCCGACAAATGGCGGATCGAATTAGATCCAGTTATAAATTTGTAGATAAACTTAGATCTAATTTGATCCGAAAAATGGCGGATCGAATTATATAGAGCTATATATTTGTGGATAAACTTAGATCTAATTTGATCTCAATTTTGGCAGATCGAATTAGATCTAGCACTATATTTGTGGATAAACTTAGATCTAATTTGATCCGAAAAAGTGGCAGATCGAATTAGATCCAGCAATATATTTGGGGATAAACCTAGATCTAAATTGATCCGAAAAATGGCAGATCGAATTAGATCCAGCAATATATTTGTAAATAAACTTAGATCTAATTTTATCCGAAAAATGGCAGATCTAATTAGATCCAGCAATATATTTGGGGATTAACTAAGATCTAAATTTATCCAAAAAATTACAGATCAAATTAGATCCAGTAATATATTTCGGGATTGCGTGAGATCTTAACTTTTCCGATAAATTGCAGATCGAATTAAATCTAGTGATATATTTGGGGATTTGGTAAGATCTTAATTTATCCCATAAATTGCAGATCGAATTAGATCTAGCAATTTATTTCAGTATTAAAATGGCAGATCGAATTAGAAACAGCAATATATTTGGGGATTGACGCCTAAAACTATCCAGAAAAATGACAGATAAAATTTGATCCCGCATTATATTTGGGTACTACGTAAGATCCCAATTTATTTGGGATTAAATAAGATCCCAGACAGATATTGACAACAGTTCAAAAAATAATACTCTGGCAGAGCACTGATTTTATAAAAATTACAATATTTTGTTAAAATAAGGTTTAAACTCAGAAGGCAACGAGTTCGATACCGTTCATGGCTATGCATTTTTTTTTATAAAATTAATTTCTTTTTATAAAATTATAATTTTATTTTCTATAAATGTTTTTATAAAATTATATTTTTTTTATTAAATTGAATTAAAAAAAAAAAAATTTATTTACATCTTTTTAACGCTCTATACCATTTCCAATTGTATCAATTGTTTTTAAGATTTATCAATTGTATTTCAGAAATAATCAATTGAATTTCAGTTTTATAAATTGTATTTCAGAACTTATCAATTATTTTTCAGATTTATGAATTGTATTTCAGAACTAGTCAATTGTATTTCAGTTTTATCAATTGTATTTCAGAAATTATTAATTATATTTCAGAAATTCACAACTGTATTTCAGAAATAATCAAACTGTATTTCAGAAATTATCAATTGTATTTCAGAAATTATGAAATGTAATATCCCGAGTAAAAACGTTTTTATATAATAATGTATAATTTGATATGCCCATATATGTTTTTGTACACCAGTGTATATAACCGGACATAATTATATGTATCCATATATAATTTTTTATTAAAAAATTGTAATATGATGTCGTATTTAGTTGCATCTTATTACATATCGATTAGTACATAATTGTATATTGCATTTACAATTAGATACAGATAATCCCATTTTATATGACGTTATATATAACTATTTAGTACATAATCCAAAATAATATATGTTTTTATATGAAATCATTTTTCAAAAAACACGATTTCGTTTTGGATAGAATTATATATACCCCATTTAGAGTCACACTAGAACTCTTATCAGTTGCCTTTTGGATATAATTTTATATTACATTGCCATGGAAAGAAATTGTTAGAAAATTTATACAAACAGTTTAAAGCAATACTAAAGGCGTTTGTGCCTTTCTGTATGTTGGGCAGGGTGACTCCCTTTCCAAGCAAATGAAAAATCCCCGTTGAGGAAAAAACGCTAAGGGTTGTTTTTTCTAATAAAACTAAAGCTTCTTGCTTTA
The DNA here is from genome assembly GCA_949987735.1 of Leucophora obtusa. Classification (NCBI taxonomy): domain Eukaryota; kingdom Metazoa; phylum Arthropoda; class Insecta; order Diptera; family Anthomyiidae; genus Leucophora; species Leucophora obtusa. The sequence goes on from OX465295.1 coordinate 144,623,288, forward strand.
TTGAGTATTATTCTTAGACTAACTTAACTTTATTATTTACAAAAAGTATTTACAAAAAAAAGGCGCTATTCAAGTAGCGGATTAAATTCAGTTCAAGGAGAACGTAAATGAGTATTAAGATCAATAAGTGAGATAAAAAACAAATACTGGTTTTTTAAGAGAAAAAATATAAATATATATATATACAAAACCATAAGGTTGAACACGGTTCAACATCCTCCCGCGCGAAGATGTTGGTGACAACAGTAGACGTTTCAAACTCTAGATAGGACCCATTCAAAATTGATCGTTGCATCTTCGGGAGGGTTTCCTTGGGATGAATCATCGAATTCTTAATAAGAGAAGCAAGCGTCGGACTACTACATCGATTGTACGGCAAGTGAAAATGCCAGGGTGTGCGTGGGGCAGCATCGTTTCAAAATGTTGAACTAATTGCATTTTTGATAGGTGGTGGGACTGTGATTGCGTCATCCCGCAATGGAAGTCGCCATAGTAGCGGTGCTGCTCACACGTGGGGGCGACTTAGAAAAACGTTCCATTTCTTCACCCTGATAATAAATAAATGCACAATTCGAATCGAGGTATGATGATGGCTAGAGAGGATGAAAAGAAAATATATATATACTGTGTTATTAGAAATTTTGTTTAGCGACTTTTTCTCTTGTTTTAACATGGCTTTCAATTTTTAATCTGGTGGATTAATTTGGAGATTTTCGTGAGGTTTCTCGGGGGTGGTATTAGATATGGGCAAAAGACAAAGTTTGGCAATCGAGCGCATTATAGTTCCATTTTGTGTTTTGATCTCTGCTACTCGTACTTTGCTGTCTTTTCCATATATTACTTGGGTAATGCGTCCCAGACGCCACTCGGTGGGTGGTAATAAATCATCTTTCACGATGACGAAGTCGTTTGGTTTTATGTTGTGTTGTTCAATTTTCCATTTGACTCTTCGTTGAAGTTCTGTAATGTATTCGTTTTTCCAACGACGGGCAAAGATATGTTGAAGAGCCTTTAGACGGTTCCAGCGTTTAATGAAACTTAAATTCTCCAATGGTGGTTCTTCAGGGGCTTCAGGCGGAGCGATAAGTGGTGCACCTCTTAAGAGATGACCTGGAGTCAAAGGAAGTAGTTCAGATGGGTTTTCAGTCAATGAGGACATGGGACGGGAATTCAATACAGCTTCAATTCTGATTAACACTGTTGAAAATTCTTCAAACGTAAAGTTGAGATTACCAGCTACCTTTTTCAGATGAGATTTCATGCTTTTTACAGCAGCCTCCCAGAGGCCGCCCATGTGGGGTGCATAAGGTGGGATAAACGACCATGTGAATCCGTGGGCACTATATTTTTCTACTAAGGCCCTCTCCGTTGTTTTCAAAAATTCGTTATGAGTTTTAAGTAAGGCGAGACTAGCTCCAAGAAAGTTTCGACCATTATCAGAAAACATAGTTTTTGGGAAACCCCTACGCCCGGTAAATCTGTCAAAGCAAGCTAGAAATGCGTCCGTAGAAAGATCTGAGCAGGCTTCCAAATGAACTGCTCTTGTAGAGAAGCATACAAATACGGCTGCATAACCTTTAATCAATTTGGCGTTTCTTAAATTTGATGATTTTATGTTGAACGGGCCAGCGAAATCAATACCGGTGTATGTAAAGGGCAGCGAAAAAGTTACTCTTTCAGGGGGGAGTGCGGCCATTATTTGATTTTGAACTTTATGCTTGTAAATAGTGCACGTTTTACAATTTCGAATACATTTTCGTACTAGATTTTTAAGTCGAGGGATATAAAACCCTTGTCTTATAGCCCGTAGCATGATGTGATGTTCAGCATGAAGCAGAATCGTATGAGTGTATTCGACGAAAAGAGTAGCAATGCGGGATTTTTCAGGAATTATTATGGGATGGCGTTCTTCAAAACTTAATCCAGAGTTATTAAGTCGACCTCCAACCCGTAATAGATTACTTTCGTCGAGAAAAGGACTCAAAGTAAGAAGTCTGCTCTTTTTGCTTATATGGCGTTTTTCTTGCAGGCATTTATACTCCTTGTAGAAGTGGTTTTTCTGAGCAATCGAAATTAGGCGATTTTTGGTGAATCGAATTTCTTCCGTAGTTATAAACTGCTCAGTTTTAAAGGGACGTTTTCGAATGCTATTAATGAAACGAAAACAATAACTTACGACCCTTAGAGCTCGAGCGAAAGATGAAAAGTTTTCCAATATGTCGCAAATGTCACCTGCCTGAAAATGTGTATTTTTGCTGGTTGTGTCTACTGGGGTAGTTTTTAGATGAAAAGTTGATATCTTTTTGGTTTCTAAATCTGTTGGATCGAAAGTTCGTGGTTTCGGCCAACTTTCAGTAGGCTGGGTTAGCCAGGTGGGTCCATGCCACCACAATTTACTCTCTATGAGTTCCTGAGGAGTACAACCACGGGTACCTAAATCCGCTGGGTTGTCGTCCGTTTTCACATGTTTCCAGTGATTATTACTGGCAATACTAATAATTTTTGTTACACGATTTGCAACAAAGGTTTTCAAAGTTTGTGGTGGTTTTTGTAGCCAACCAAGGACTATAGAAGAGTCCGTCCACAAATATAGTTCGTAGGAGAACTTTGCATTTTCCATCAAACCTTTTACTAATTTTGAGAGTAAAACCGCTCCACACAATTCAAGTTTCGGGATTGTAATCTTTTTTATCGGTGTAACCTTGGTTTTTGCCACTAGCAAATTGCAGTTGATTTCTCCATCAGACGTAGAAGTTCGCATGTAGACTGCACCACAATAGGCCTTTTCCGATGAATCGCAGAAACCGTGAATTTGTATTTGATGAGTCGGTGTAAAATGTACCCATCTAGGAATTTTTAACGATGAAATTTGTGGTAAATTTTCTAAAAATGTGTTCCAATTTTGGAGTATATGCGGTGGGATACCCTCATCCCAGTCCGCCTTAAGTTCCCATAACTCTTGCATCAAAAGTTTTGCTATTACCACAACTGGTCCCAGCCAGCCTAGAGGGTCAAATAATTTCGCTATAACCGATAAAATCTGCCTTTTTGTAGAGGAGGGCGAAATTTGTTTCGGTTCTACAACATAATAAAAAAAGTCTGATTTCGCATTCCAGCGAATCCCCAAGGTTTTGATGGTGCTGGAATCGTCAAACTTCAAAAAATCTTCGTCAAGAAGATCCTCCCGCGCCAAGTGTTTCAGTAAAAAACTGTCATTGGCTGTCATTTTCTTCATGGGGAAGCCTGCAGAATTTAAAGCCTGAGTTATTTGACTTTGTTTCATTTTTGCCTCTTCAAGAGTATGCCCCCCAGACAAAATGTCATCCACATAAATTTCGCTCTTCAAAATCGTGGATGCCTTTGGATATAAATATTTACAGTCATCACTTAACTGCAGTAGAGTTCGTATAGCCAAAAAAGGCGCACAGTTCACCCCAAATGTGACTGTTTTCATTTGAAAAGATTTTACAAAACTATCTGTTTCATTACGGAACAAAATTTGCTGATATGGCCGATCAGCTTCGTGAATTATTATTTGGCGAAACATTTTTTCAATGTCGCCTGTGAAAACGTATTTATAATAGCGCCAACTAAGCACTATTTGCATTAAATCGGTCTGAAGAGTTGGGCCTTGATGAAGAACGTCATTCAATGAAAATCCACTATTCGTTTTCTTAGAGGCATTGAAGACCACCCTAACTTTCGTCGATTTACTTTCGGGTCGAATAACCGCGTGGTGTGGTAGAAAAAACGAAAATTGTTTTTCAGCATTATTTTCATGGTGAGTCACTGGTTCCATTTGATCCAGGTCGATGTATTCTTGAAGAACTTGCCGATATAATTCTTTTAAATCTGGAGTCCTTTCGAGAGTTTTTTCCATTCGAAAATATTGACCCATAGCGCTAGGTTTTGATTGACCCAAAAATATTTCATTTGGATACTCTTCTTTAAAAGGTAAACGTACCACATAACGCCCATCCGACTGCCTAATAGTAGATGTTGTGAAAAGATTTTCGCAAAAGTTATCAGCTTCAGTTGTGGCACGGTCTTTTTCGACCTCTTCAAGTTCCCAGAACTTTTTGATCTGATCATGAAGAAGATCATCCGAAGTAGATACGGTAGTAGAAAATGCATTTATTTCACTGATATTATCTGGGCCTGATAAGTACCAGCCAAAATGTGACTCACGGGCCTCCAAGTTTTCCGATATATTTTGTCGCACTCCCTTAAGGTTGATAAAAGGTAAAAAATCGCTTCCTATTATCATATCAATAGCGGCAGGTTGATAGAAATGTGGGTCGGCTAATGTTAAATTTTTAATTTCCGCATAATTTCGAAGTTTAATGGGACGGGAGGGCAAAACATTAGCTATTTTGGGTGCGACAACGGCTAAGATTTTTATTCTAAAGTCAGAAATTCTCGATTTTACAGTAACATAGCATTTACCTTTAGAACTACCCACTACCATTCCACCAAAACCTGATATTTGATGACAATGTTTCTCGAGGGGTATTGCAAGCTTTTGCTGAATACGTGTTGTAATAAAACTTCTTTCTGCTGCTGCATCTAACAGAGCCCGAATAGTAAATAATTCTCCAGAATTTTCTATATGAATCAGCGCTGTCGGTAACACTGTAGTTCCTTCTCGTCGAACAAAGTAAGCCTGAATATTATCTTCTGGTACATTTACGGAAGTAGATAAATTTTCGACTTGAGTATTGAAAGTGTGGGTTTCGTTTTGAGTACCTGATGTTGAAGCCCTTTCGTTATCTTGGGGATTTGACTGTGAATGCCCCTTTGGCACACTATCCCTTTTTGAATTTTCAGGGTTTTCAATATGCAACATTGTGTGATGTTTTCTGTGACATTTAATACACGAACCGGTACTCAGACATTTTGATTTGAAATGTGTAGGCGAGAGACAGTTAACACAATATTTATTTGCAAAAGCAAATTTCTGACGTTCGTTTGGCGACATGGCCTTGAAAGATTTGCAAACTCTTAAAGGGTGATTTTGTTTACATTTTTTGCAGCTATAATTTTGCTCAGCCCGAGCGTGAAATGCCTGGGTTTTTGTAGACTGGTTTTCTTTAAGCGGCGGTTTTTTCCTATCAGTCATCGTTTCTAAAATTTCTATTCTCTCCGAGAGAAATTCATTTAATTGTGTCCATGTGGGCAGCACACGATGATTTTTCAAAGACATTTCCCATTCTTTCATGGTTTCATCAGAAAGTTTTGAAACAACTACATGAATCATGAATGGATCATAATCAGGCAATTCGATTTTGTGATTTTTCAAAATTGCCAAACAATCATTAACCGCATTTTGAATCAATCTAAGAGATTTGACGTTTTCGTTTTGAGCTGGAGAGACCGCATGAATTTTTTTCATCTGATCCTGCACCAAAAGCCTTTTATTTTCAAATCTATTTTTCAACTTTTCCCAGGCCAGTTCAAAATTATCATCTACCAAGTCAAAATCCTTTATAGCTTGGTAGGCCTCCCCCCTCACTTTGCTACGCAAATAATATAATTTTTGGGCCGGAGCCACTGATGGATCTCTTCCAATGACCGCCTGAAACATATCTCTAAAGGCTGGCCACTTGGAGTAACCGTCGTCAAAAGTTTGTATTTCGCAAGCTGGCAATTTTAATGAAGATCTGTTAATAATGGGTTGATCTGTTCGAATAGTAACCGATTTGGCTTTTTCCAATATTTTAATTTTCAAAGACTGATATAAATCACTAGACTCCTCATATGCTAAAGAGATTTCATCTTTTTGATCCTCTTGTGCCCCTTTATCTTCTATTATATATTCTTCGTACGACGCTACTAATTTGGACCATCTTCTTTCTAATTCTTGCCTTTTGACATCAAGAAACGCTAATGTACAATCGTCGGGACAGGTTCTTTCGAAGTTAGTGCAGAACGCAGCTAATTGTGTCAGATCGAATCTACATCTTCTTTTTGACGCTGTCATTTTTACTATTTTTACCGAAAGCAACCCTGTTGACTAAAATCAAACTTGAGGTATTTTATGTGAATTGTCCCTCTATCGCAATCCCTTATTGGTTTCGTGAAGAATAACCAAATGATTTAACTGGAATAACTTTCTCCAAGAAATTATTTTGTAAATCGTTAAATCGTTCCACCCTATTGTTCAAAAAATCTCACCCAAAGAATTTGTTCCAATAAATTTCCCCACGAAAAATTTATAACAATAAAATTTTATCCTCAATATGAAAATTGTTTATAATTCAAAAAACCGCACCACCCTAATTTGCAAAAATTTTATCCAAAAAAAATTTCCTCCGATAATTGTTCCTCCTTGAAAATTTTCTCCAAGAAAAATTTTTAGGGTAATTGTAGATTTCGATGCCGCCCTAATTTTATTTTTTCCAACAAAGTTTTCCAAAATTTTCCGGTTCTAATACCCTCTTAATTGTCCACCATTGCCATAAAAATATTATTATATTAAATTTCCATTTATTTTCTGACTCACCTTTATTACACAATTTTCCCCTCTAATTTTGAGGTTCTAAATTTTGGGCAACCCTTCCACACTTATTTATTCTGTCCTTTGTGTTGAAAGTGACGTCACCGTTTTTTTTGTTGTTGTTCTGTTCTAAACTAAAACACTTGTTTTACTGATTGGTTTTTTTTTTTGTTGTTTCTTTTTTCACGTATTTCTAATACATGGAGTATGATTTATTTAGTTTCTTTTGTTGTATTTTAAACTTGTCTTTTATAGTTTCTGATTTTATTTTAGTGTTTTTATTTTCTCTCACCTTTTAATATTTTGGAAATATTTATTGTTATTGTTTTCCTTTAAAGTCACACGATTATTTAATTTAATTTCTGTTTTCTTTCGCACTTTCGTTTTATGCAGCGGCACAAGTTTGTAGTTTTTTATCAGTGGTCAATGTTTTGTTTTGTTCTTTTGTTAATGATGGGTATTCTTTTTAAATACAAATTTAGTGGGATTTTATTTGATATGAAACTTTTTTTTTATATTATAATTGCATTGAGGTTAGAATTTTTTCTTGAAAATGGCAGCTTTTTTTTCCAATTTTTTTTTTTTTTGCAAATTGTCTTTGTTTGTTGCTTTTTTTTTTTTCTTAATCTAAGCCTCTTCGTTCTTCTTGTAGAGAAAAAAAAAAAATGTCGCACAAAATCACTAAAAACACAGTACATACATACCCTTTCCGATCTGATTTTTGTTCTGCCAACTCTTTTGCCTTGTAGACTTTTGTTGTTGCAGATATATCCACTTTAAACCTTTTGTTGATGATGACAGCTTCACAAGAACGGGATGTCCAATGATGTGTCACTTGATTTTATGACTTCCTTCTGCCGGAATGCACGATGAAGTACCTTTTTGTTAACACAGACTCCCTTGTCTGTTTTCGTTGTTGATGTTGAAGTTGCCACTAGGGGGGACAACTGCCAATTTTTTTTTAATTAGTAGACTCCAAGTCACTAATTCTTCCTGTCCTAGCCTATTCTAGGACTTTTTCGAAGGACCAATATGTTGGGCAGGGTGACTCCCTTTCCAAGCAAATGAAAAATCCCCGTTGAGGAAAAAACGCTAAGGGTTGTTTTTTCTAATAAAACTAAAGCTTCTTGCTTTATTGAGTATTATTCTTAGACTAACTTAACTTTATTATTTACAAAAAGTATTTACAAAAAAAAGGCGCTATTCAAGTAGCGGATTAAATTCAGTTCAAGGAGAACGTAAATGAGTATTAAGATCAATAAGTGAGATAAAAAACAAATACTGGTTTTTTAAGAGAAAAAATATAAATATATATATATACAAAACCATAAGGTTGAACACGGTTCAACACTGTAAAATGTCCTTTTGTCAAAATCCAAAAAAGTTTAATAGCTTTCATGAAGTTTTAGGTCTGATAAACTCTCAGGTAATTATTTCTGTATACATTTAGGATTTCAGTGAAATTTATAGCGAAAAAACTGGATTTAACAATATCTGATTTTCTATATGTTTGTACCATTTCAGCTATAATTTTACACCACTATATAAAGCCTTATCAAATTATATCGCGCCATTATTCGGATACATTTATATCTGATATTATCAAATTATAACTGAATTGATGCAAACTTATGAAATTATATGGGCCCATTTCTCGGATAAAATTGTATAAAGACTCATGTTAAATTACATATGACTGTATAAAGCCTCATATCAATTTTTTTTAATCGGGATATAAATTTTTCTCTATTAACTATGATAAACAATCAACAAGTTCTGAAATAGATTTGATTATTTCTGAAATACATTTAAAATTTCTGAAATACAATTAATAGCTTCTGAAATACAGTTAATATTGTAGTTGCTGATGAGTTACCATATATGACCATATATTGCTTAAATGGCACCATATATGACAATATATTGTTTAAATGGCACCATATATGGTATATGTTCCCTTTAAAAAAATAATATGGCGCTTTATATGGTAATATATAACTTAGAGTGATCCATGTACCATTTGATCCGGAAAATGGCCCGATAAAATTGTATCAGTTGTTTATCATTTTTTATCTAATTGCATCAGTTTAGATCTGACCTGATTAAATTATGTGTTAATCAGATGAAATTATAGCTGATTTTTGATCTGATACAATTTTATTGGTTTATATCACATGTTATCAGTTTAGGTGCAAATAGATATATTTGTATACAAAATTATATAGTTATATCCCAATTTTAACCTGATGTAATTGTATCAATCAGTTTAAAACTTTGATACAATTGTATAAGGTAAATGTCGGATACAATTATATTTTATTTATATAAAATTGAACCAATTACGATCAAACCTGACACCATTACATATAAACCGATAAAATTGTATCAGGGCAAAAATCGGATACAATTTCATCTGATTAACACATAATTTAATCAGGTCAGATCTAAACTGATACAATTAGATAAAAATTGATAAACAATTAATAAACAATTAATAAAAATAAATCGCGCCATTCTTCGGATGAAACTGTATATTTATACAGATATAACTTAATCACATATATGACTATATGTAACTATTTTTACTCGGGTTGTTTAAATGATATGATATATCAAAGTGTATGGTACTATATATAGTAGCATATATTATCATATCTGGAACTGTATTAAAAATGTTGTTCATGAGGTCCCATATATGAGCATATATTGTTGAAATGGCACCATATATGATAATATATGGTTTAAATGGCACCATATATGGTAATATATTGCTTAAATAACACCATACATAAATATATATGGCACTATACATATTTTCTTATATTATCATATCTGGAACTGTATTAAAAATTTTGATCATGAGGTACCATTAGGGTTTGGGGTTCGGGAATTCCCGGGCGGGAATTCCCGGGAAATCCCGGGAAAAGTTTGCCGGGAATTCCCGGGAAAATAATATATTTTTCCCGGGAAAACGGGAAATTTTAAAAATATTAAATTTTTTAAATTGTTTTTGTTTGGAATAATATAATATAATTTTAGTTATAAAAAACATTTTAAATTCCAAAACAAAAATGTCATTGTTAAAATCTTTTAAAAGTGAATACATTTATTTGACACACAAATAAAATCTTTGCCAAGTAATTAGGAGCATTTAAACTAATAAAGATTTTTCGCATAACTTATTCAAAATTTAAGTAGTAAAACCTAAGAACTTGGTAAAATGTTTAAAAGAAATATAAAAAAAAGCTTTGTTTCTTACAAATAATCGCCCTTACTATCTAAATTTTTCAAATGTATAATTTAGGTAAAGTCGACTTTAGTTAAAATATTGGGTGACTTGGTTTATTTTTGGAGCATATTAATTTATTTTCAACCAATCAAAATATTTGAAAATATAAATATTTTTGTAAGGTTTTCATACACAAAATGAACAAAACCGTTTGATTAAAAATAAAGTCGACTTTAAATTTAAAATACTCCTTTACTAATGGTTAACGGTGGTATCTAAATTTGATTATCCGACATCTAAATTTGGTTCACAAAAAAAAAAAAAAAAAAATTGATGGTCTTGCAACTTCTCTTGAAGAAAACAGCAACAAGAATAACGTTTCAGCTAAAATTAGCAAAGTACCCGAAGAAAAAAGTGTAAGCTGAATAGGCATTAAAGGTTTTATGGTAGGGCAAACATTTCTTGAAATGGTATCCAAATTAGTCGCAGTCAATCCGCACCATAACTAGATCTTCGTTTATTCGAGAAAGTTTTTATAATAAAAACCTGGCATTGCAAAAAAAATGAAACCGATGTAAAGAACATTATATTAAATTACTACAATCATGTAAAAGATATCATGATAAAAGAGATATCGAGTAATATTTCTAACAATAGGAGATTTACTATAATCTTAGATGAATGGACAAGAATATCACAAAAGAGATATTTGAACATATGTATAAACGGAAATAATTCATTTTATAACCTGGGGTTGGTTTATATATCAGGAAGATGTAATGCTGATGAAATAAGAAGAATTGTAGAAATAAGACTAGAAGAGTTTTATTTGTCTTTGGAAAATAACATTGTGGCCACCATATCTAATGGGCCAAGTGTGATGAATCGGTTTGTTTCCGACAGTCCAGTAGTAGGTGCTTTCTGCTGGAATCATGCAATTCATTTGGAAGTGCTGCGAGTAATTTATGTGAAATCAAATGTTTAACATTCTGATATTTTTTACTTTGAATTCTAACTATACAGACTGCATTTGTACTCAAATAGTGTTTTTTTTTTAACAAAAATTACTTATATAGGTGGTTTTCATTAACAATTTTGTTCAAAAATATTTCCCGGGATTCCCGGGAATCCCGGGAATCAAATTTGTTCATTCCCGTTTCCCGGGAAATAAAAAAGTCCGGGAAATCCCAAACCCTAGGTACCATATATGACCATACATTGTTTAAATGGCAACATATATAATAATATATGGTTTAAATGGCACCACATATGCTAATATATTCCCGAGTAAAAAAAATTGATCTAGCGCAATATCTAATCATATCCAATTTGATATTGTTTAAGATCTGCTGTAATATCTAGCTGATCCAATTAGATCTCAAAATTGGGTGTATCCAATCATATCGTATTAGATCCCAGTGTATATATGGGGATAAACTAAGATCAAGTTATATCTCAAAATTGGGAGGTCCAATGATATCTTTGGGGATAAACCTAGATCTATTTTGATCCGAAAATTGGCGGATCCAACTATATATTTGGGGATATTTTTATATCTAATTTGATCCGAAAAATGGCGGATCCAATTAGATCCAGCTATATATTTGTGGATAAACTTATATCTAATTTGATCTCAATTTTGGCAGATCGAATTAGATCCAGCAATATATTTGTGGATAAACTTAGATCTAATTTGATCCGAAAAAGTGGCAGATCGAATTAGATCTAGCAATATATTTGGGGATAAACTTAGATCTAATTTGATCCGAAAAATGGCACATCGAATTAGATCCAGCAATATATTTGGGGATAAACTTGGATATAAATTGATCCGAACATTGGCAGATCAAATTAGATTCAGCAATATATTTGGGGATAAACTTGGATCTAAATTTATTAGAAAAATGGCAGATCAAATTAGATCCAGCAATATATATGGGGATAAACTTGGATCTAAATTTAACCGAAAAATGGCAGATCGAATTAGATCCAGCAATATATTTGGGGATAAACTTGGATCTAAATTTATCAGAAAAATGGCAGATCGAATTAGATCCAGCAATATATATGGGGATAAACTTGGATCTAAATTTATACGAAAAAGTAGATCTAGGTATATGTGACCTTCTCCGAGAAAAGGGACCTAGTGTGTCAAAAAACGGGTTTGGACTTAAGAGTGGATTCTGGTACCTGAAAGGGTGTAGAATAAGATGAAATGAGTTGAAGCACCTAACCATACCAAATCGCATCTCCCAACTGAAGGTGTGTTTAAAGTGATAATGCGTTATGAAACTTTAAATGCGTTCTTCTCAAAACTTAATTTTCACCCACTAGGTCCCTTTTCTCGGAGAAGGTCACATATATATTTTAGGATTAAGTTGTATCTAACTTTATCTGGAAAACGGCAGATCGAATAAGATCGAGGATTATATTTGGGGATTACGTAAGATCTAAATTTATGAAAAAAATAACAGATGAAATTAGATCCAGATATATATTTAGGGATTAGGTAAGATCTTAACTTTTTCAATAAGTTGCAGATCGAATTGAATCCAGTGATATATTTAGTGATTTGGTAAAATCTTAATTTTTCCCATAAATTGCAGATCGAATTAGATCCAGCAATTTATTTAGGTATTAAAATGGCAGATAGAATTAGAAACAGCAATATATTTGGGGATTGACATCTAAAAATATCCATAAAAATGACAGATAAAATTAGATGCCGCATTATATTTGGTACTACGTAAGATCTCCATTTATTTGGGATTAAATAAGATCCCAGACATAGATTGCCAACTGTTCAAAAAATAATACACTGGCAGAGCAGTGATTTTATAAAAATTACAATATTTTGTTAAAATAAGGTTTAAACTCAGAAGGTCTCGAGTTCGATATGCATTTTTTTTACAAAATGAATTTCTTTTTATAAAATTAAAATTTTTTTTTCTATAAATTTTTTTATAAAATTATATATTTATTTTTTTATTAAATTGAAATCTTTGAATAAAATAATTTTATTTACATCTTTTTAACGCTCTACACCATTTCAATTGTATTAATTGTTTTTAAGATTTATTAATTGTATTTCAGAAATAATCAATTGAATTTCAGTTTTATCAATTGTATTTCAGAACTTATCAATTATTTTTCAGATTTATGAATTGTATTTCAGAACTAGTCAATTGAAGTTCAGTTTTATCAATTCTGTTTCAGAAATTATTAATTGTATTTCCGAAATTATCAAACTGTATTTCAGAAATTATCAATTGTATTTCAGAAATTATGAAATGTAATTTAGAAATTTTTCTCTATTAACTATGATAAACAATCAACAAGTTTTGAAATAGATTTGATGATTTCTGAAATACAATTAATAATTTCTAAAATACATTCCATAATTTCTGAAATACCTTTAAAATTTGTGAAATGCAATTAATAGCTTCTGAAATACAGTTAATATTGTAGTTGAGTTATCATTTATGACCATATATTGTTTAAATGGCACCATATATGACAATATACTGTTTAAATGGCACCATATATGGTATGTTCCCTATTAAAAAAATAATATGGGGCTTTATTTGGTAATATATAACTTAGAGTCATCCATGTACCATTTGATCCGAAAAATGACCCGATAAAATTGTATCAGTTGTTTATCAGCTTTTAACTTATTGTATCAGTTTAGATCTGACCTGATTAAATTATGTGTTAATCAGATGAAATTGTATCTGATTTTTGACCTGATACAATTTTATTGGTTTATATCACATGGTATCAGTTTAGGTCCAAATAGATATATTTGTATACAAAATTATATAGTTATATCCCAATTTTGACCTCCAGGTGAAAAATGTTCATATACGCTCAAACATGTTCACACATGGTTTATGTATGAACACATATGAACAAATATGGATTTTTTATGAACATATATGGATTTTATATGAACATATATGGAAGTATATGTGATTCCATATATGGATAAAATTTCATATACAGACATATATGGAAACATCTGTTATTTCATATATGGAAATGGCACTCATATATGGACAAATATGAAAGTATATGTTATTCAATTTATGCAAAAGGGACTTGTATATGAACATATTTCGAAGAATACATTTTTCCATATATGTAAAAGAAACTCTTATTTGGATAAATATGGAATTATATTTAATGCCATGAATAAAAAAAGGAACATATGTAGCGCCTAATTTGAATGTCATACATAAATTTATATCTATCGTACAATCTTATAATAAAGGACAGCAACGTTCGCATGTATTCGCATATATATAATAAATGTATATGTTCATATATGTCCATATATGAACATATACTTAGGTGTTACCTCATTTTTCGGATCCATACATATATGGCTGAACCATAAATGTTCATATATGGACATTTTTCACTGGGCTGATATCAGTTTAAAACTTTAATACAATTGTATAAGGTAAATGTCGCCCGACTAAAAAAGATGTTATATAATCATATATCACCATATATATACGTCCATATCTTATTTGATCCGAATTTTGGAATATATAATTACATCAAGCGAGATAAGCATGTTATCTCACCTGATACAATTTGATCAGAAAAATGAGATAGACCCATCAACTGCATCAAATTATATATAAATACTAGGCCGGGTCGATTTGTGGGGAGGCAAAAAAATCGTATTCTAGGGATCAAAATAAGAAACTTTGCCGAAGGAACCATACCTCTAAAACGAATTCTACTACCCCCCAACTGTTGACTTTTGTCCCGTAGGGTCAAAGTTTTGAAAAATCACACTTTGACCCATTTAGAGTGCCCCAATCGAGTCCAAATGTATGACCGACCCCCACTAACTTTGGAGGGCCGATCCAGCCATGCCAGTGGCACACCCCCTGGAACTCCCCTGGGGGGGTTCCCCTTACAAACATTTTAAAAAATCACCATTTTTGGCACTTTATATTATTATTTTTTATTTATTTTATTTATTTTTATACCCTACACCACTATGTGGTCAGGGTATTATAAGTTTGTGCTGATGTTTGTAACACCAAAAAATATTGGCCGTAGACCCACCTTATAGTATACCGATCAGTTCAGAATTTTTTTTTATTTCGATTTAACGATGTCCGTCTGTCCGTCCGTCCGTCCGTCTGTCTGTCTGTCCATGCAATCTTGTGCGCACTCTACAGGTCGCAACTATTAAGGTATATTGATGAAATTTGGTACGCAGACCTATGTTGGCCCAAGGACGAACAAGTTTGATTTTTTTGAACATCGGTCCATGTTTAGACCTAGTGCCCATATAAGGGTCCTACCAAAATTATACTGTTTATATGCTGCAGGTCGTAAATATTAAGATATTTTGATGAAATTTGGTACACAGACCTATATTGGCCCAATAATGCAGCCTATTGATTTTGGTGAACATCGGTCCATGTTTAGACCTAGTGCCCATATAAGGGTCCTACCAAAATTATACTGTTTATACGCTGCAGGTCGTAAATATTAAGATATTTTGACGAAATTTGGTACACAGACCTATATTGGCCCAATAACACAGCCTATTGATTTTGGTGAACATCGGCCCATGTTTAGACCTAGTGCCCATATAAGGGTCCTACCAAAATTATACTGTTTATACGCTGCAGGTCGTAAATATTAAGATATTTTGACGAAATTTGGTACACAGACCTATATTGGCCCAATAATGCAGCCTATTAATGTTGGTGAACATCGGTCCATGTTTAGACCTAGTGCCCATATAAGGGTCCTATCAAAATTATACTGCTTATACGCTGCAGGTCGTAAATATTAAGATATTTTGATGAAATTTGGTACACAGACCTACATTGGGCCAATAACGCAGCCTATTGATTTTGGTAAACATCGGTCCATGTTTAGACCTAGTGCCCATATAAGGGTCCTACCAAAATTATAATGTTTATACGCTGCAGGTCGCAAATATTAAGATATTTTGATGAAATTTGGTACATAGACCTATGTTGGCCCAAGGACGAAGCCTATTGATTTTGGTGAACATCGGTCCATGTTTAGAACTAGTGCCCATATAAGGGTCCCCCCAAAATTGGCTTGGTTACAAACTGCAGGTCGCAAATATTAAGATATTTTAATGAAATTTGGTGCGCTGACTCACATTATAGAAAATTTTGACACAAGCCCCATTTTAACCCATTCGAATTTCGGATCCAAACAATACACCAGAGTGGTGTAGGGTATTGTATAGTCGGCATGCCCGACTTTAACCTTTTTACTCGTTATTATTTTATTTATTTTTTCTCCTTAGAAATTTATTTAGTCAGAACATATGTAAATGAAAAAATTAATTTAACTTAGTAATAGAAAAGAAAAAATAAAAAATTACTGTTTGAAGTCTTTTTTGCTTTCAAGTCTGGGCAATTTCGCACGGCTCTCTAATGTCGTCGCCATAACAGCCTCTACATTTTCCGGTATAACTCGTTTGGAAACGCTAGCTAGCAATTGAACGTGTCGTTCTGTTTCTTGTATGTGTGATGGAATTTTTGGATCATTAAACGGTGGATCATCTTGATTTAAATATTCTTTCAAAGTATCGTATGGAATGCTTCGCGTGAATGGTGGTTCAAATACGTCATTTATGTCTTTCATATTGATCATTTCCGTGTAACTTGTGCAATAAAAGTTTATATCTGGTTTTTTATAAGCTCTAAGTCCCGTTGGGTCGTCAACATCGGTTCGATAGCGTAGAATTATCTTGATAGCACAGTCGCGCTTTTCTTTGCTATCATCAAACAACATTGATAACAAGATATTTTCCGAATGCGCATAATATGAATTATCTGTAATTACTTTATTGACAATTTTGCGTAAACGAGGTTCTAGAAATCTTGACCAACTAATGAATTTGAAAAATAATCTACTACCGTACACGACAGAGCTGTAATACTTGATATTGAAGTACATTGGCACATAACATGTAATTATAAATTCAACCAGTATTCTTAAATTTGCATCTGGATTTTCCGTTGTCACATATAATCGTAATAGTCTAGCGGCCTTGGTGAGCCACCGAGAATGTACAATTTTCCCTGGTTTGATGTTTGCCAGATCCACTGAAACCACGCCGCTAGAAATTGCATGGGCCACGTCGTATAAGTACTTGGAATCGGTGGAAAATTCAATTTTTTCTGAAGCAGGGGGCATATTTTTCAACTCAATTTTCAGAAAGCCGTCCACCATCTGAAAATATATAAAAATAAAACAATTAAAAACGGTTGACAATTATAATAAATGAGTGATAGCAATAACTTACCGGAAGAGTTTCACAAGTTTCGATTTGACGGCTCAATTTTCCGGTTGCCGATCTTGGTCCAGTGCTGGTTGATTTATTCAAAGCTTCAAACAAATGCCGAAACGGAAGTTCGTTGAAGTGTAGAAGGCAAACGAACCAATGCAATGGTCTTTTTAACAGCAATTCGAATCGTCGTATAATTCCACCGTTTGGGCCAGTGTTTGTTGGCTCACCGTCAGTGCATATGCCAATTAATGCATCCAGTGATATATTTTTATCGTTGAAAAAATCATTTAATTTGGTTGTTTTGTATTCAGCGGTTTCATGTTCCAGTCTTACGTAACCAATCAATTCAGAATTCGGTTCTCTCAAAATAACAAGATGAGGTTCTTTTACCATTCTAGTATGATACTTCTCATCAATTGTATCTCTCGTTAAAGTATCATCTTTTCTGCCATCGAATGAAAATGCTAACAAATTGGTATCATCTAACCGTTTGCGAAGCACTTCTTGTCTGCATTTCTCTTTTTCTTGGCGAACTTTCGATTTATCCATGATGAGAGGTTTGCCATGGATATCTTTCATTTTAAAATCTTGGAAAAGAGCTGTTCCCATTGCTGATGCTACTCTATCAGGCACGCCAAATCTGTCACATACCAAGGCAAAGTTAAAACAATCGTATTTCTATGTGTATTGTGAACTTGTGCTTATATCCAAATCTTCTTGAACCGGTGGCGGTGCGTATGTTGAATCATCGGGATCTTGGTCAATTCTACCTGTAACCGATTTAGCTTAAGTAAGTTTACGACATGCAGCTGTGTCTTGTGGTGGCTTAAAAAACCCACACAACCTATTTTACGACCTGCAACAGAACGACACGTTCAATTGCTAGCTAGCGTTTCCAAACGAGTTATACCGGAAAATAAAGAGGCTGTTATGGTGACGACATTAGAGAGCCGTGCGAAATTGCCCAGACTTGAAAGCAAAAAAGACTTCAAACAGTAATTTTTTTTATTTTCTTTTCTATTACTAAGTTAAATTAATTTTTTCATTTACATATGTTCTGACTAAATAAATTTCTAAAGAGAAAAAATAAATAAAATAATAAAAATAAATAAAATAAATAAAAAATAATAAAATAAAGTGCTAAAAATGGTGATTTTTTAAAATGTTTGTATGGGGAACCCCCCAGGGGAGTTCCAGGGGGTGTGCCACTGGCATGGGTGAATCGGCCCTCCAAAGTTAGTGGGGGTCGGTCATACATTTGGACTCGATTGGGGCACTCTAAATGGGTCAAAGTGGGATTTTTCAAAACTTGACCCTACGGGACAAAAGTCAACAGTTGGGGGGTAGTAGAATTCGTTTTAGAGGTATGGTTCCTTCGGCAAAGTTTCTTATTTTGATCCCTAGAATCGACCCGCCCTAATAAATACATATAATTTGATGAAGATTTTCAAAGAAAATTTTAGTAAATATTATTGAGATCACTTATTTCATTCATATTAAATACTAATGCTTAATGTTTAGAACAAGTTTTGCTAATAAACTTGGAAATAGCTGACAATATAAAACATTACAAAAATTTGTCGGAACAACTTTTTCTAGGTTAGAGTTTTGGTCTTTCTTATAAAATATGTGTCTTATAAAATAAAAAAAAATAACTTTCAGAATTATTTTTTTCACGGAAAAAATAACTGAACTTAAACCATATTTATTTCAACATATGTTTTTCTAATTTTTATTTTCAAATTTAAAAATTGAAATTAAACTTTATAAAATTTTGTATAATATCATGTCAGATGTAATTATATATAAAATTAATACAATTTTCTATTAACTTTGTTATATATTTTGATATAAGATTGTTTATAAAAGCTTATATGCCATTATATATAATTATGTATGAACTATATTTGCAGATCTCTTAATATACGGCTGGAGACCAAATCGCATATGACTATATATAACGTTATATCAAACATATTTATGAAACCAAAGTGTTAATATAAATGTATATGGTTATATAAAGCCACGCATACAAACATTTATAATTATATCAAATCATATAAGATTATATGAAAACCTTTTTAGTCGGGCGGATACAATTATATTTTATTTATATAAAATTGAACCAATTACGATCAAACCTGACACCATCACATATAAACCGATAAAATTGCATCAAGTCAAAAATCGGATACAATTTCATCTAATTAACACATAATTTAATCAGGTCTGATCTAAACTGATACAATTAGATAAATATTTATAAAAAATTGATAAAAATATATCGGGCCATTCTTCGGATGAAACTGTATATTTATACAGATATAACTTAATCACATATATGACTATATGTAACTATTTTTATTCGGGTTGTTTAAATGATACGCTGTATCAAAGTATATGGTACTATATATGGTAGCATATATTATCATATCTGGAACTGTATTAAAAATGTTGCTGAAATGGCACCATATATCATAATGTATGGTTTAAATGTCACCACATATGGTAATATATTGTTTAAATGATACCATATATCAATATATATTGCACCATATATAGTAGCATATATTATATCTGAAACTGTATTAAAAATGTTGTTCATGAGGTCCCATATATGAGCATATATTGTTGAAATGGCACCATATATGATAATATATGGTTTAAATGGCACCATATATAGTAATATATTACTTAATAACACCATGTATAAATATATGTGGCACTATATATAGTATCATATATTATCATATCTGGAACTGTATTAAAAATTTTGATCATGAGGTACCATATATGGCCATATATTGTTTAAATGGCACCATATATAATAATATATGGTTTAAATGGTGCCATATATGATAATATATGGTTTGAATGGCACCATATATGATAATATATGGTTTGAATGTCACCGTATATGATAATATATTGCTTAAATAGCACCATATATAAATATATATAGCACTATATATAGTACCATATATTAAAATATCTGGAACTGAATTAAAGATTTTGTTAATGAGGTACCATATATGACCATATATTGTTTAAATGGCACCATATATGATAATATCTAGTTTAACTGTCACCATATATAATTATATATTTTTTAAATGATACCATGTATAATTATATATTGCTAAAATGCCACCATATATATTAAGATATAGTTTTATATATAACTATATATGCAATAAGATCAACCATGTCATGTAATATATAATTATATATGCCATATCTAATATTATGAAGGCCGATATCTAATTAGATGAAATTATATATGGCATAATATAAGGAAAAATTTTGTGAAAAAACGTCATATATAATTATATATGGATATACATAACGACATGTATAATTATATATTGTAATATATGCCATATATGATTATATATAATTTTTTTTACTCGGGTTGCTTAAATAACACCATATATAAATATATATGGCACTATATATAGTAGCATATATTATCATATCTGCAATATATGTTCATGAGGTACCATATATGACCATATATTGTTTAAATGCCACCTTATATGATAATATCTAATTTAACTGGCACCGTATATAGTTATATATTGTTTAAATGCTACCATATATAATTATATATTGCTAAAATGTCACCATATATATTAAGATATAGCTCTATATAGAACTATATATGCAATAAGATCAGCCATGCTATGTAATATATAATCATATATACCATATCTAATATTATAAAGGCCGATATCTAATTAGATGAAATTATATATGGCATAATATAAGGAAAAATTTTGGAAAAAGACGTCATATATAATTATATATGGATATACATAACGACGTGTCTAATTATATATTGTAATATATGCCATATATGATTATATATAATTTTTTTTACTCGGGCATATAAAATCGTATACCAAAAAATGTGTTAATGTTAATGATACACATAACTATATATAATCAGATATGGTTGATCCCATAAATTGAGGTTTAAAACACAATAAGCCATTTTAGATATAATTTAATATAAACCTTTATCAAAAAAAGTTATAAGTTGTTTTATATATAACTTTATATGATAAATTATCAAAAATAATTTATAAGTCTTTTTAGATAGAACTTTATATGATAAATTATCTAATATATTTTTAAGTCATTTTAGATAAAACTTTATAAAATCTAGATTCCAAAACATTTTCTAAGTCATTTTATATATAAATTTAGATAAATCTTAAATAATTTAAAATATTTTCTGAGTCAATTTTTAATATATTTTATGTCAGTTTTACAATTCAAACATATTTCAAAACCTAACCTATTTTGGGTATAAATCTTGAAATCCAATTGTATTAAATAGTACATAACTATATCAGATTGGATATAATACGATTCAATTAGATGTGCCCAATTTTGGGATACAATTGCATCAGAGTATATGGAATTGTATAATATTAGATTGAATTGTATCTAAAATAAAACAATCTGATATAATTTTGCAGATCAGATTATATAAACACTTATACGATTATTTTACATTCTTATATATAAGATATATAAGATAATCATATCCAATTTGATATTGTTTAAGATCTGCTGTAATATCTAGCTGATCCAATTAGATCTCAAAATTGGGTGTATCCAATCATATCGTATTAGATCCCATTGTATATATGGGGATAAACTAAGATCAAGTTATATCTCAATATTGGGAGGTCCAATGATATCTTTGGGGATAAACCTAGATCTAATTTGATCCGAAAAATGGCGGATCCAGCTATATATTTGCGGATATACTTAGATCTAATTTGATCCGAAAAATGGCGGATCGAATTAGAGCCAGCTATATATTTGTGGATAAACTTAAATCTAATTTGATCTCAATTTTGGCAGATCGAATTAGATCCAGCAATATATTTGTGGATAAACTTAGATCTAATTTGATCCGAAAAAGTGGCAGATCGAATTAGATCCAGCAATATATTTGGGGATAAACTTAGATTTAAATTGATCCGAAAAATGGCAGATTGAATTATATCCAGCAATATATTTGTAGATACACTTATATCTAATTTGATCCGAAAAATGGCAGATCGAATTATATCCAGCAATATATTTGGGGATTTTGTATGATCTAAAATAATATATTTCGGGATTGCGTAGGATCTTAACTTTTCCGATAAATTGCAGATGGAATTAAATCTAGTGATATATTTGGCGATTTGGTAAGATCTTAATTTACCCAATAAATTGCAGATTGAATTAGATCCACCAATTTATTTCGGTATTAAAATGGCAGATCGAATTAGAAGCAGCAATATAATTGGGGATTGACATCTAAAACTATCCAGAAAAATGACAGATAAAATTAGATCCCGCATTAAATTTGGGTACTACGTAAGATCTCCAATTGTTTGGGATTAAATAAGATCCCAGACAGATATTGACAACAATTCAAAAAATAATACACTGGCAGAGCACTGATTTTATAAAAATTACAATATTTTGTTAAAATAAGGTTTAAACTCAGAAGGTCTCGAGTTCGATACCGTTCACGGCTATGCATTTTTTTATAAAATGAATTAATTTATATTTTTAAAATTATATTTTTTTTATTATATCAATTGTATTTAAAATTTATCAATTGTATTTCAGAAATAATCAATTGAATTTCAGTTTTATCAGTTGTATTTCAGAACTTATCAATTATTTTTCAGATTTATGAATTGTATTTCAGAACTAGTCAATTGAATTTAAGTTTTATCAATTGTATTTCAGAAATTATTAATTGTATTTCCGAAATTCACAACTGTATTTCAGAAATTATCAATTGTATTTCAGAAATTATGAAATGTAGTTTAGAAATTTTTCTCTATTAACTATGATAAACAATCAACAAGTTTTGAAAGAGATTTGATTATTTCTGAAATACATTTAAAATTTCTGAAATACAATTAAAAGCATCTGAAATACATTTAATATTGTAGTTGCTGATGAGTTACCATATATGACCATATATTGTTTAAATGGCACCATATATGACAATATATTGTTTAAATGGCACCATATTTGGTATGTTCCCTATTAAAAAAACAATATGGAGCTTTATATGGTAATATATATATTAGAGTCATCCATGTACCATTTGATACGAAAAATGGCCCGATAAAATTGAATCAGTTGTTTATTAGTTTTTATCTAATTGTATCAGTTTAGATCTGACCTGATTAAATTATGTGTTAATCAGATGAAATTGTATCTGATTTTTGATCTGATACAATTTTATTGGCTTATATCACATGGTATCAGTTTAGGTCCAAATAGATATATTTGTATACAAAATTATATAGTTATATCCCAATTTTGACCTGTTATCAGTTTAAAACTTTGATAAAATTGTATAAGGTAAATGTCGGATACAATTACATTTTATTTATATAAAATTGAACCAATTACGATCAAAACTGACACAGCCCGAGTAAAAATAGTTATATATTATCATATATAATGTGATTGGGTTATATCTGACAATGAATGGAGTCACTTTAAGACACACATCATTCCCAAGTAAAAAAAAAATGATATGGAGCCATATAAAGTTATATTTAATTATATATAATCTTTTATGTAATTAGATATAATTATATCCGAAAAATCAGAACGTCTTATTGTATCATATTGTATCGAATTGTATACAATTGTATACAATTTGGTACAATTTGGTACAATTTGATACAATTCGATACAATATGATACAATTGTATCCGAATTTTGTCCTCATCCAATTACATAAAATTATATCTTTTTGTATAAAATTATATAAAATGTTATAAAAGTGGACATATTTTGATACAATTATACCTAAATATTAACCCTATATTTTTACCATAATATATATGACCATATCTAACAATATACAAAATTATATTTTTAAATAAAAAAAGATATACAATATCTAGAGATCAGACCTGAGGGATTTCAATTTCAATTACAATTACTTGTAATTTGTAATTGAAACTACAAATAATTGTAATTGAAAATTTTCAATTACAAATTACTAGTAATTGTAATTGAAAGTGATTTCAATTACAAATTTCAATTACATTTAGAATTAAAAAGTGTTTTTTGTTAAAATTTTGTAGAAAAATCTGACTGGGATAGGTTGCATAGGCATGGATGCGTATAAAAAGAATACGTCATGTTGGGCTTACCCCTAAATTGTGCTTTTTTTCATTATTTATTTTTCCAAAAAATGTAATTGACATTTTTCAAATTACAAATTACTTGTAATTGTAATTCAAAAAAGTAATTGAGTTTTTTTCAATTACAATTACATGTAATTGTGTAAATGCATGTGTAATTAATTACAAAATGTAATAATTAACCCCCAGGTCTACTGGATATCCTATAATTTCGATAAATCTTCCATTACTTTTATCCAGATTTACCATGACAGTGCATTAAATATGAACAAATGTTTCTTTGTTTTTAGTAATTTTAAAATAAAGTTAACAACACTGAAATTTTTAACTTAATAGGATTGTGATATACAACCAAGATACAAGAGATCAGTCAAGTGTTCGTTATAGTATAGAGAATTCCATATTAAAGCTTCAGTATTGTTAATTTTATGGGCGCGTTAGCCATTTTGACACACGCTCCTAAACAAAAACAAATTACTCACGCACGAGCATTTCGTGTCTTACTCACGCAGACATGAGTATATTAAAAACTTACTCACAATCAGAAAATTCTCACGCAAAACAATAAAAATTACTAAAAACATATGATGCAAAAAATAAACTCACACACGAATCATGCACGGGTTATATATTCTTACTCACGCTCACGTACGAATTATATATTCTCACGCTCACGGGCGAATTACTTTGGTATAGTAATTATTACTCACGATCACTTGTGAATAACTTCACTAACGATCGTGTCATGCGCCAATCCCTAGTAATTACTAAATATAAAACTAGTTCAAAATCATTTTTAATATGGAACCACATTTAATACAATACGGTTTTAAAAGGACATTATACCTACATATATTTTTGTATAAAATCACTTTGAAAAAATTGCTAGTGTGGGAAGATATATAATTATAGATGATTTTATAAAGAACGTTATATCGTTATATATAAAAGAAATCATGAAATATTGTAGATATGAAACCATACTAAGTTATATATGGGTTCATATGCGTCAATATATAATCATATATAACACCTATTATATAATATTTCTTAAATGGCTCCATATATAGTTTTATATTGTTATGTATAATTGTCATATATAAACGTATATGTAATTATATCTTTTATATATTACTTTATGTACTTATATATAATATAGCACATACACTTGTATGTAGGCCAGCATGTAATAATATAAAATCACATATGTCTCAATATTAAAACCTTTGAGGAAAAAATATTTAATATATGACTACCCGAGTAAAAAAAATTGATCTCGCGCAATATCTAATTATATCCAATTTGATATTGTTTAAGATCTGCTGTAATATCTAGCTGATCCAATTAGATCTCAAAATTGGGTGTATCCAATCATATCGTATTAGATCCCATTGTATATATGGGGATAAACTAAGATCAAGTTATATCTCAAAATTGGGAGGTCCAGTGATATCTTTGGGGATAAACCTAGATCTATTTTGATCCGAAAAATGGCGGATCCAATTAGATCCAGCTATATATTTGGGGATAAACTTAGACCTAATTTGATCTCAATTTTGGCAGATCAAATTAGATCCGGCAATATATTTGTGGATAAACGTATATCTAATTTGATCCGAAAAAGTGGCAGATCGAATTAGATCTAGCTATATATTTGGGGATAAACTTAGATCTAATTTGATTCGAAAAATGGCACATCGAATTAGATCCAGAAATATATTTGTGGATAAACTTAGATATAAATTGATCTGAAAAATGGCAGATCAAATTAGATCCAGCAATATATTTGGGAATAAACTTGGATCTAAATTTATCAGAAAAATGGCAGATCGAATTAGATCCAGCAATTTATTTCGGTATTAAAATGGCAGATCGAATTAGAAACAGCAATATATTTGGGGATTGACATCTAAAATTATCCATAAAAATGACAAATAAAATTAGATGCCGCATTATATTTGGGTACTACGTAAGATCTCCATTTATTTGGGATTAAATAAGATCCCAGACATATATTGCCAACTGTTCAAAAAATAATAGACTGGCAGAGCACTGATTGTATAAAAACTACAATATTTTGTTAAAATAAGGTTTAAACTCAGAAGGTAACGAGTTCAATATGCATTTCTTTTACAAAATGAATTTCTTTTTATAAAATTAAAATTTTTTTTTCTATAAATGTTTTTATAAAATTATATATTTATTTTTTTATTAAATTGAAATCTTTGAATAAAATAATTTTATTTACATCTTTTTGACGCTCTACACCATTTCCAATTGTATTAATTGTTTTAAGATTTATCAATTGTATTTCAGAAATAATCAATTGAATTTCAGTTTTATCAATTGTGTTTCAGAACTCATCAATTATTTTTCACATTTATGAATTGTGTGTCAGAACTAGTCAATTGAAGTTCAGTTTTATCAATTCCCGAGTAAAAAAAATTATATATAATCATATGTGGCATATATTACAATATATAATTAGACATGTCGTTATGTATATCCATATATAACTATATATGACGTCTTTTTCCAAAATTTTTCCTTATATTATGCCATATATAATTTCATCTAATTAGATATCGGCCTTTATAATATTAGATATGGTATATATGATTATATATTACATAGCATGGCTGATCTTATTGCATATATAGTTGTATATAGAGCTATATCTTAATATATATGGTGGCATTTTAGCAATATATAATTATATATGGTATCATTTAAACAATATATAATTATATATGGTGCCAGTTAAACTAGATATTATCATATATGGTGGCATTTAAACAATATATGGTCATATATGGTATCTCATGAACAAAATTTTTAATACAGTTGCAGATATGATAATATATGGTACTATATATAGTGCGATATATATTTATATATGGTGTTATTTAAGCTATATATTATCATATATGGTGCCATTCAAACCATATATTATCATATATGGTACCATTTAAACCATATATTATCATATATGGTGCAATTTCAACAATATATGCCCATATATGGTACCTCATGAACAATATTTTTAATACATTTCCACATATGATAATATATGCTACCATATATAGTGCCATATATATATATATATATATATGGTGTTATTTAAGCAATATATTACCATATATGGTGCCATTTAAACCATATATTATCTTATATGGTGCCATTTCAACAATATATGCTCATATATGGTACCTCATGAACAACATTTTTAATACAGTTCCAGATATGATAATATATGCTACTATATAGTGCCATATATGTTTATATATGCTGTTATTTAAGAAATATATTAACATATTTGGTGCCATTTAAACCATATATTGTCATATACGGTGCCATTTCAACGTAAATATATGCTCATATATGGTACCTGATGAACGACATTTTTAATACAGATGCAGATATGATAATATATGCTACCATATATAGTACTATATACTTTGATATATCGTATCATTTAAACTACCCGAGGAAAAATAGTTACATATAGTCATATATATGATTAAGTTATATCTGTATAAATATACAGTTTCATCCGAAGAATGGCCCGATATATTTTTATCAATTGTTTATCAATTTGTATCTAAATGTATCAGTTTAGATCTGACCGGATTCAATTATGTGTTAATCAGATGAAATTGTATCAGATTTTTGATCTGATATTGTAATTTTTATAAAATCAGTGCTCTTCCAGTGTATTATTTTTTGAACTATTGTCAATATCTGTCTGGGATCTTATTTAATCCCAAATAAATGGAGATCTTACGTAGTACCCAAATATAATGCGGGATCTAATTTTAGCTGTCATTTTTCTGGATAGTTTTAGATGTCAATCTCCAAATATATTGCTGTTTCTAATTCGATCTGCAATTTATGGGATAAATTAAGATCCTACCAAATCCCCAAATATATCACTGAATTTAATTCGATCTGCAATTTATCGGAAAAGTTAAGATCTTACGCAATCCCGAAGTATATTACTGGATCTAATTTTATCTGTAATTTTTTGGATAAATTTAGATCTTACTTAATCCCCAAATATATTGCTGGATCTAATTTGATCTACCAATTTTATATTCAATTTATATCCAAGTTTATCCACAAATATATTGCTGGATCTAATTCGATCTGCCATTTTTCAGATAAATTTAGATCTAAGTTAATCCACAAATATATTGCTGGATCTAATTTGATCTCCCATTTTTCAGATCAATTTATATCTAAGTTTACCCACAAATATATTGCTGGATCTAATTCGATGTGCCATTTTTTGGATCAAATTAGATCTAAGTTTATCCCCAAATATATAGCTACATCTAATTCGATCTGCCACTTTTTCGGATCAAATTAGATATACGTTTATCCACAAATATATTGCGGGATCTAATTTGATCTGCCAAAATTGAGATAAAATTAGATCTAAGTTTATCCCCAAATATATAGCTGGATCTAATTGGATCCGCCATTTTTCGGATCAAATTAGATCTAAAAATATCCGCAAATATATAGCTGGATCCGCCAATTTTCGGATCAAAATAGATCTAGGTTTATCCCCAAAGATATCACTGGACCTCCCATTTTTGAGATATAACTTGATCTTAGTTTATCCCCATATATACAATGGGATCTAATACGATATGATTGGATACACCCAATTTTGAGATCTAATTGGATCAGCTAGATATTACAGCAGATCTTAAACAATATCAAATTGGATATAATTAGATATTGCGCGAGATCAATTTTTTTTACTCGGGTTGTGTTTCAGAAATTATTAATTGTATTTCCGAAATTCACAACTGTATTTCAGAAATTATCAAACTGTATTTCAGAAATTATCAATCGTATTTCCGAAATTATGAAATGTATTTGAGAAATTTTTCTCTATTAGCTATGAAATTCTGAAATAGATTTCATTATTTCTGGACACAACTAAATAAATAAATAATTAAATTTGCGTAATATTGTACTTTCTGAAGTGCAAATAATATTTTGTGATATACAATTAAAATTTTATAAAATACATTTAATAATTTCTGGAATACCTTTTTTCGATGCTTATAAGTTAGCTCGAAATGCTTTTAACATTCATTTAATTTGTAGCTATCACACATCTATAACAAGTCTCGTTAGATTAGAGTGTAGAGGTCTTGGCTGACAATCTGGTGGACTGGGTTAAATTTCATGTTTTTAAAAGCAAATATTAAAAAAGTTTTCTCAATTTTTTGAAAAATGTTTTTTGAAATCTATTTTTTTGCCAAGATAGTTAATGCAACGTTCTGCCAACGCATAACCGACCATCACCAACGGTTTGCCAGCATTGTGCCGATTATATTTTTCTGTCTGGGATGTTAAACTTAAACCTATTGTATATTAACATTAATTAACACTATATTTTTATTTTTAGGAAATACATTTTTATTTTATTATAAGTTAACATTAAATTAAATTTTAGATAATGGCACCAATTTGTAGTTGTAATTATTATATATTAAATCGTATATTCATAAACATTCTATACAGTTAGACGAGGTTTATGCAACTATTTAACTTTATAAAGTGTTTGTAAATTATAACTTAAATGTACAAATATATATGTTAAATGTACGTGAACAAATTGTTGATATGGACCCACAAATTGTATCTCAACTGATATTGGAATTATTGTACCATTACCATACATCAATATATATTGAATGATATACATATATTACAATATATGACACTGTATTATAAATATTGTTAATGAAGTAACATATCTGATAATATTTTTTATAGCACCATACATAGTTTTACATTATTCAAATTAAACCATATATGGAATTGTATTCAAAATGTTGTTGATGTGGTACCAAATTTGACCATATATTGTTTAAATTGTGCCATATATGACAATATATTGTTTAAATGATACCATATATGTCTACATGTTAATATTGTTTAAATGACACCATATATCAATATATATGGGACTATATATGGTAGCATATATTATCATATCTGCATCTGTATTAAAAATGTCGTTCATCAGGTACCATATATGAACATATATTGTTGAAATGGCACCATATATGACAATATATGGTTTAAATGGCACCATATATGGTAATATATTGCTTAAATAACACCATATATAAATATATATGACACTATATATGGTAGCATATATTATCATATGTGGAATTGTATTAAAAATATTGTTCATGAGGTACCATATATGGGCATATATTGTTGAAATTGCACCATATATGATAATATATGGTTTAAATGGTACCATATATGATAATATATGGTTTGAATGGCACCATATATGATAATATATGGTTTGAATGGCACCATATATGATAATATATAGCTTAAATAACACCATATATAAATATATATCGCACTATATATAGTACCATATATTATCATATCTGAAACTGAATTAAAGATTTGGTTTATGAGGTACCATATATGACCATATATTGTTTAAATGGCACCATATATGATAATATCTAGTTTAACTGTCACCATATATAATTATATATTGTTTAAATGATACCATATATAATTATATATTGCTAAAATGCCACCACATATATTAAGATATAGTTCTATATATAACTATATATGCAATAAGATCACCCATGTTATGTAATATATAATTATATATGCCATATCTAATATTATGAAGGCCGATATCTAATTAGATGAAATTATATATGGCATAATATAAGGAAAATTTTTCGGAAAAAACCTCATATATAATTATATATGGATATACATAACCACATGTCGTATTATATATTGTAATATATGCCACATATGATTATATATAATTTTTTTACTCGGGTATATAAAAGTCTATATGCTTCAATTTAAAAGCATATGTGGACATATCTAACTATAAGTTACTATATGTAATTACATAAAATAATATATGATTATATCAAAACTTTTTTACAACTTTTTTACAACTACATCTGATATTATTTTCTCAACGAATTTTTTTGTATGGTAAATGATGTTATTACATATCCCCAAAATATGACTCCATATATAACTACATAAGCCATATAAAACTAATCAAAATATATGTAGTGACCGATATGATTATATATGGTTCGATACTAAGTTATATAACAATGTATGTGTCGTCATACTAAAAATATTGTCTTGTAATTTTATATAACTTCCCGAGTAAAAAAAATTATATATAATCATATGTGGCATATATTACAATATATAATTAGACATGTCGTTATATATATCCATATATAATTATATATGACGTCTTTTTCCAAAATTGTTCCTTATATTATGCCATATATAATTTCATCTAATTAGATATCGACCGTTATAATATTAGATATGGTATATATGATTATATATTATATGTCTGATCTTATTGCATATATAGTTGTATATAGAGCTATATCTTAATATATATGGCGGCATTTTAAGAATATATAATTATATATGGTATCATTTAAACAATATATAACTATATATGGTGCCAGTTAAACTATTATCATATATGCCCGAGTAAAAAAAATTATATATAATCATATGTGGCATATATTACAATATATAATTAGACATGTGGTTATGTATATCCATATATAATTATATATGACGTTTTTTCAGAAAAATTTTCCTTATATTATGCCATATATAATTTCATCTAATTAGATATCGGCCTTCATAATATTAGATATGGCATATATAACTATATATTACATAACATGGTTGATCTTATTGCATATATAGTTATATATAGAACTATATCTTAATATATATGGTGGCATTTTAGCAATATATAATTATATATGGTATCATTTAAACAATATATAATTATATATGGTGACAGTTAAACTAGATATTATCATATATGGTGCCATTTAAACAATATATGGTCATATATGGTACCTCATAAACCAAATCTTTAATTCAGTTCCAGATATGATAATATATGGTACTATATATAGTGCGATATATATTTATATATGGTGTTATTTAAGCTATATATTATCATATATGGTGCCATTCAAACCATATATTATCATATATGGTGCCATTCAAACCATATATTATCATATATGGTACCATTTAAACCATATATTATCATATATGGTGCAATTTCAACAATATATGCCCATATATGGTACCTCATGAACAATATTTTTAATACAGTTCCACATATGATAATATATGCTACCATATATAGTGCCATATATATTTATATATGGTGTTATTTAAGCAATATATTACCATATATGGTGCCATTTAAACCATGTATTGTCATATATGGTGCCATTTCAACAATATATGCTCATATATGGTACCTGATGAACGACATTTTTAATACAGATGCAGATATGATAATATATGCTACCATATATAGTCCCATATATATTGATATATGGTGTCATTTAAACAATATTAATATATAGACATATATGGTATCATTTAAACAATATATTGTCATATATGGCACAATTTAAAGAATATATGGTCAAATTTGGTACCACATCAACATTTTGAATACAATTCCATATATGGTTTAATTTGAATAATATAAAACTGTATGGCGCTATAAAAAATATTATCAGATATGTTACTTCATTAACAATATTTATAATACAGTGTCATATATTGTAATATATGTATATCATTCAATATATATTGATGTATGGTAATGGTACAATAATTCCAATATCAGTTGAGATACAATTTGTGGATCCATATCAACAATTTGTTCACGTACATTTAACATATATAACTGTACATTTAAGTTATAATTTATAAAAACTTTATAAAGTTAAATAGTTCCATAAACCTCGTCTAACTGTATAGAATGTTTATGAATATACGATTTAATATATAATAATTACAACTGCAAATTGGTGCCATTATCTAAAATTTAATTTAATGTTAACTTATAATAAAATAAAAATGTATTTCCTAAAAATAAAAATATAGTGTTAATTAATGTTAATATACAATAGGTTTAAGTTTAACATCCCAGACAGAAAAATATAATCGGCACAAAGCTGGCAAACCGTTGGCGATGGTCGGTTATGCGTTGGCAGAACGTTGCATTAACTATCTTGGCAAAAAAATAGATTTCAAAAAACATTTTTGAAAAAATTGAGAAAACTTTTTTTAATATTTGAAACATGAAATTTAACCCAGTCCACCAGATTGTCAGCCAAGACCTCTACACTCTAATCTAACGAGACTTGTTATAGATGTGTGATAGCTACAAATTAAATGAATGATAAAAGCATTTCGAGCTAACTTATAAGCATCGAAAAAAGGTATTCCAGAAATTATTAAATGTATTTTAAAAAATTTTAATTGTATATCACAAAATATTATTTGCACTTCAGAAACTACAATATTACGCAAATTTAATTATTTATTTAAATGAATGTTACTTTAGTTTGACTCAAGATCATAAATTAATATCACTTTCTGTTTAAATTATTTTCAAATCAAAGCAAATCGAGTTTGTTATCAACAACTCAACTTAGACTAACATCAACGAAATTTAACAATGCTATTTTGATAACAAACTCGATTTGCTTTCAACATTCATATAAGTAGACGATTATCAAATATTAACCCACTCAAAGGCGAAAGGCACTGATGATGGCTTTGTAGCGAAAGCCGAAAATGCGCATTCTGCCTTGCTGGTCTTATCGAATTTTTTCAATAGTTTTTATTCTTTGTAATTTACTTGTACAAATTGTATCATCTTTCTTTGATTTGAAAATAATTTAAACAGAAAGTGATATTAATTTATGATCTTGAGTCAAACTAAAGTAACATTCATTTACTTAAAATAACAGATCAACTAAAAACTTTTCCCCCATTAATTATTTATTTATTTAGTTGTGTCCAGAAATAATGAAATCTATTTCAGAATTTCATAGCTAATAGAGAAAAATTTCTCAAATACATTTCATAATTTCGGAAATACGATTGATAATTTCTGAAATACAGTTTGATAATTTCTGAAATACAGTTGTGAATTTCGGAAATACAATTAATAATTTCTGAAACACAATTGATAAAACTGAACTTCAATTGACTGGTTCTGAAATACAATTCATAAATGTGAAAAATAATTGATGAGTTCTGAAACACAATTGATAAAACTGAAATTCAATTGATTATTTCTGAAATACAATTGATAAATCTTAAAACAATTAATACAATTGGAAATGGTGTAGAGCGTCAAAAAGATGTAAATAAAATTATTTTATTCAAAGTAAAAAAAAATGATATGGAGCCATATGAAGTTATATTTAATTATATATAATCTTTTATGTAATTAGATATAATTATATCCGAAAAATGAGAACGTCTTATTGTATTATATTGTATCGAATTGTATACAATTGTATACAATTGTATACAATTTGGTACAATTTGATACAATTTTATGCAATTCGATACAATTGCATCCGAATTTTGTACTCATCCAATTACATCAAATTATATCTTTTTGTATAAAATTATATAAAATGTTATAAAAGTGGACATAGTTTGATACAATTATATCTAAATATTAACCTTATACTTTTTATCATATTATATAGAACCATATCTAACAATATACATACAAAAATAATTTTTTTAAATAAAAAAAAATTTTCAATTACTTGTAATTGTTCTTTTTTGAATTGCAATTACAAATAATCGGCCTGATTACGAGTGTTGAATTTGTAGTCGAAATTTTCGACTCCATATACATTGATTTTGTATATAA
Source organism: Leucophora obtusa (assembly GCA_949987735.1). Lineage (NCBI taxonomy): Eukaryota > Metazoa > Arthropoda > Insecta > Diptera > Anthomyiidae > Leucophora > Leucophora obtusa. Next base: position 144,658,280 of record OX465295.1, read on the forward strand.
TGGAAATTATAAAGAAATGAAACTCTGATGGTGGATTTTTTTAAATCTGAGTGCTATATATGGTAAATCCAATTGAAAAATTGTTCAAAAGTTGCGATTTTAGTGAATTTTCAGCAAATTCGACATAGTTTCGACTACGACTACGACACTCGTAATAAGGCCGAATATGTAATTATAGATGAGTTTTTTTTTCAATTACAATTACATGTAATTGTGTAATTGCATTTCTAATTAATTACAAAATGTAATGATTAACCCCAGGCCTGCTGGAGATCTTATAATTTCGATAAATCTTCCATTACTTTTATCCAGATTTATCACGACAGTGCAATAAACATGAAAAAAAATTTATTTTAATTTAGTAATTTTAAAATAAAGTTAACAACACTGAAATTTTAAAGTTAATAGGATTATGATATACAACCAAGATATAAGAAATCAGTCAAGTGTACGTTATAGTATAGAGAATTTCGTATTAAAGCTTCAGTGTTGTTAATGTGCCATTTTTGACTCATGCTCAAAAAAAAAAAAAAACCAAAAAAAAAAAAACAAATTACTCACGCACGAGCATTTCGTTTTTTACTCAGCACACATGATTATATTAACTTACTTATTAAACTTACAATCAGAAAATTCTCACGCAAAACAGTAAAAATTACTAAAAACATATGATGCAAAAAATAAACTCACACACGAATCAATCACGGGTTATTCTTACTCACGCTCACGCACGAATCACTTAAGTATAGTAATTATTACTCACGATCACGTGTGAATAACGTGACTCCCGAACATTTCGTGTAATTACTAAATCTAAAACTAGTTCAAAATCATTGATAACATGGAACCAAATATAATACAATACGGTTTTATATGGACCTTATTTTTATATAAAATCACTTTGAAAAAATTGCCTATGTGGGATGATATATAATTATAGATGATTTTATAAAGAACGTTATAAGTTATATATGGGTTCATATTCGTCAAAATATAATCATAACTAACACAAATTATAAAAGATTTTTTATATGGATCCACATAGTTTTATATTATTATGTATAGTGTCATACTAAATTATATATAAACGTACATGTAATTATGTCTTTTATATGTTACTTTATGTACTTATATAAAGCCCATACATATATATGTAGGCCAATATGTAATAATATAAAATCACATATGTCTCCATATTAAAATCTTTGAGGAAAAAATATCTAACATATGACTATATAAAAGTATATCTGCTTGAACTTAAAAGCATATGTGGCCATATGTAACTATAAGTTACTATATGCAAAAAATAATATATGATTATATCAAAACTTTTTTACTCGGGTTTATAAAAAGAAATTCATTTTGTAAAAGAAATGCATATTGAACTCGTTACCTTCTGAGTTTAAACCTTATTTTAACAAAATATTGTAATTTTTATACAATCAGTGCTCTGCCAGTCTATTATTTTTTGAACAGTTGGCAATATATGTCTGGGATCTTATTTAATCCCAAATAAATGGAGATCTTACGTAGTACCCAAATATAATGGGGCATCTAATTTTATCTGTCATTTTTATGGATACTTTTAGATGTCAATCCCCAAATATATTGCTGTTTCTAATTCGATCTGCCATTTTAATACCGAAATAAATTGCTGGATCTAATTTGATCTGCACTTTTTCTGATAAATTTAGATCCAAATTTATACCCAAATATATTGCTGGATCTAATTTGATCTGCCAATGTTCGGATCAATTTATATCCAAGTTTATCCCCAAATATATTGCTGGATCTAATTCGATCAGGCATTTTTCTAATAAAGTTAAATCCAAGTTTATCCCTAAATATATTACTGGATCTAATTCGATCTGTCATTTTTCGTATCAAATTAGATCTAAGTTCATCCACAAACATATAGCTGGATCTAATTCGATCTGCCATTTTTCGGATCAAATTAGGTCTTACTAAATCCCAAAATATATTGCTGGATCTAATTTGATCTGCCGATTTTCTATTCAATTTATATCCAGGTTTATCCACAAATATATTGCTGGATCTAATTGGATCTGCCATTTTTCGGATAAATTTAGATCTAAGTTAATCCACAAATATATTGCTGGATCTAATTTGATCTGCCATTTTTCAGATCAATTTATATCTAAGTTTATTCACAAATATATTGCTGGATCTAATTCGATGTGCCATTTTTCGGATCAAATTAGATCTAAGTTTATCCCCAAATATATTGCTAGATCTAATTCGATCTGCCACTTTTTCGGATCAAATTAGATCTAAGTTTATTCACAAATATATTGCTGGATCTAATTCGATCTGCCAAAATTGAGATCAAATTAGATCTAAGTTTATCCCCAAATATATAGCTGGATCTAATTGGATCCGCCATTTTTCGGATCAAATTAGATCTAAAAATATCCCCAAATATATAGCTGGATCCGCCAATTTTCGGATCAAAATAGATCTAGGTTTATCCCCAAAGATATCTTTGGACCTCCCAATTTTGAAATATAACTTGATCTTAGTTTATCCCCATATATACAATTGGATCTAATACGATATGATTGGATACACCCAATTTTGAGATCTAATTGGATCAGCTAGATATTACAGCAGATCTTAAACAATATCAAATTGGATATGATTAGATATTGCGCGAGATCAATTTTTTTTACTCGGGTGGTGGCATTTAAACAATATATGGTTGTATATGGTACCTCATGAACAAAATCTTTAATACAGTTGCAGATATGATAATATATGCCACTAAATCTAGTGCCATATATATTTATATATGGTGTTATTTAAGTAATATTTTAGCATATATGTTGCCATTTAAACCATATATTATTATATATGGTGCCATTTTAACAATATATGGCCATATATGGTACCTCATGATCAAAATTTTTAATACAGTTCCAGATATGATAATATATGATTATATAGTGCCATATATATTTATATATGATGTTATTTAAGTAATATATTACTATATATGGTGCCATTTAAACCATATATTATCATATATGGTGCCATTTCAACAATATATGCTCATATATGGTACCTTATGAACAACATTTTTAATACAGTTCCAGATATGATAATATATGCTACCATATATAGTACCATATACTTTGATATATATGTGATTAAGTTATATCTGTATAAATATACAGTTTCATCCGAAGAATGGCCCGATATATTTTTATCAATTGTTTATCAATTTTTATCTAATTGTATCAGTTTAGATCTGACCTGATTAAATAATGTGTTAATCAGATGAAATTATATCTTATTTTTGACCTGATACAATTTTATCGGTTTGTATGTAATGGTGTCAGGTTTGATCGTAATTGGTTCAATTTTATATAAATAAAATATAATTGTATCCGACATTTACCTTATACAATTGTATCAAAGTTCTAAACTGATATCAGGTCAAAATTGGAATATAACTATATAATTTTGTATACAAATATATCTATTTGGACCTAAACTGATACCATGTGATATAAACCAATAAAATTGTATCAGGTGAAAAATCTGATACAATTTCATCTGATTAACACATAATTTGATCAGGTCAGATCTAAAATGATGCAATTAGATAAAAGCTGATAAACAACTGATACAATTTTATCGGGCCATTTTTCGGATCAAATGGAACATGGATGACTCTAAGTTATATATTACCATACAAAGCTCCATATTGTTTTCTTTAATAGGGAACATACCATATATGGTGCAATTTAAACAATATATGGTCATTAGAGTGGGGCGATTTGTATGGACAAAATTTTTTTGATATTGTGCCATTGATTTTTCGATAGCCACACTTATTATCCGATTTTCATAAGTAATACCTTTCTGGAAAGGTTGTAATGTTATATTGTTTACAACTTCATTAGTTGTTTTAAAAAGCCAACGCAAGATGGCGCTAATCTAGCATTTATTTAAAATCTGCAAAAAATTGAAGTTTGGGCGCCTCGAAAATGATTTTTTTGATATGTCGTAGTGGAATTTTTTTTTCCTCATGCCAAAAGCTATCGAAAAATCGATGGCACAATATCGATTGCTAAATCGACCCACCCTATGGTCATATATGGTAACTCATCAGCAACTACAATATTAACTGTATTTCAGAAGCTATTAATTGTATTTCAGAAATTTTAAATGTATTTCAGAAATTATGGAATGTATTTCAGAAATTAATTAATTGTATTTCAGAAATAATCAAATCTATTTCAGAACTTGTTGATTGTTTATCATAGCCCGAGTAAAAATAGTTATATAGGAAATTATATAATTTAATATGGACTAATATGTTTATATATAGTCAAGTGTAACACTATATCTTTGCGGATATAATTATGTATAGCTTTGAGTTTTTCAAAAATTTCTTATATGATGTCATATATAGATCAGTATAAATATACATGTCCCCATATATATTTGTATGTGCCATAAATATTTACATATCTATGACAATTTTAATACATCGTCATATATAGTTAAAAATGGCTTTGTCGGAAAATATATAAAGTTTTATATACCCGACTAAAAAAGATGTTATGTAATCATATATCACCATATATAAACCCATATATATGTTCATATCTAATTTGATACGAATATTGGAATATATAATTATATCAAACGAGATAAGCATGTTATCTAAACTGATAGAATTTGATCCGTAAAATGGGTCTATCTAATTGCATTAAATTATATATAAATACATATAATTTTATAAAAATTTTCAAATAAAATTTTAGTAAATATTGTTCACACAAAAAAATATTGTTCAACTTTTGTTGTGTTTTTCGTTTGTTTTATTTATGTAGTTGTTTTTATAAATGTTTATGTATTAGTAACTGATATTTTAAATTACTTTTTATAAAATTTTATAAATTTTCGTTGAGTTTATTTAGTTAAATATTTTAATTTTGCCATATTAAATATGAATATTTATTAATTCTAGAACATTACTGTAAAATAGTAATGTAATTTTTGAAATTTTGTTTAAAAAATTAAAAATTTTTTTAAACAAAAAATCGCAAAAAGTTTTCATTAAAAACAAACTATTTTTTTAATTTTCAAAAAAAATTTGACAGAGTCGTTATGCCCCAGAAAAAAGAAGAAAACTAATTTCTGTGAGAGAATCTTTCATATAAGTATAAATAAATCCATCAAATGAATGAAAATTGCATACAGGTTTATTTTAATAAAATTCAATGTTATGAAATGCAAGCTAAAAATAAAGAAATATATTTTTTATAGTTGGCATGACAACTACCACCTTATCCAGCTGAATAGAGTCTTATTTAGAATTTATACAATATTGATCAATTTTTAATCCAATGGATTAATTTTTAATCAAATGCATATAATATGCTATTTAGAAGGTATACAATATTGATCAATTTTTAATCCAATAAATTAATTTTTACTCAAATACATATAAAAAAACCAATAAAAATCCTAATCAAATGTATCACTATTTTATTGAAAATTTTTCAATTAAAGAGCTACAAATTTTTATTGTGATTGGAGAAATTTCAACGATAAAATTTATTGAATAGGCAGTTTTCAAAATTGAATTTAGTTTTTATTTTTTTTGTGTGTTGAGATCACTTATTTTCATTCATATTAAATACTAATGGCCGACAGAACAGTTTGGCTAACAAAATGGGTATTTGTCGATCTTTGGTATTGATAGAAATGAGGATTGAATGCGATTTAGGACGTTTTTAGGACGCAAATTGTCCTTAAACTTAGAATAACGCAGTTTGTAATTGAATATCAATAAAAAACAAAATTCAAAACGAGAAAAAGTTGCTTAGAAAAATTTGTGCTAATAAACTTGGAAATATTTGACAAAGTAAATTTTCGGTTTTTACTCAACTTTACAAAAATTTGTCGGAACAACTTTTTCTACTTTAGAGTTTTTGTCTTATAAAATTTGTCTTTCTTATAAAATAAAAAAAAAACTCTTTCTAAGTTTGTCTTCTTCATTGTTATAGTGCAATAAACTTTACAAAATTTTGTATAATTAGATTTCATGTTATGTTATATATTTTGATATAAGATTGTTTATAGAAGCTTATACGCCATTATATATAATTATATATAAACTATATCGCAAATCTCTTAATATATGGCTGGATACCAAATCGCATATGATTATATATAACGTCATATCAAACATATTTATAAAACCAAAGTGTTAATATAAATGTATATGGTTATATAAAGCCACGCATATAAACATTTATAATAATATCAAATCATATAAGATTATATAAAAACTTTTTTAGTCGGGTAGCTGAATGTTAAATTTTTTTCTAAGTTGTTTTAGATATGTTTAAGTATAGCGCAAAGTAAAAAAAAATCTATGTTTTTTTGAGATATATTTATGTATGATTTCAAAATATAAAAGGCGTACTCATTATAACTCCTAAATTCCTTGTAAACCTTGTATAAATACAAGCCATATTTTTATGTATGGAATTTGATATTAAACTCATAAACATACCAGGTTTACACAGTTTACGGGTAGAATACAAGTTTATATGAGAAGGCTTAAAATGCTTGGTTAGAATTATGTACAACTTCTTTTAAATTTTTATTTAAATTTTTAATTCTTAACTTAAGGGTGTTATTTTTCAGTACTTTTTAATAGTTTTTGTTTTGATCTTGAAGTATGAAGCGTTATATAATTATGTCTTTCTACATCAAATTAGATATAATTATATCGGGTCAAAATCCGGATAAGATTGTATATGATTCAATATATTTAGATCTTATCCGATATAATTTTATCCACAATTTTTCGGATCATAGCATATCTCCAATTATATTAAATAAGATATCATTACATATGACATCATATTATTTTTTTTACCCGGGAGTTAATAGAGAAAAATTTCTAAATTACATTTCGTAATTTCTGAAATACAATTGATAATTTCTGGAATACAGTTTGATAATTTCTGAAATACAGTTGTGAATTTCGGAAATACAATTAATAAATTCTGAAATACAATTGATAAAACTGAAATTCAATTGACTAGTTCTGAAATACAATTCATAAATCTGAAAAATAATTGATAAGTTCTGAAATACAATTGATAAAACTGAAATTCAATTGATTATTTCTGAAATACAATTGATAAATCTTAAAAACAATTGATACAATTGGAAATGGTGTAGAGCATCAAAAAGATGCAAATAAAATTATTTTTTTTTAAAAATTCAATTTAATAAAAAAAATATAATTTTATAAAAACATTTATAGAAAATAAAATTATAATTTTATAAAAAGAAAATATTTTAATAAAAAAAATGCAGAGCCGTGAACGATATCGAACTCGAGACCTTCTGAGTTTAAACCTTATTTTAACAAAATATTGTAATTTTTATAAAACAATGCTCCGCCAGTGTATTATTTTTTGAACTGTTGTCAATATCTGTCTGAGATTTTATTTAATCCCAAATAAATGGAGATCTTTTGTAGTACCCAAATATAATGCGGGATCTAATTTTATCTGTCATTTTTCTGGATAGTTTTAGATCTTACTTAATCCCCAAATATATTGCTGGATCTAAATCGATCTGCCATTTTAATACTGAAATAAATTGCTAGATCTAATTCGATCTGCAATTTATGGGATAAATTAAGATCTTACCAAATCCCCAAATATATAACTGGATTTAATTCGATCTGCAATTTATCGAAAAAGTTAAGATCTTACGCAATCCCGAAATATATTACTGGATCTAATTTTTGATCTGTCATTTTTTGGATATATTTAGATCTTACTTAATCCCCAAATATATTGCTGGATCTAATTCGATCTGCCATTTTTCAGATCAAATTAGATCAAAGTTTATCCACAAATATATTGCTGGATCTAATTCCATCTGCCATTTTTCGGATCAATTTAGATCTAAGTTTATCCCCAAATATATTGCTGGATCTAATTCGATCTGCCACTTTTTCGGATCAAATTAGATCTAAGTTTATCCACAAATATATTGCTAGATCTAAAACGATCTGCCAAAATTGAGATCAAATTAGATCTAAGTTTATCCACAAATATATAGCTCTATCTAATTCGATCCGCCATTTTTCGGATCAAATTAGATCTAAGTTTATCCACAAATATATAACTGGATCTAATTCGATCCGCCATTTTTCGGATCAAATTAGATCTAGGTTTATCCCCAAATATATCATTGGACATCCCAATTTTCAGATATAACTTGATCTTAGTTTATCCCCATATATACAATGGGATCTAATACGATATCATTGGATACACCCAATTTTGAGATCTAATTGGATCTCAGATCTTAAACAATATCAAATTGGATATGATTAGATATTGCGCGAGATCAATTTTTTTTACTCGGGTTTCTATATAATCCCGTAGAAATTAATATATAGATCAACATCAAATTTAGTAGTCTGCAAATTAAGAGTTAATTACTCCATAGCCAAATAATTTTCACGTGATTTTTTTTTCATGTAAAATCATGTCAAAAAATGATGCGTACGATTTAGAAGACAAAAGCATTCAAATAAATTTTTATTTTATGTTATAAAATTTGGGCCTCTAAAATTGTTCAAACTATACAAATTTCAATGTCAATTTAATAGCTGTTATGCATAAAAATTATACCTACTATCAGACAAAATTATATAAAATCAGATATTTTTATATCGAATTAGATATAATGTGATGTCCTGGAAATGGACAAATCTCGGATAAAACTGTATCAAATTATATCTAATTTTATATAATTAGATACATGTAGATGACCCATTTTTTGGATCAAGCTGTATCTTATCAAATAAGATATTATTATATATGACACCATATTAAGATTTTTACCCAGGAGGTCAAAAATCGGATACAATTTCATCTGATTAACACATAATTTAATCAGGTCAGATCTAAACTGATACACCCAGCAAAATATTGGTAATGAAACCTTATTACTATCTGCATTACCAAAAATGATATATAATTACCTTTTGCATTATTTTATAATATAAAATAATGACTTCCTAATAACGGCCTATTGTATTCATTGTTTCTAAATATAAAATAATGACTTACTCGTAATAGTTTAAATAAGTACTTTTTACACACCCGAGTAAAAAAATTATATATAATCATATGTGGCATATATTACAATATATAATTAGACATGTGGTTATGTATATCCATATCTAATTATATATGACGTCTTTTTCCAAAATTTTCCTTATATTATGCCATATATAATTTCATCTAATTTGATATCGGCCTTCATAATATTAGATATGGCATATATAATTATATATTACATAACATGGTTGATCTCATTGCACATATAGTTATATATAGAACTATATCTTAATATATATGGTGGCATTTTAGCAATATATAATTATATATGGTATCATTTAAACAATATATAATTATATATGGTGACAGTTAAACTAGATATTATCATATATGGTGCCATTTAAACAATATATGGTCATATATGGTACCTCATAAACCAAGTCTTTAATTCAGTTCCAGATATGATAATATATGGTACTATATATAGTGCGATATATATTTATATATGGTGTTATTTAAGCTATATATTATCATATATGGTGCCATTCAAACCATATATTATCATATATGGTACCATTTAAACCATATATTAGCATATATGGAGCAATTTCAACAATATATGCCCATATATGGTACCTCATGAACAATATTTTTAATACAGTTCCACATATGATAATATATGCTACCATATATAGTGCCATATATATTTATATATGGTGTTATTTAAGCAATATATTACCATATATGGTGCCATTTAAACCATATATTGTCATATATGGTGCCATTTCAAAAATATATGCTCATATATGGTACCTGATGAACGACATTTTTAATACAGATGCAGATATGATAATATATGCTACCATATATAGTCCCATATATATTGATATATGGTGTCATTTAAACAATATTAATATATAGACATATATGGTATCATTTAAACAATATATTGTCATATATGGCACAATTTAAACAATATATGGTCGTATTTGGTACCACATCAACAACATTTTGAATACAATTCCATATATGGTTTAATTTGAATAATGTAAAACTATGTATGGCGCTATAAAAAATATTATCAGATATGTTACTTCATTAACAATATTTATAATACAGTGTCATATATTGTAATATATGTATATCATTCAATATATATTGATGTATGGTAATGGTACAATAATTCCAATATCAGTTGAGATAAAATTTGTGGGTCCATATCAACAATTTGTTCACGTACATTTAACATATATATTTGTACATTTAAGTTATAATTTATAAACACTTTATAAAGTTAAATAGTTCCATAAACCTCGTCTAACTGTATAGAATGATTATGAATATACGATTTAATATATAATAATTACAACTACAAATTGGTGCCATTATCTTAAATTTAATTTAATGTTAACTTATAATAAAATAAAAATGTATTTCCCAAAAATAAAAATATAGTGTTAATTAATGTTAATATACAATAGGTTTAAGTTTAACATCCCAGACAGAAAAATATAATCGGCACAATGCTGGCAAACCGTTGGCAATGGTCGGTTATGCGTTTGCAGAACGTTGCATTAACTATCTTGGCAAAAAAATAGATTTCAAAAATCATTTTTAAAAAAATTGAGAAAACTTTTTTTAATATTTGCTTTTAAAAACATGAAATTTAACCCAGTCCACCAGATTGTCAGCCAAGACCTCTACACTCTAATCTAACGAGACTTGTTATAGATGTGTGATAGCTACAAATTAAATGAATGATAAAAGCATTTCGAGCTAACTTATAAGCATCGAAAAAAGGTATTCCAGAAATTATTAAATGTATTTTAGAAAATTTTAATTGTATATCACAAAATATTATTTGCACTTCAGAAAGTACAATATTACGCAAATTTAATTATTTATTTATTTAGTTGTGTCCAGAAATAATGAAATCTATTTCAGAATTTCATAGCTAATAGAGAAAAATTTCTCAAATACATTTCATAATTTCGGAAATACGGTTGATAATTTCTGAAATACAGTTTGATAATTTCTGAAATACAGTTCTGCATTTCGGAAATACAATTAATAATTTCTGAAACACAATTGATAAAACTGAACTTCAATTGACTAGTTCTGAAATACAATTCATAAATGAGAAAAATAATTGATGAGTTCTGAAACACAATTGATAAAACTGAAATTCAATTGATTATTTCTGAAATACAGTTTGATAATTTCTGAAATACAGTTCTGAATTTCGGAAATACAATTAATAATTTTTGAAATACAATTGATAAAACTGAAATACAATTGACTAGTTCTGAAATACAATTCATAAATCTGAAAAATAATTAATAAGTTCTGAAATACAATTTATAAAAGTGAAATTCAACTGATTATTTCTGAAATACAATTGATAAATTTTAAAACAATTAATACAATTGGAAATGGTGTAGAGCGTCAAAAAGATGTAAATAAAATTATTTTATTCAAAGATTTCAATTTAATAAAAAAATAAATATATAATTTTATAAAAAAATTTATAGAAAAAAAAAAATTTTAATTTTATAAAAAGAACTCGAGCCCTTCTGAGTTTAAACCTTATTTTAACAATATATTGTAATTTTTATACAATCAGTGCTCTGCCAGTCTATTATTTTTTGAACAGTTGGCAATATATGTCTGGGATCTTATTTAATCCCAAATAAATGGAGATCTTACGTAGTACCCAAATATAATGCGGCATCTAATTTTATCTGTCATTTTTATGGATACTTTTAGATGTCAATCCCCAATTATATTGCTGTTTCTAATTCCATCTGCCATTTTAATACCGAAATAAATTACTGGATCTAATTCGATCTGCCATTTTTCTGATAAATTTAGATCCAAGTTTATCCACAAATATATTGCTGGATCTAATTTGATCTGCCATTTTTCGGTTAAATTTAGATCCAAGTTTATCCCCATATATATTGCTGGATCTAATTCGATTAGGAATTTTTGGGATAAATTTAGATCTAAGTTTATCCACATATATATTGCTGGATCTAATTCGATGTGCCATTTTTCGGATCAAATTAGATCTAAGTTTATCCCCAAATATATAGCTAGATCTAATTCGATTTGCCACTTTTTCGGATCAAATTAGATATACGTTTATCCACAAATATATTGCGGGATCTAATTTGATCTGCTAAAATTGAGATCAAATTAGATCTAAGTTTATCCCCAAATATATAGCTGGATCTAATTGGATCCGCCATTTTTCGGATCAAATTAGATCTAAAAATATCCGCAAATATATAGCTGGATCCGCCAATTTTCGGATCAAAATAGATCTAGGTTTATCCCCAAAGATATCACTGGAAATCCCAATTTTGAAATATAACTTGATCTTAGTTTATCCCCTTATATACAATGGGATCTAATACGATATGATTGGATACACCCAATTTTGAGATCTAATTGGATCAGCTAGATATTACAGCAGATCTTAAACAATATCAAATTGGATATAATTAGATATTGCGCGAGATCAATTTTTTTTACTCGGGCAGTTAAATTTTATACATTTTTATTTATAATATGTAAATATGTTTTATGTTTAATTTTTTATGACGAGTCCTAAAATTACACACTAGAGAAAATTAAAATTTTTCTGAATGTATTTCCTTAAGCTAATAGTATTTGCTTAACGCCTTATTTTTAAGAATTAAGTAAGCAATCGGATAACCACTTATAATTCAACTTTTTGTAAGCATGTGTGTAACCACTTATTATTCAAAATCTCGTAACTACTTATTTCTCATTTTTTCGTAAGCGAGCAGGTAAGCGTGACTACTTATAAAAACGACCACGCCAAACAAAAATAATGAGTTTAGACGCCAAAAAATAAGCGGATTTATGAATTTCTATTATATAACAACTTATTTGGTAATGAAAGATTTTGCTGGGCAGTTAAATAAAAATTGATAAAATATATTGGGCCATTCTTCGGATGAAACTGTATATTTATACAGATATAACTTAGTCACATATATGACTATATGTACCCAGTAGCAAATGGTCGAACTAGTTTTAAAAAGTACCAGTTTTTTGACTAGTAACTATAAAACTAGTTCTCAATATACCCATTTTGAACCAGTTGTGAACTAGTTTAATACGATCTATGTCGGGACTGTAAAACAATTAACTAAATTGAAATGCGAGATTTAAAATTCTCATTTTGTTTACATTTGTATAAAACAGAGTTTGCAAATAAACACTTAATTTTTATTTTTTTTTTTTACTGTGAATTGACTTGAGGTGCAAGTCAACTGGTACAGTTCTGGTACCAAAGAGTCACTCCGGAACTAGTTTGGTAAATTTCTCATAAGTAACAGTAGGTACAGCTCCCTCTTTTTATTCTTAAAACAATAATTTTGAACCATTTGTGTACCTATTAGTTTCATTGAAACAATGCAAGACTATTTCGAAATATTAAATTTAAATAAGAGTTTTAAAATTCTAGTTTTGTTTACATTTGTTTTTAATAATATAGTCTGAGTTTGCGAATAAACACTAAAATTTTTTATTGTGATTAGAAATCATAAACCCAAAATATTTTGGATTTCATTTGGGGAATGGACCTAATTATCTCAGGTCTCTATCTATCGGTCTCATCTATGTTTCATCAAAGGAAAAGCCTTTGTTTTTTATCTATATCATTTAGGTCTTTACCAACTGGTACAGTACTATTTATAAAGAGTCACTTCGGAACTGGTTCCGCGAGTGTCACATTAGTACCAGTTTTTCTCCCTATTTTTCGTCCTTAAATTGTAATTTCTAAACTAGTTCTACAACTAGTACCAAGTGGGAGTTTGGTGACAATTGTCCCCATTCCTATGACATCTCAATGTAAATTCTACAGTTGTTTGTATGGAGAGGCGGTAGAACTCGTACTAGTTGCCTGGTTCAACTAAACTAGTACATAACTGGTTCTGAACTAGTATTTTTTGCTACTGGGTAACTATTTTTACTCAGGTTGTTTAAATGATACGATACAACAAAGTATATGGTAGCATATATTATCATATCTGGAACTGTATTAAAAATGTTGTTCATGAGGTCCCATATATGAGCATATATTGTTGAAATGGCACCATATATGATAATATATGGTTTAAATGGCACCATATATAGTAATATATTACTTAAATAAAACCATAAATATAAATGGCACTATATATAGTATCATATATTATCATATCTGGAACTGTATTGAAAATTTTGATTATGAGGTACCATATATGGCCATATATTGTTGAAATGGCACCATATATAATAATATATGGTTTAAATGGCACCATATATGCTAATATATTGCTTAAATAACACCATATATAAATATATATTGCACTATATTTAGTAGAATATATTATCATATATGCAACTGTATTAAAGATTTCGTTCATGAGGTACCATATATGACCATATATTGTTTAAATGCCACCATATATGATAATATATAGTTTAACTGGCACCATATATAGTTATATATTGTGTAAATGATACCATATATAATTATATATTCCTTAAATGTCGCCATTTATATTAAGATATAGCTCTATATACAGGGTGGCGCAAAAGTCATCGCCCTATCGGAAAATGCTATATTTTTTGCAAGTGGCGGTAGAAGTCAGTTCTGCTTTGACATTTGTGAAGTAAACAGATACAAAATACACGTCAATAACACATTAATAACTATACTCCTCAAGAACGCGGAATATTTAGTTGTTTCGATTTTTTTGCCACCACGTTTCATCGAAAGTCATCATGAGCGACAAGGCCCATTTCGATCTTTGTGGATATGTGAATAAGCAGAATAAGCAGACTGGCGATTTAACCGTTCTAGACTTCTTTTTGTGGGGTTTCTTAAAGTCACGAGTCTATGTCATCAAGATTGACTCTTGAAGTCCTCAAAAGGAATATCCGTCAAGAAGGCGGGAACCTATCGGCGGAAGTTCTGGCAAAAGTGATCGAAAATGCCCGTATGGTTATCATTTCTGGCGGCGGCCACTTCGCCGATAACATTAAATAAACAAAATCCAAAGGCAAAATCGAAGTTTTTCATTTAAAAAAAAAATTACAGCCAAAGAACTTCGGGAGACAGACAACTTTTGCGCCACCTTGTACAACTATATATGCAATAAGATCAGCCATGCTGTGTAATATATAATCATATATACCATATCTAATATTATAAAGGCCGATATCTAATTAGATGAAATTATATATGGCATAACATAAAGAAAAATTTTGGAAAAAGACGTCATATATAATTATATATGGATATACATAAAGACAAGTCTAATTATATATTGTAATATATGCCACATATGATTATATATAATTTTTTTTACTCGGGTATATAAACTGTTTTACTCGGTTGATTTCCCCCTTTTTATTTTTTGAGTGTAGGTTAGGGAAAAGAAAATTTCATATTATGGGGTTCAGTTTTGATGCATATGGTCTTGCGAATGTGCAAATGCAAAATATTGTAGCTTTTGTTGGCAATCCAACAACAAAATACATAGTATTGCAATTGTCACATCATTGCTTTTGCGCAATACTAAAACTGTATAGCTTTTTTTGCTACGTGTATTGCGTTTGCATCACTAATACTCGAACAGCTGACATTTGTAAACAATAATTTAGAATGGTCAAACAAAATTAAAGGTATGGAGCCGACAACTATAAGTAAAAAACGAGTAAAAAGGTTAAAGTCGGGCATGCCGACTATACAATACCCTACACCAGTCTGGTGTATTGTTTGGATCCGAAATTCGAATGGGTTAAAAAGGGGCTTATGTCAAAATTTTCTATAATGTGAGTCAGCGCACCAAATTTCATTAAAATATCTTAATATTTGCGACCTGCAGTTTGTAACCAAGCCAAATTTGGGGGGACCCTTATATGGGCACTAGTTCTAAACATGGACCGATGTTCACCAAAATCAATAGGCTTCGTCCTTGGGCCAACATAGGTCTATGTACCAAATTTCATCAAAATATCTTAATATTTACGACCTGCAGCGTATAAACAATATAATTTTGGTAGGACCCTTATATGGGCACTAGGTCTAAACATGGACCGATGTTCAAAAAAATCAAACTTGTTCGTCCTTGGGCCAACATAGGTCTGCGTACCAATTTTCATCAAAATATCTTAATAGCTGCGACCTGTAGAGTGCGCACAAGATTGCATGGACAGACAGACAGACGGACGGACGGACAGACGGACATCGTTAAATCGAAATAAAAAAAAATTCTGAACCGATCGGTATACTATAAGGTGGGTCTACGACCAATATTTTTTGGTGTTACAAACATCAGCACAAACTTATAATACCCTGACCACATAGTGGTGTAGGGTATAATTAAAAAGAGAAAAACCCAACAAAAAAAGAACGCCAGATGAATTAAAATTGTTCTGGATTATTTGGAGGAGGCAGGAAACATAAAGATGAGTTTCTAAGAGAAATCTGAAATTTTTTATAAGCATTTTAAAACAATTTCACAAAATAATGAAACACCTTTTTGTTAATTTTCACGACGAATAATTCTGTATATCAGCTGTTACCTAATTTGCATCTAACATTGCAAAGTTGCTTAAAATACCGCTCACTGTCAATGACAAAATTATTGCAATAGCAAACAGTTGCAACCTAAAACGCACCAAACACTGAATACCGCTATTATAAAATTAGTGGTAGCCTAATGTGGCTTTGCTTTTCTATTATTTAGTCTTAAAGGTTGATAGTTTTAAGTGCTAAAAAGACGGCGCTTTTTTTGTTTTTTGATTGCTTAAACCGACGAAGAAGTAAAAACATAATTTAGTGCACCAATATATTTAAACTTTTGTATTCGTTTTGCCAGATTTCACTATTATCTGCCCACCTGTTTTAGAGTTACAGTATTGACAAAAATAATGAGTATAAAAATAGATTTTCAAAAAAATAAATTTTTTAAAAAAATAGTTTTTTATCATAAAATTTTGTTTAATAAAATTTCCTCATGCGGGAATCGAACCTAGGACTCCAAATTGCCAGTCAATAGCTCTGCCATCTGAGCTCTGTCGTCATGTTATAATTGATAGATAAAAATATAACACAGTACAACAAAATAAGAAACATTTGATTCATCGGGATTGCGACACATCATTTCCAATAGACCTTGTTACGCAGATCACGAATATGGCCTTAGAATTTTAAAGTTAGCTATATTTTAAGGAATATCTAATATTTGAATTTGTACCTTAAGTAAACATCTCATGTTACTTAATTTATCAAAAACAAATTCGCATTTTCTGTTTTAATTTTAGTTAATATTGACTAAACCTAAAAAATACTGACTTTTTAATACCTAAAAATTAAGGAGTCTGTGACAAATCTTAAAATATAAAACACATATAAAATCATTAAAAAATATAAAACATATATTTTCTAATCAATTTCAACAAAGTATAAGATAATTGAAGTGCAAATTTCTAAAAAATAACGATTTCAAAACATGCATGTTCAAAAATGAACTTTATTCCCTTTTGCCATAGTAAATTCATATAAAATTTATTTGAAATAAAAAAGATTGAATTTTCTGCAAATGTTGATGCAGAAGTTGTGATTCTTTTGATAAAAACCCAGCAAAATATTGGTAATGACACCTCATTACTATCTGCATTACCAAAAATGATATATCATTACATTTTGCATTATTTTATAATATAAAATAATGACTTCCTAATAACGGAAGTCATTATTGTATTCATTGTTTCTAAATATAAAATAAT
Organism: Leucophora obtusa; assembly: GCA_949987735.1. Classification (NCBI taxonomy): domain Eukaryota; kingdom Metazoa; phylum Arthropoda; class Insecta; order Diptera; family Anthomyiidae; genus Leucophora; species Leucophora obtusa. The sequence continues at coordinate 144,676,228 of OX465295.1, forward strand.
GACTTACGAGTACTCGTATTAGTTTAAATAAGTACTTTTCACACACCCAGCAAACAAAGATGATCATTAATGACTCAGAAATGATCTCCAAAAACATAAACATTTTTCCACTTTTTCCTATGAAAGTGGTCCGTCCAAAAAAGCCCCCTGTGTACCTACTCAGAAATGACTCACAAAAAAGAACGTATAAAATCGAAATTTTCTTCATAAATTTAAATAATTTTGGAATCTTCTTTGAGTCCGAAAAATGAACCCTCGTTTTGAGACAGCTTTTTAGATTGTAGAGACAACTTTTTGGATTGTTTTCTGAGGGTTCATATTTTCTACCAAAATAAGAGTGTTTTCAAAAAAACAATAATCATTTTTATGAGCCATTTAAAAATCTTATTTATGAGCGCTCCGAAATTGTTGGCTGGGCAGTTACATTTTTATATTATATGTAAATATGTTTTATGTTTAAATTTTCATGACGAGTCCTAAAATTACACACTAGAGAAAACTTAAATTTTTCTGAATGTATTTCCTTAAGCTAATAGTAAGGAGTGAGATCATAAAAAAGTTAACACACATAAAGTTAAATAAAAAACAAACCACTGAATTTTAAGACTTCAAACCAAATTTTTATTAAATGAAATTTAATTGCAACATTTCCTCGAACATCGGAAACATAAAATTCTTGACCAGGGAGCTGCGAAAAATCAGCCAGGACATAAGTTTTGTCGTGCATTACACAAAAGTTGTATTTTTGTATAAAATTTGATTTTAATTTTCGAGCTCTGGTTTTGGCCTCCAAAATTTTAAAAGCGTTTCTATCGGTAATTTTTTTAACTTTGTAGGACTTTAGTCCTGCCTTACGTTTCACTTTACGTATAAAAAAGTGCGAGCATTGGGCTAACCGAGCTGTTTTTCCGTCAGATGTGTTAGGAGCTCTCGTAAGGATGCTTTTAACTTTATATGCCTTACCAATGTTATGATAACCAGTCGTTGTTCCTGTTCCCGGCTTCCTTTCAATTGTTAGGTGTTCCAGATACCTTTTTACCACTTTTGAAACTGTTTGGCGGCATACGTTAGTTTCTTTGGCAATTTTTTTTCATCGTCCATTCTGTAAAAAATTGCAAACTAAAACTCATTATGTAAATTAATTTATTAACTGACATATTTTTAAAATGTAAACTGCCGAAAAAAAAAGTTAACCAAAGTTATAGGCAACAATGTGTTAACATTTTTATGATCTCACTCCTTATTTGCCTAACTCCTTATTTTTAAGAATCAAGTAAGCAATCGGATAACCACTTATAATTAAACTTTTTGTAAGCATGTGTGTAACCACTTATTATTCAAAATCTCATAACTACTTATTTCTCATTTTTTCGTAAGCGAGCGGGTAAGCGTGACTACTTATAAAAACGACCACGCCAAACAAAAATAATGAGTTTAGACGCCAAAAAATAAGTTGTGCGGAGCTATGAATTTCTATTATATAACCACTTATTTGGTAATGAAAGATTTTGCTGGGAAGAAATAAATGAATATGAATTTATGTCATCCCAGCAAAATATTGGTAATGACACCTCATTACTATCTGCATTACCAAAAATGATATATCATTACCTTTTGCACTATTTTATAATATAAAATAATGACTTCCTAATAACGGCCTATTGTATTCATTGTTTCTAAATATAAAATAATGACTTACTCGTATTAGTTTAAATAAGTACTTTTTACAGAGTTAAATTTTTTTATTATATGTAAATATGTTTATGTTTAAATTTTTATGACGAGTCCTAAAATTACACACTAGAGAAAACTTAAATTTTTCGGAATGTATTTCCTTAGGCTAATAGTATTTGCCTAACTCCTTATTTTTAAGAATCAAGTAAGCAATCGGATAACCACTTATTATTAAACTTGTGTGTAACCACTTATTATTCAAAATCTCGTAACTACTTATTTCTCATTTTTTCGTAAGCGAGCGGGTAAGCGTGACTACTTATAAAAACGACCACGCCAAACAAAAATAATGAGTTTAGACGCCAAAAAATAAGTTGTGCGGAGCTATGAATTTCTATTATATAACCACTTATTTGGTAATGAAAGATTTTGCTGGGATATGCAAAGATTTTGCAAATTAAGGGATTTTACTAGATTTGCAAAATAGGAATATAAGTGAAGTTTTCACTTTAATTGCAATTATATCCTAGATCCTTTACCTAATCAAAATAAGTTGATATGTTTCTAAAAGCCCAAAGTCTATATTTTTAAACCATATTAGAAATTATCTGTGGTTTATATTTAAAAGTTAAATATGCAAATATTTCAAAAATTAGAGCTAATTTTGAAACTTGGTGTTCACATTCGTGATATTCATCCTAAAGTCTATCAGAATTGATATGTCGCATGCCCGATGCATTTTTAGTGTTGTGCTGTGTAATTGACCTGCTGCGCACTTAGTAAGCTTACACGCCAACATACAAAAAAACAAAAAATATATGTTTACATATATCCTTACCAGTGTTGAAAAAATATTGAGTCTAAAAATAGATTTTAAAAAAAATTTAAAAAAAATCTAAAACAATACTTTATGTTTGAAATAATGATATTTGGTCTATGCGACGCGTTTGAAAAAACAACACTTAACTAAAAAAATAAGTCGTTATTGTTAACGCATTATTTTTTATTTTGAAATAATGGAACAAGTTAATTGTTATTAGTAACTCAATATTATATGTTTTAAAACAATGCACAAGGTATGTCGGTGCCATTACTGGGATTCCAAAAAATAATGATATGTCATTACCGTTTCTACATTGGGCTCTAAATGTAAGTGAAATTTAAAACTCATAGGTCGGCAACATTTTCGTATCGAAAATTTATAACAAATATCAAACCTCACAGGCTCTGAATGCATTAAATTAATTCTTAAATTTTAAAAATTCAATCACAAGACTGATAACCCAGTCAGAAAGTTTGGATACTTTTATGATGGTTCTTATTCAGTAAGTCAAAAATTATTCAAGCAAAGCACATATTTTTTTAAGTTTTAAAATTATTTGTCAAAAAATGCTTATTTTTTGGACGAAAAAATTAGTCTTAGTAAAATGAATCATAAAAGGCACTAACATTTGAGGCAAATTTTTAAATCCCAAGATGATTCAGAAGCGACTCAGTGATGTAAGTAAATTTGAATAATTTGTGAACAATTCAAAAATGACTCAAAAGAAGATTAATTTTTTAGCCTAAAGAATTTTTTATAATATTTCTTTGGGTCAATTTTAAATAAAAAAAGGCTCTTTTGGATACACTACTTTCCAACAAGTGAAATTTTAATACAGTGAAATTCGTTTAAGACGAATTCTCGGTTAATAATTTGTAAGTCCCGACGTTTCGGCAACACTTTGAATATAAAAAACTTCTGTTAGTACGAACTCTTTTAAGACGAACCCTCGGTTAAAGCGAACTGTTTCTGATTGTCCCACAAACAAATTTTCAAATAATTTTCCATTTTTAATTCGAACTTTTATATTCAAATTGTTACTTCGAACTTTTCCAAAATTTGCCAATTATTTTATTTTTTTTGTGTTCTGCTAATTTTAAAACGAAAGCACAGGTATTGTTTTCATTTTCATTCCTTTCATTTTTATTTATTTTTTATTTGTTTTAAAACATATTGGAATGTTATATATGTTGTGGATAATAAAAAATGTTAAACAAATTTTGCCTCGGTTAACACGAACTTCACTAATAACGAACTAATTTGTCTGGTCCCTCGGAGTTCGTATTAAGCGAGTTTTACTGTAATATATTTTAAGCATTTTTCTGATTCATTTTTCGGCTTTTTGGTGGCTGGGAAATCTACGGAAAATAAATTATTAAAACTTTGTTCAAAATTTGAATATGATATTAAAAAATTGGTATAAGGCGGAATTGTTTGCTTTAAAAGCGGGATAAAAATTTAAGGCGGCACAAACCTTTAAAAATCGGTATAAACCGGCAAAAAGTTTTGCTTATGCTCCTAAAAATTAGTTAAAAATTACCTTGTATATAAAGCTGCTGAAATAAGAAGATTTTCTTTGCTAAATATTACTAAGATAAGAAAAGCAAAAATAAAGCTCTTAAATATCCCTTTGGGAAAACAGGGGTCAGTTGTAGTGAGAGTACCTGTCCCGTGACCGGTGAGAACAGGACCGAGACAGGTGAAAATGGGACTGAACCAGAGGTACAAATATTAGAGTTATCAATTATTCGGATTTTTATTTTGATCGATTAACGCTTACATGCCTGAATTGTAATGGCAGGGAATTTTCCGACCAAACTTCGTGGAAATATAGATCTATGCCAAAGAAATATTTTTATTATTTTTTGAAAAATGTGAAAAACAGCTTGCAAATGAACACTATCAAAGAAAGCGATATAAAAATATACATACGCATTGTAGAGCTGCAATGCTACTGAGTAAAAAAATCGTTATAAAAAAAGGAGTAAAAAAGTTAAAATAGTCTGGCATGCCGACTATATAATACCCTACACCAGTCTGGCTAAAAGCCAACTAATGCTAAAATGGACTTGTATCAAAATTTTCTATAAAATTATAAAAGAAGAGAAAATCGGAAATATAGCCCATATGGGCGATAGGTCCAAATATGGACCGATCCTGCCCTCGGCATATACATATATTTTGACAACTATAAAAACATCGTTTTTGTCGGTCTTTAGAAGTTTTTCAAAAAAAATTTATTAGGTATTAAATAAAAGCCAAAATGTTAATTAGACATAAGAAATATTTATACATTTTTCTAATAAAAATATCCAATAATAATAAAATTCACTTTATTATTTGGCATAATTATTTTGACCAATTGATTTCGTATGTTTAATAAAATTACTTTGCCATAATTTTCAAACAAACAATAACAAAACTATATTCGTTGTTTATTAAATGTGTTTTTAGCAAAAATGGGTAAAAAAGCTGAATTAATCATTGAATTCAGAGCAGCAATAGTTGGAAAATATAAATCTGGAATTTCTGTAAAAGAAATATGCCAAGAACTCCATGTATCAAGACAAACGGTGCATTATCAACTTAATAAAGAAACTCAGACTGGCTCTGTAAAAAATAAACCACGTACGGCCAGAAAGCGAATGATTACTGCAAAAGAGGATCAACACATAGTGCAACAATTTAAAAAGAAACCCGATTTAACACCAAAAGCCATGGAACTGGAATTACGAAACTACGGGCCGACTGCAGTTAGTGAACGTACTATTCGCCGCCGATTAAAAGAATCAGGAATAAAAACATATACGGTAAGAAAAATACCATATATTACACTAAACGATAAGAAAAAGCGTCTCCAATTTGCAAGAGATTACCTTAATAAGCCTTTGCGCTTTTGGCGAAGAGTATTATGGACAGATGAAAGTTCTTTTGAGTTCCATGGCTCACCAAAAAATATATATGTTCGTTTACCTCAAAAAACTAGAAAGAAATTTGCTCCTGTAACTGAAAGAGTGCGACATGGTGGAGGCACCGTAATGTTCTGGGGGTGTATATCTGTAAATGGGTGTGGTGACTTAGTGCCAGTTGACGGAATGATGAATCAACAGAAGTACATGAATATACTGAATAATCACGCATTCCCATCTGGAGATAAAATGATTGGCGAGTCTTTTATTTTACAACAAGACAATGCCCCTTGTCATAAAGGGCGATTGGTTACTAGCTTTTTAAGCGAAACTGGGGTGGAAACACTTAGGTGGTGTTTCTAGATGACGTTTTGCTCCACACGAAAGAAAATACAATAACAAAATACATGCAATACAAAAACAAAATACATGTAGTCACTCATTCGTGTGACAACGAACGTCTTCTAGAAACCCCATGTTAAATGGCCGCCTCAAAGCCCCGATTAAACATTATTGAAAACATATGGGTTTATATTAAAGGAAAAAGAAGTAATTGCTTAACTCGGGATAGGGATGAAACAATTTTAGAACTACAAAACCTTTGGAAAGATATTTCTGTTGAAATGCTTTGTAAGTTGGTAGAAGATATACCAAAACGGCTTCATAAAGTAATTTCAGCTAATGGTGCATACATATTTAACTGATTTTATTAAAATTTACTTTACATTTTTGATTATATATAACTTTAATTCTTATTAAATAATTTTTTTAAATTTTATTTTTTATTGTATTTTAATACTTTATGTTCCTAGCAATTTGCAAAACTATTTTTTAAATAAAAACTCTCAATACAAAACTAAACTCGACAACTTTTTTTTCGTTAAAACATGTTTTGAAAATGTCCAGTTTTTTTAGAAAATCCAGTTTTTTAATCCCAATGTCCAGCTTTTTGCGAATCTGGATCTGGCAACCTAGCTTTTACGAATTTGTACATATATTTTCCTAAATGCGTTATTGCGCATTCACTCGAATTTTTGGATAAATGATTCCCCGCTTAAAAGCACAGAAAAATCTACATTTAATCGGGGACTACTGTACATCTGATATAATTTTTTCAACGAATTTTTTGTATGGTAATTGAAGTTATTATATATCCCCAAATCTGACCGCATATACAGTTGTGGCCAAGCATTTGAGTCAATTCAAGTTTTTTTCTAATTTTATTGTTGTTGCCTTTATTTCAGAAAATTGTACAGAATTTTAACGCAATGTTTGTTTTTTCATTTTGTCACTTGTTTTAAGTGGGCGTGGCTTTTAACGAAAAATTGGCGATATAAACCTCTTATCAAATTACATAGTAAAATTTAGGCAGTACTGTTCGGTTCCATACGAACGAATATTTTTGGAAATCCTATAAAATTTCCCTAAGTCTTGCATTATTTTTATCTACAAATAGGCGCCAGACTTAAAAGTGCAGCACTTTAAACGTGACCAAATTTTTATTTGTTTTTAGCGATTTTTAATAAAGTTAACAGCACTAAAATTTTAAAGTGAATAGTTTTATGCTTTTCTTATCACAATATAGCAAATCAGTCAAGATTTTTCTTACGTTATAGTAAAAAGCATTTCATGTTAAAATTTCAGTGTTGTTAACTTTATTAAAAATTTAATGTTTTAATGTGTGATGTACACCGGTTCGGTTTTGTTTTGCTCCGACATATAAACCTTTTTTAAACAATACAAAAAATAAATAAATATTGATTGAATTATCTGCGAAAGGACGCTGAATTTCATTAAGTGTATTTAATGTTAATTCAAAAGATAAATCAAAATATACTTAAACGAACAATAATAATAATAAATTATATACAAACAAAAATAAATATAAAACAACAGAGAGCCCATAATTAAAAATCCCACCCCTATTACCACCGTAAGTAATCCACCTACAAATGTGGCACTCTCTCCCGCGCAAGTCGCATCAACATACGTGAGTGTAAATGATCCATCCTTGTCAAACTTTCTCCCTGCGCATGCGCAATCATCACCCATATTATTGGGTTCTCAATGCAATAGATCAAATTTGCCAACAAACTCAACTTATTTACCAACTCTTTCCCTTCCTCTTACAACATACCCATTAACCAACTCAGCAACTACAACAACATGCTATACTGTAAGTACACAAGCATCTACAACTACCAAGGTTGCCAATTTAGCCATTTTCCGGCTAGATCTAGCCATTTTAATTTCATCTAGCCATAAAAAAAATGGCTAGATTGGATCTAGCCGGAAGATTTAGCCATTTTATTTTGCCCTAGCCATTTTTACTTTTAATGTTTTACAGTTAATTTCATACAAAAGTGCTTGAATTTTTATGATTTACAAAATTTTAGTACGAAATTTTCAATTTTTAAAACTTATTTGGGTTCACGGCACATGTAGTTTTTACATTCGATTTAAAATCATGTTTTTTGTACAATTTGAATGAAAATATTTTGGAGATTTTATGAAATTCGTGTTAGAACTCTTTATTGTCACTGATTTGTATTAAAATTACACTCATAGAACTAAATTTGTAAAAATAGCAGAAAAAGTTACTAAAAATGATGCTGCAGAAAAAACTGCTAAAAATTTTTTTTACTAAATACTTGTAAAATAAGAACAGCAAAATAAAACTGTTAAATTTACAGAAATTTAGTTATATTTAAATTAACTTTTAGGTAATTGAAAATAGCAAATTGTATTATAAAATCTGCAGAAACTGTTATATCTACAAAATTTTTTTTATTTTTAAGCTAAATTTGGTAGAATGTAAATAGCAGTCTATATTGCTAAAATCAGCAAAAATATTTGCTAAAAAATTGTAAACTGATGTTTTCAAAAGCCTCAATTCTTATTTGCATTTAAAAACGAGTAAAAAGGTTAAAGTCGGGCATGCCGACTATATAATACCCTACACCAGTCCGACTTAAAGCCAACTAATGTTTGGATCCGAAATTTGAATGGGTTAAAACGGACTTGTGTCAAAATTTTCTATAAAATCATAAAAGAGAAAATCGATAATATAGCCCATATGGGCGATAGGTCCAAATATGGACCGATACTATCTAGAATCAATAGGCTTTTTCCTTGGGACCATGTAAGTCAGCGAAACAAATTTTATTGAAATATCTTCGTATTTGCGACCTTAGTATTTGTCGCAAATATTAAGATATTTTGACAAAGCCTATTGATTTTGGTTAAAATCCAGACTGGTGTAGGGTATTGTATAGTCGGCATGCCCGACTTTAACCTTTTTACTCGTTTTTAACTAATTTTTAGTAGTTTTAACTAAATTTTTTAGACTTTTTTCTATTAGAAAAAGTGAGTTTTAGCATTATTTCCAATTTTAGCCATTTCTAGCCATTTTTTCTCCGTAATCTAGCCATTTTTTTAGATCAAGTGTTGGCAACCTTGACAACTACTACTGTAACATACTCAACCACGTCTTTGATTATGCCTATCATGTCAACAACAAATGTTCAAACATTATTTACCCCCGCTAAACAAGTTCTCTTAAACTCTTCTAATCAAGTTCATTTAAACTCTTCTAATGCACAGAAGAGCGTAAACATTAAAAACTCTCTTAGTCAAGTTGAAATCCAAAGAATTACTCAAATACAATCGTCGCCTAATACAATCGCTCCAATACTACAACAGCCGGCATTGGTCGCATCAAAAGGTGCTACACCAAAAAGTAAACCAGTTGACAACATAAAAAAAACCAAACCTCAAACAGGCATTGATCGTTATATAACAATAACAAAGCGTAAAAGAAGTCCTAACTCCACAAAAATACAGCCCACCCCAAAAATTACTAAAAATACTGCACCTACAACTCCAATTAGTTCAAACCGCTTTTCAGTTCTAGCCAATAATGAAGTTGAAAACAACGTTGCTGAACCTGAAAAAAAATACAAACCGCCACCAATCTACTTACGTGAACAGAATTCAAATAGTCTGATAAATTCATTATCCCAAATAGTTGGTAAGGACAACTTCTATGTTGAGTCCCTTCACAGAGGTCTTCTTTCTGAAACCAAAATTCAGATTCACACTGAATCCAACTATCGCAAAGTTGTGGCATATTTAGATTCTAATAAAAAAAGTTTTTACACCCATCAACTAAAAAGTGCAAAAGGTCTCACTGTAGTTGAAAGCAATGTCTCTACAAGCGAAATAATGACAGCGATTGAAAACGAAGGCTACGAAGTTAAATCAGTGCACAATATAATAAATAGAAACAAACAACCTCAGCCTCTTTTTAGAGTTGAAATTGCATTTGATTCCAGAAAACCTAAGAAAAATGAACCTCATCCTATTTACAATTTACGGTATCTTCTGAATCGCAAAATTTCTGTGGAAGAGCCTAGAAAACGTAAATATCCACCTCAATGTTTAAACTGCCAGGAATTCGGTCATACCAAAGGCTACTGTAGACTCCCATCAGTCTGCGTAAGATGTGGAGATATTCACAAAACTTCCGAATGTCCAAATCCGAAAAACGATCCGAAAAGTATAAGATGTGGCAACTGTGGTGAAAATCATACCGCTAACTTCAGAGGCTGTCGAATTTTCGTTATTCTCAAGCAAAAGGCTCCAAATAAGACAGCTTATCGGCAATTTAATTCTAATGGCTTCCCAAATCTCCAAGACAATAAGGATATTCCATCAGAAAATAGGTTTTCCGAACGAAGTAATAATTTCAGTGGCTCTAATAGTCTATCTAACCCCCAACATCTTTCGAATAATAACATTTCGTACGCTCAAGCTGCAAAAGAATCCCAAGTTATCCCAGAAAAATCGCCATTAGAAGCTTCTATAGAGGCGCTAATCCAAACTATGAATAGTTTCATTTCTAATATGCAAGGCCTTATGCAAGAACTGCTAAGAAACCAGGGTATGCTACTCCAAGCTTTCACCAATAATCGATGAAAAAGTTAAAAATATGTTTCTGGAACGCTAACGGCCTAAGCCAACACAAAATAGAAGTTGAATATTTCTTGAATTCTCAAGAGATTGATATAATGCTCATTTCTGAAACTCACTTCACATTAAAAAATTGCTTTAAAATTAATGGTTATTACATTTATGACACAAAGCACTCGAGCGGAAAGGCGTGTGGTGGTTCGGCAATAATTATAAGCGACAAACTTAGCCATTTTCCTACAAACGAATATAGGACAGAACATATACAAGCCACATCTATCAGTCTCGTGTCAGAAAGACTCACTATTTCTTCCATATATTGTCCTCCTAAGCACAATATATCAGAATCCCAATCCACACACTATTTCAGAACTCTTGGCAATAAATTTATAGCAGCAGGTGACTTCAACGCGAAACATACCCAATGGGGTTCGCGCCTTAAAACCACTAAAGGAAGGCAACTTTTAAAATCCATATTATCCTATAATCTATATGTCATCTCGGGTGGTCAGCCAACTCACTGGCCATCAGACCCTAATAAAATTCCTGATATTATCGACTTTGCTGTCATCAAGAATATAAATCGCGATCATATATCTGTAGTCACATCTCCAGATCTCTCTTCAGATCATTCCCCCTCGATTTTGACATTGTTCCAGAAGCAACCAATTCCAGAATCTAATTGTTTTCCAAATAGGTACACAAATTGGCTAAAATAAAAAAAATATATAAGTTCCCACTTAAGATTAAATACTTCTCTAAAAACTGAAGAAGAAGTAGAATCGGCAATAAACTTATTTACGGAAACAATCACGAATGCAGCGAAGGTATCGACGCCCACCATCATTCAAAACAATAAAAAAACTAATTTTCCCAAAAATATTCAAGACCTGGTAAAGGAGAAGAGAAATGTTAAACGTTTATGGCAATTGCACCGCTCTCCGGCATTGAAACTTCAATTAAGACAATGTCAAAGAGCACTTCATATCGCAATTAAGAATAACAACGAATCGTCTCTCAAGAAATACCTACAAAATCTTGACCCAACAGAAAAGTCTGACTATAGCCTGTGGAAAGCCACCAAAAAACTGAAAAGACCTATAGTTTATGAATCACCTATTCGACTTAGTGATGGTAATTGGGCCAGGAGCCCCTCCGATAAAGCAAATGCTTTCGCCGATCATTTGCAAAACGTATTCACTCCCAATATTACCAACTCCTATGTAAATATTCCACAAATAAACGATTTAGTACACTCACAATATTTTATCCTTAAAAACAACCTAAAATACATATTAAATTAATTGAAAACACTATTAAAAAAAGGACTACTTATTTTTCATTATATTCAAACCATTTTGCTATTTATTTTCAAACATTGTTTAAACAATCCAGAAAAGAAATAAAAATAATTGAAAAGTCTATTAAAACAATCATCAATTTTTTAACTGACAAAACGTAAAAAAAAACGATTTTGTGGTTTGTTTTTTCATATTTGAAAGTTTTTTTTTTTGTTTCGATTTTCAAAACACTACACCATACACAACAGACACGTTCATATTTCTATTGGCTATGTTTGTGTGTATGAGTAAAGAATTTCTTGTAATTTGAATTGAAAAAATTTTGTATATAAACAAACTATTTAAAAAAAAAGAAAACTGAAAATATTTGAATTTTTTGTTTTAAAACAGGAAACAACGAAATTATTTAAATAATTTTTTCTAAAAATAGAATTCTAAAAATAGAATATTTGACTGAAAATAACAACTCCTACAGACGATACATATTTTTTTCTGGTTTGTTTTTTATTGGTTGACAAAAAAAGTTAAACAATATGTTTCAATGTATTTTAATTGATTTTTCAATTGAAAACAAACTTTACCTATTACTTTTTAAATAAACCTCAACCGGTTATGGAAAATATAATGTGAGTGTAGTATCTCCAATGAAACTTCGGTTTGTTAACATAGAAAAAGCAGTTAAAAATCTCAACACAAAAAATCCCCTGGGAAGGATAAAATTACATCAAGAATGATATGTGAACTGCCAATTACTGCTCTAAGGCTCTTACTATTTATATTTAATGCGATCCTGCGTATTGGTTTTTATCCATCCTCTTGGAAAATATCCGAGATTATAATGATCCCCAAGCCTGGTAAGGATGTTAGCCAGGTCTCTTCGTACAGACCAATAAGTCTTCTCTCGATATTATCAAAAAGGTTCGAAAAATTAATTTTGCACTCTCTTACGCCATACCTAAATGCACATCCCGCTCATCAGTTTGGATTTCGCAAGGATCATAGTACTATAGAACAAGTACATCGCATCGTGACTCTTATCAGAAAGGCTTTTGAAGAGAAACTCTATTGCTCTTCATTGTTTATCGATATTTCTCAAGCATTTGACAAAGTATGGCTTGAAGGTTTATTATATAAAATTGTATTACTGTTACCTCAAAACTCCCACAAACTACTCAGGAGTTATTTAACGCACAGAACTTTTGCGGTTAAGTATAAAGACTTCATCACTAGTACCAGAAGCATTTCTGCCGGAGTTCCACAAGGTAGTATACTTGGTCCTCTTATGTATATTCTATACACTGCTGATATGCCAACAAACTCGCTTATTCAAACGTCAACCTTTGCAGACAATACAGCGTTCGTAAGCATTCACAAAAATCCGAAAATAGCTTCTCAAAACTTACAAACACATATACATGATGTGGAAAAATGGCTCAACAAATGGAAAATAAAGGTAAACCCATCAAAATGTGCCCACGTAACATTTTCTTTGAGAAGGGGGAACTGTCCTAAACTTAAAATTAACGACACTCATGTCCCTGAACAGTCTCATATTAAATACCTTGGAATACACCTCGACAGACGCCTCACTTGCACACAACACATCGAAGCAAAATCAACCCAGTTGAAACTTAAAACTGTTCAACTACTCTGACTCCTCAACTATCAAATTACAAAGAAGACAATCTAAAATACTGCGCCTTATAACTGGTGACCCGTGGTTCATCCGAAACAGCAACATCCACAGAGATCTCAGCATTCCAACAGTTGCCGACGAAATCAAGAAATTCTGCTCTAAATATGTACGGAGATTAACAACTCATCCAAATTCCCTAGCTCAAGATCTACTCTCATATAGAGGCCACAGGCGTTTAAAAAGGGTAGATACCTTGGCTATTGCTCAAATCTAATAAGCCTGCTCCTCACGATGGTTACTATTGCACTGGCAATAGGACTATAATTGTATATTTAGTTTTTTAAGATTTTAATACTTATTGTTATTTTCTATAATGAAGAAAGATTCAATAAACAAACAAATAAGTTAAAAAAAAAAAAAAAAATTTATTTGTTGCCAGATGTTTGTAAAATGTGTATAATTCCTAAAAATAGCATTTAAATTGCCAAAGTTGAAAATTGTTAAAAAAAAAAATCAAGAAGATAAAACAATATGGCGAAAAGTAGATGCCAAAAGTGAAAAAAGTTAGAAACATGTAAAATAATATAAAATTTTATTTTAAATGTCATATGGAATTGTCGGTTGGTAAGGCTAATGGACAATCTCAAACGGATATGGCTTCATGTTCACATTGGCTCTCTCTTCGATATAATTTTTAATATTTTCAAAATACTCTTCAAATCGTTTGTCGATATGTTGAATAACACTAACACGATTATCGGTATCAATTTTACCATTTGAATTAGTATTGGACATTCTCCGTGCTTTTGTTATGTTTTCTTCAGAGCTTTTCAAAGGTTCACCTAGACGTTTAGACATTGCAGTTGATTTTGTATTAACGATTTTACACTATTATTGTTGTTTTTTTTTGTTCTCTTTAGAAGAGTATTAAAAAGGTGCTTTTTTGATTTATTTTTCCCTTCTGTCTTGTTTTTAATTTTGCGCTTATTTAGATATTGAATTATATAGTTACAATAAATAATTCAATTATAATAAAAGTTATAATAGTTTTTTAAAATTATCGGTTTGTAAACGAACGAATAAATCTGTATTTATAATTTGTTAAAAGATTTATATTTAAACAAGAGCTTTTAATATTTTTTAAAATTATTAATCAGGAGATCACAAAAACACCGACCGACTTGCTTCGTATTCTGCCAATCATGGATTCGTGATCTCTATTAATATCTGTCGCACGATTTCGGGATATTCTTCTTGATCACCTCATAGAAGCAAGACGTTGACTTCGTAGTTGATCACCTTTTTCCGCACGAATCTTTTGCATATACGTTTGCGATCTATCGTTTATTTGTATTCCTTGTTGTGGTGTCAAATTTTCACGATATCTTTGTACAGCCTGAGAGTGGCGAGTATGTCCAGAATAGTTTACACGTCGGCGTGGAGGCATTATAAAATATATTTTTTTAGACACACTAAAATCAGAAATACAATATATATTATCAAAAAATATACAGGGTCCGCCATCTAACGTTTTTTTTCAACTAGTGCTTATTTCGTGAATGGTAACACTTAGCTCATATCTGATTTGACAGTTAATTAGTTTTATACTTCCGCTGAACGAATATGGTTGTGCATACGCTTGAACAACGCTGGGAAATATTGCGACATTACTTTGAAAATCTTCGAAAATGAGCAAGGAGTGGCCGTTACAGTCAATGGCGATCGTTATCGGGCCATGTTGAACGAATTTTTGTTCACAAAAATTGAAGAGGAGGATATTGGCAACATTTGGTTTCAACAGGACGGCGCTACGTGCCACACAGCCGAAGCTACACTCGATGTTTTGCGCCCTGTTTTTGAAGATCGCATTATCAGCCGCAGAGCTGAAGTCGTTTGGCCACCTCGGAGCTGCGATTTGACACCGTTGGACTATTATTTGTGGGGTGCCGTCAAAGATAAGTGTTACGCCGACAAATTTTTTTTTGTGCCCTAGCTGGGATTCGATAGTAGGTTCTCTCAGGTAATATGTGACTATATATAATTATATATTAAACATATAGAAAATATTACTGACGTGGGACCATATATAATCATATCTAAAATTATATTGTTAATCTTACACCATATATTGAATCATATATAATCATATGTTATAGCATTTAATGTAATATATAATCATACTAGCGGGCAAGACCGCTAGATTTAGCGGCGTGCTTTAGGCCTAGTTTTTGGGATGTCAGTTAAACCGAAAACGAATTTTGTCGTATCGGGCAAGCCCGCTACGTTGTTAGCGTACCTTAAAGTTTAAAATGTAATTTGTAAAATGTAAAACCTAACTAAATAGTTTTCCAAGTAAAAATTGTGATTCTAATATTTTTCTATATTTGCATAAAATCCTCTTCAAAATCCAAAAGCGTTTCTCGAGAAAAGAGTGAATATAATTTATATTCTAGTTTAGAGTTTTTTATAAAGAGAATCTCACCTTCAGAAGGACCTTTCGAAATTCGGACAAACTTGGAATCTCAAAATTGAACATTTAGGTAGATCGAGTGATATTAACATTAAATTATAAGGGATTTTGGATATTCGGAAATAAAGCATACAAAAAGGCATAAACATTTTGATGTATATACTATGGTACTTTTTATGACTTTATAATTAGTATTTAAAGGGGATTAAAATGGGTGCAATAATAAGTTTTGTATCATCTTAGCAAATTAAACTCTTATTCGCTATTTAACATGATGTAAACACGTAAACACAGCAGGTGTTACCGTCATGTAGCGATTTTAAAAATTCGTATAGTAAGTAGTGTAAGACTTAGTACTTTTGGTATCTTCTAAGCAAATGTAACTATATAAAAGCATGAAATTTGGCACGCTTAAAAAATACTTGGTTCTAAAGGACTTTTATGTTCCGACTCTAAGTCTACATTGAAATTTTTTTGACGTTTCAGTTTTAAGCAATTCTTGGTTTAATCTTTGAAAAAACTCTATTTACAATCACGAATTGTTATGAAATGATATATAATATTAACATTTAAAAACAGATATGGAACGAGGAGATGGAAATTTCTTAGAAACAAAAATTTTATATTTTTTTGAGAGGTGATATTTGACACCACATTCTCGTACGAATTTAAACTTTTTTGTTTACTTTTTAACAAAATTTCCCAAAAAAAAAAATTTTTCCTAAAAAAAGAAAGATGTTTCCACAAAAAAAAGTGTTTTCACAAAAAAAAAATATTTGCACAAAAAAAAAAGTTTCCACAAAAAAAAAGTTTCCACAACAAAAAAAAAACTTTTCACAAAAAAAGGAAAATGTGTCAACAAAAAAAAAAAAAGATTCCACAAAAAAATAGTTTCCCCAAAAAAAAAAAAGTTACCAGCTAAAAATCGACATATATGAATACATACAGGTTAAATGTATGTTCATACATGCTCATAAACATGCATTCATGTCCATACATGGATACATAAATCACCATACATGCATCATATATTTCCACACATGTGCATTAACGAAATTTGAGGTAATATCTACATGTGTCTACATGCATGAACACACATGAACACGCATGAACATGCCTGATCATGCATGTAGATTACCTCAAATTTCGTTAATGCACATGTGTGGACATATATGATGCATGTATGGAGATTTATGTATCCATGTATGGATATGAATGCATGTTTATGAGCATGCATGAACATACATTTAACCTGTATGTATTCATATATGTCGATTTTTAGCTGGGTTTCCCCAAAAAACAAAGTTTCCTAAAAAAAGTTTACAAAAAAGAAAGTTTACAAAAAAAGCAAATCGAGTTGTTGATAACAAACCCGATTTGCTTTCAACAGCCACATAAGTATACGATTATCAAAATATTAACCCACTCAAAGGCGAAAGGCACTGATGATGGCTTTGTAGCGAAAGCCGAAAATGCGCATTCTGTCTTGCTGGTCTTATCGAATTTTTTCAATAATTTTTATTCTTTGTAATTTACTTGTAAAAATTGTATCATCTTTCTTTGATTTGAAAATAATTTAAACAGAAAGTGATATTAATTTATGATCTTGAGTCAAACTAAAAAACATTAATTTACTTAAAATAACAGATCACCTAAAAAAACTTTTCCCCCATTCATCTTAAACACACTGACACGGTGCAAAAATATAATTTAATAACATACATTTAAATTTAAATTTAACGGTTCGTTGTAATTCAAACATCTGTGTTTGTCATACACAGAGTTGAATAGAATCAGCTGAGATATCTTAAGAATTAAGGTTCAAAGCAAAAAAGAGTAATAATAACAAAAGGATAAAAATAGCATTGTTAAATTTCGTTGATGTTAGTCTAAGTTGAGTTGTTGATAACAAACTCGATTTGCTTTCAACAGTCATATAAGTAGACGACTATCAAAATATTAACCCACTCAAAGGCGAAAGGCACTGATGATGGCTTTGTAGCGAAAGCCGAAAATGCGCATTCTGCCTTGCTGGTATTATCGAATTTTTTCAATAATTTTTATTCTTTGTAATTTACTTGTAAAAATTGTATCATCTTTCTTTGATTTGAAAATAATTTAAACAGAAAGTGATATTAATTTATGATCTTGAGTCAAACTAAAATAACATTCATTTAAAGAAAAAAGTTTACACAAAAAAAGTTAAGTTTCAAAAAAAAAAATGTTTCCACATAAAAAAAAAGTGTTTCCACAAAAAAAAAATGAGATTAGGTTAATGCTATAAGTGCTGCCTGGTTGTCATTGTAACGCCAAGGGCTGGTTGTCATAGCAACACAAACATTTTATATGTAGGGAATATATGTATAGGAAAATCTAAATGCCATACATATCTCCGTAACCACTGGGCCAATTTCGTGCAAACTTCACATAAACCATCTACAGACCATCAACGTACCCTGAAATTTTGATTGAAATCGGTTGACCCGTTTCCGCAGTTAGTGCTGACATCAAAATGTACACTTATTTTTAAAATACAATGTTTTTTATTAATGTAAAAATCTTCAAAATAAAAGCTCCCTTCGATGAGAATGCTTATTAGGAGCTTATATAAAAATAAATAATTTCAAAAGTTATTATTCAGAGGTAGCTTAGGTTAAAACAAATTTTCTACTTTTTAAGTAAAAATAAAATCAAATAGGCACACTTAATAATTAACAATAAATAGCGATGACGATGTGAGAGCTGTGGTGTAATGGTTAGCGCATTGAACTGTTACACATGTGGTTGCGGGTTCGATCCCCAGCGACCGCATCATCAGTTTGGAAATATAACGTGTATGATTTTTTTATCCCCAAAACAGTGTCCTCCTTCACTATTCCCATAGCACTTAACCCCACCGAAGTAAAATAATATAACAGGGCTATGAAATAAACAGCCTCAACAACATCTCGCGCAATTATAGTGTTGCCATATTTGAAGCCTCTCATCTTTCACCACCTCCCATCTCTTCTTTATCCCCTTTCCAAATAAAGCAATACGTTAATTAATAGGAAGAATTTAATTTCTCTAAAAAAAAATAAAAAATTCGAATATGAAGTCCAAATTTCAAATTGCTCAAAAGCTATTGAGACATTGTTGAAATAAAATATGTGTTTTTTCCTTAAAAGATTTCCAGGTTTAACTTTCAGTATTGAAATTTTTACATTGCATATTTTTGCTTTATTGAAAAAACATATATCCCTATAAATTCACCTTTTGAATAACACTGCTCTACAAAAAAAAAGGTGAATGTTATTGCAGTGGTTTTAGGATAATTAGTAGGGTTTTTCTTTTCCCGGACTTTTTCATTTCACGGGACAGCGGGATTTTTTTAGAATTTCTCGGGATCCCGGGAATTCCCGCTCGTTAGAAAATATATAAATTCGACATATGTTGTACTTGAAAAACTTGATTTCTATTAAAACACCGTCCGAAATAGTTCATGTTTTGGTTTCATGAGAAATTCAACAAATTCGTTAAAACATTTTTGTGAAAAACACAAACTTAAAAACTTTTATCGTTAAAAATTTTTAGACGCATTTGTTCTACATAGAAGTCCTAACAAAATTATGGAAAATTTTTGAAACAGAAACCTTTTTAAATTAGTGTTTTGCACACAAATGTTTTACGAATTCGTCTGATTCTTTTTAATATATTCTGAAAAAGGACTAAATATAAAATATCCATGTCTTCCACTTTTTCTAGATCAATTCATTTAACAATTTAAACCGTGAATTAATATTTAAGTAATATATTTATATTTATATTTTAATTTTAAAAAACTCTTAGAAATATATTAAGTAAATAATAATTTCGCAGTTTAAACGGTTAAACGAATTGATATA
Organism: Leucophora obtusa; assembly: GCA_949987735.1. Classification (NCBI taxonomy): domain Eukaryota; kingdom Metazoa; phylum Arthropoda; class Insecta; order Diptera; family Anthomyiidae; genus Leucophora; species Leucophora obtusa. Next base: position 144,695,896 of record OX465295.1, read on the forward strand.
GAAAAAGTGAGTCACGAGTATTTTATTTTCATCCCTTTTTTAGGATATATTGGAATTGTTAATGGGTGCAAACTTGTGTCCGACCAGTTTTATAGTCAGAACTAAGATAGATTTTTTGCTTAAATGTGATATCCAAAAATTTCTATTTCTAGATATTTTGTTTCTTTCTATGAAGATTTTCAGAAGTATCGGTCTAGAATTATTTTTATAAAAAAGTTTAAAAGTGATTATTTTTCACACCAATTTTTAGGCAAATACGCCTAAATTGTATTATAAAATTAAACACTAAAATATTATTATATAGTTTCTTAACTTTAATTGATTTTCTTGAATAGAATTTTTTTATGAGACAACTTCTTAAAAATAAGTTATCTAATTTTCATAATTAGTTGCATTTTATATTAACATATAAAAAAATCCAAAATAATTTGAATAAAGCATCTTATTATTCTAAAAATAAACAATATTTAATAAATACAAATGAAATAAAGGAATAGCATTTGAACTTCAAATGAAATTATTTGAAGTAAAAGAAACTAAAAATATTTATATCAATTGAAAATACGAAAATATTAATAATTTTTTTAATTTTAATGCCTAGTTTTTTGGAGGTATTTGAAACACTATAAGATTTTGGGTACGATTTTACTTTAGTACACATACAAAATATATAGGGAAGGCAAACCTTTCGGAAAATATTGTAGTGTAAACCAGCCTATATAAATATTGCTTTATTTGAACAAAGATCATTTTAAAGAAAATTTTTCCGAAGTACTACAATAAAAGTATTTTTGTTGGTAAATGGCTGATAAATTTTTTTTCTCTTTAACTATACCAAATGCAACTAACATCCAAAAACAATTTGGCCTAATTCAGTTTATTAAATTTTAAATCGTATTTTTTAATTTTAAATATTTTTTATTTAAATTAATTAAAAAAATGAATGCTTTAAATTTAAATAAAGCTTCCAAAATTGCAATAATACTAAATAAAACTTCTGTAAAAGAATTAAAAAAATCCCGGGAAATTCCGCACAAAATTCCCGGGATTGCGAGATCCAAAAAAGGACGGGATTCCCGGGAATTCCCGGGACATAAACCCTAATAATTAGGGAGTGATGATTTCGAATCTGCAACCAGTTTGTTCAAATTGGCTCTAGGTTTTGCGCAATTCGCGATAATGAAGTGATTTGACAAATTTTGAAACGTAACAAAATACGTCGAAAGCAACATTTTTTAAAAAATGTAATAAAAAATATTTATTTTTTGTTGAAATCAAATACCAAATGGCCAAGTTTCTTAAGTTTTCATAAATAAAATAGACTATAAATCCAATTGCGAAAACTGCTTTCTAAAAATTTTTCTAAGCTTTTTGGTGGCCATAGAAACTGTTTTTTATGGGTTTTTTTTGTTAAAATCTTGAATAGTTATGTGTGCTAGGCATAATCAAAGAGGTAGAAAATAAATAGAATGCAATCCTCTCTTTTACTGAGAAAATGTGACTGCAAATAGGAAACAGAAATTTTTTTCGCAACTTTTAATTGATAAGTGGCTATTTTTATTGTTACTATTGATAGCTTTCGTCATATTTATTATAAGATAAACATAAAATTGACAAATTAACCTATAAATTCTACTTTTGAATAAAACTGCTCTACAAAAAAAAGATGAATGTTATTGCAGTGGTTTTAGGATAATTAGGGAGTGCTGATTTCGAATCTGCAACCAGTTTGTTCAAATTGGATCTAGGTTTTGCGCAATTCGGAATTTAACTTTTTTCAATTTTTCAGCAGATTTTTTCAATAAAAACTTTATAATTTAGTAACTATAACCTCGGAAAGAAAACGCTTTACACAGTTTAAGCTTAATTCTCTGCCCTATTTTTCAAACTTATATGTGTATCAATATCTCAATAACTTTTCTAAATATAGTCGCTTAAAGTCAAGATTTAAAAATTTAAAAAAAAAATTAAATATAAGTCGAAGTCCGACTTTGAATATCAAAGCCAATTTGGAAAGAAAAAGGTCCAAAACTTTTGTGCATGTTATATTCCGTTAACAAATTATGTGCACTTTTAGAGCCTTTTGTAATTAAATGTAGACAAAATTTGCACACAAAAAAAAATGTTTCCACAAAAAAAAGGGTTTTACCACAAAAAAAGTGTTTGTACAAAAAAAAAATTTTCAACAACAAAAAAAAATTTTCCACAAAAAAAAAGTGTTCAACAAAAAAAAATGTGTCAACAAAAAAAATGTTTCCACAAAAAAAAAGTTTCCACAAAGAAAAATGTTTCCACAAAAAAAAAAAAGTTTCCACAAAAAAAAGTATTTCCAAAAAAAAAACTTTTTCCACAAAAAAAAATGTTTCCATAAAAAAAATTTTTTTCCACAAAAAAATAAATTGAGATGAGACAGGATGAGCTGAGATTAGATTAGGTATGTATACTCTTTGATTAGGTAAATGCTATAAGTGCTGCCTGGTTGCCATAGTAACGCCAAGGCCTGGTTGGCATAGCGACACGAAAATTTTATATGTAGGGACGCCCTAATCCCCTAGCGGTATGAAATATACTTTACGACGTATTCTCATACCTACCAAATACACAAAAAATTTCATAAAATCGGTCGAGCCGTTTCGGATGAGTACGAACAAAAAAAAAAGTTTCTACAAAAAAAAAGTTTCCACAAAAAAAATTTTTTACACAAAAAAAAAAATATTTCATAAAAAAAAAAGTTTCCTCAAAAAAAAAGTATTTCCAAAAAAAAAACTTTATCCGCAAAAAAAAAGTCAAAAAAAACCTTTTTCCAAAAAAAAAAAATATTTCACAAAAAAAAAGAAAAAAGTTTCCACAAAAAATAATGTTTGCACAAAACAAAAAAGTGTTTCCACAAAAAAAAAATTGAGATGAGATAAATGAGATAGGATGAGCCGAGATTAGATTAGGTTAATGCTATCAGTGCTGCCTGGTTGTCATAGTAACGCCAAGGCCTGGTTGTCATAGCAACACGAAAATTTTGTATGGGAATATATAGGAAATATATAGGAAAATCTAAATGCCATATCTCCGGAACCACTGGGCCAATTTCGTGCAAACTTCACATAAACTATCTACAGACTATCTCTATATAACTATCTCCTCAACGTAACCTGAAATTTTGGTTGAAATCGGTTGACCCGTTTCCGCAGTTAGTGGTGACTTCAAAATGTACACTTATTATACCCTACACCACTATGTGTTCAGGGTATTATAAGTTTGTGCTGATGTTTGTAACACCAAAAAATATTGGTCCTAGACCCACCTTATAATATACCGATCGGCTCAGAATTTTTTTTTATTTCGATTTAACGATGTCCGTCTGTCCGTCCGTCTGTCTGTCCATGCATTCTTGTGCGCACTCTACAGGTCGCAAATATTAAGATATTTTGATAAAACTTGGTACACCGACTTATGTCGGCCCAAGGACGACGCCTATTGATTTTGGTTAAAATCGGTCCATGTTTAGACCTAGTGCCCATATAATGGTCCCCCCAAAATTATATTGTTTATACGCTGCAGATCGGAAATATTAAGATATTTTGATGAAATTTGGTACACAGAGCTAAGTTGGCCCAAGGACGAAGCCTATTGATTTTGGTGAACATCGGTCGATGTTTAGACCTAGTGCCCATATAAGGGTCCTACCAAAATTATATTGTTTATACGCTGCAGCTCGCAAATATTAAGATATTTTGATGAAATTTGATACACAGACCTATGTTCGCCCAAGGACGAAGCTTATTGATTTTGGTGAACATCGGTCCATGTTTAGACCTAGTGCCCATATAAGGGTCCCCCCAAAATTATATTTTTTATACGCTGCAGGTCGCAAATATTAAGATATTTTGATGAAATTTGGTACACAGACCTATTTTGGTCCAAGGACGAAGCCTATTGATGTTGGTGAACATCGGTCTATGTTTAGACCTAGTGCCCATATAAGGGTCCCCCCAAAATTGGCTTGGTTACAAACTGCAGATCGTAAATATTAAGATATTTTAATGAAATTTGGTGTGCTGGCTCACATTATAGAAAATTTTGATACAAGCCCCATTTTAACCCATTCGAATTTCGGATCCAAACATTAGTTGGCTTTTACCCAGACTGGTGTAGGGTATTGTATAGTCGGCATGCCCGACTTTAACCGTTTTACTCGTTTTTAGATAACTTCGTTATTTTTCTATTATGAAAAACTATAATCTATATTGCATAAAGTGACTGGATAAAAAAAATATATAAAATTTAATAAAAATACAGTTTCAGGCATTATTCTGAGGTACACAAGTAAATATGTGATAAAAATTTAATTAAATCAATAGGATTTAACAGAATTGATACAGCCCAATGAAAAAAGTGCAGATATAATTGTATTGTAGTCATATATGTAATTTCATATCACATCATTTGTTATTTGATCCGAAAAATGGCGTACATGCGATGCCATGAGATCTTATCTGAGATAATTTGATCCGAAAAATGGGTTCATCAAATTTGATTAGGTTATATATAATTTTATACAATTTGATATAATTTTATCCACTTATAAGAAATTGTTTTGAGTTTTGCACTAATATTTTCCTACATTTCAAAAAATAATGAAAATTTAAATACATATTAATGAAATGTATTAGAAAATTGGACGAGATTTCACTTTTACTAATATATGATACCATATACAATCGAATAAATATAAAAGGGAAAGAATTTTTTTATCTCTTTATATAATCATTTATGACAATTACATATTCCTCAGGATTATATCGTATATCTTGTTGAGTGTTGTCAAATGTGACACCAATAATACTATAATTTTATATGATTATATAAGAAATATATTTAATTATATAATATTATATTAAGCGGATCCACCATTTTTCGGGTCAAATTAGACGTTTTAGATAATTGCGTTAACCCATTTATAACTTTATCCGATAAATTGTGGATCTGGATAATATAATATTAATTAATTTAATATATTTTGATGTAATCATATAAAAATATACTTGGTGTTACATTTGATAATATTCAAAGAGATAAAACTGATTCAAATATGAAATGATTATATAAAAATCATTTTTCAGAACACCTTATACTGCATAAGCGTATGTTTTAATTAATGAACTACAACCGCTTCTTTTTATATGGCGTTTGTCCTATTAAACTCATAGAAATAAATCAATAAATATAGCAGAAAAAGTTACTAAAATTAGCCATAAATGTCCTTGCAGGAAAAACTGCTAAAATCGGCATATCTGTTTGCTAAACAAATGTTTTCAAATAGGTGTGATTGTTGGCGCAGCTAACCGAAGAAAAGCGATACCTATTTGTGAAGAATGGTATTATATATTATAAATAATGAGATAAATAATACACAAAATTGTATTTGTCTTATACATTCAAAAAAATAAGTTAGGATAAAAATTTTTAAAACATCTTGTATCTGAAGAATACTAGTTTTCTGCAACTTTTTGCTTTGCTTTTTTTGAGCACCAAACTAATTATAAACTAATGTTTTACTAATTTATTTTGCTACCAAAATTTTGCTGATACCAACATTTATAGTATGGACAAAAACCAGACACACAGGCCCGGATACAAGGAGGGCCATTGGGGCTAAAGCTCCCCCTCCCCTTCGGGACCAAAAAAATTTTTTTTCTTACAAATAATGCTTAATGGGCATGATTAATTTTTTAAACAGATATTTTAAGTATATCACATTAAACAAACATTTTTAGTTTCGAGATTTTGTGTAGATTCTTATATACAAGAATTTGTTTTGTTCAGGAAACCTAACAGCTTCCACATTTTTTCAAGAGATAATTGTCAAAAAAAAAATTTATAATGCGCTTTTTTTACAGAATTAATATGAAACCACTAACCATTTTTTTGCAATTGAGCAAATGTTTTGAGGCATTTTACTGAAGAATTAATAGGCGTCTTTTTATACCCTACACCACTATGTGGTCAGGGTATTATAAGTTTGTGCTGATGTTTGTAACACCAAAAAATATTGGTCCTTGACCCACCTTATAGTATACCGATCGGCTCAGAATTTTTTTTTTATTTCGGTTTAACTATGTCCGCCTGTCCGTCCGTCCGTCTGTCTGTCTGTCTGTCCATGCATTCTTGTGCGCACTCTACAGGTCGCAAATAATAAGCTATTTTGATGAAACTTGCTACACCGACTTATGTAGGCCCAAGGACGAAGCCTATTGATTTTGGTTAAAATCGGTCCATGTTTAGACCTAGTGCCCATATAATGGTCCCCCCAAAATTATATTGTTTATACGCTGCAAGTCGCAAATATTAAGATATTTTGATGAAATTTGGTACACCGACCTATATCAGCCCAAGGACGAAGCCTATTGATTTTAGTTAACAGCGGTCCATGTTTAGACCTAGTGCCCATATAAGGGTCCCCCCAAAATTATATTGTTTATACGCAGCAGGTCGCAAATATTAAGATATTTTGATGAAATTTGGTACACAGACCTATGTTGGCCCAAGGACGAAGCCTATTGATTTTGGTGAACATCGGTCCATGGTGTGAGGACAATTTCCACTGGAAATATTTGAGTGTAATGCCTAGGAAAATATTTTACATTATTACTAATATTTTTCTTTGTGAATATCATTAAAAATTTTTATGATGTTTTTTTTTGGGTGTAAGAGTTGTTCATTTTTTTTTAAATTGAGTGAGAGTTTTTTGTAATCAAGTTATGACTGAAAATTATTTCAATTTTTTTTGAAAAAAAGAAATTTGTTTGGGAAAAAAATTGTAAAATTAATATATTTTATAAGAACACATTTAACCTACATTTGGTGGCATTAGTGCTTTGTAGAAAATAAGAGATCATGCTGAAATTTTGGACTCTGCAGATTTGAATCATCATCGCAATATTAAGATTTAAAAAAATGTTTGCAATATTTTATTTCTAACATCCCAAGAATCGTGTTCATGCAATTGCTTGCATTAATCAATTTATAATGGTTCGTTCAGAAGCTTTGATGTTCCGCATTGATACTTTCATCAAGAATCCTTCAATTACATATGTATATTCAAATGATGATTATGGAAATATCTGTCAGGAGTTGGTATTGCTGCACATAACTGTTTTTATACGTAACTATAAATGAGTTTTAAAACCCACCCTTAACTTTACGTGCATTGGCATACATTAAGGTAACAACAATGTAGGTGGTGCAGTTTATTTATAGATTTAAAATTTTATTTGTTTATCAAAAAAATTTTTTTTGGTATTGAATCATTAGTCTTCTTTTAATTTAAATGCATTTTGCAAAATTTATCACTTTAAATTAAATTCTAAATTTTAAAGTAATTTTTCTATAACTTTTAAATTTTCCTTTCAAAATATAATTTATAATTATTAATTTAGAAGATGCCCTAATACTCACATATTTATTCATTTACACTCTTTCACTTATTATAGTATACCAATTTTAACAAATAATCAACTTCACTCATTAACCACTCATTTAACTGTTATACCGCTCTCATATATATTCTACAACGTCTATCAATTGACAACATTTTGTTTTCCTTATTAACTCCACTTCTATACGAATCATATAATTTAACTATATCACTCAATCTCTCAGTACACAAACAACGATTTGGAAATAAAAAAAATAAGTATTCTACGCAGTAGAGTTGTGTCGTTCATGAACGAACTAGTTCATTTGAACGGTTCAGTTCATTGAACGATATGACATCGTTCACCATTATTCGTTCTTTTCGTTCATTTCGTTCCTTTTTGTAGTCATAAAAAGTTTGTATACATTTCTTATTAATTTTATTACAGAATTAAATGTTTTTCTTAATAATTTCATATTTTTAATAAAATTCTAATTTTCTGACACTATTAGTCTATGCGCAATAAAATTAATATAAACATGTAACATGTAGTGCGCCAATAAATTGTCGAATGAACGACGCCGTTCACGAATCACTGTTCAGACACAGCTAGGGTTTGGGATTTCCCGGACTTTTTTATTTCCCGGGAAACGGGAATGAAAAAATTTGATTCCCGGGATTCCCGGGAATCCCGGGAAATATTTTTGAACAATATTGTTAAATAAAAACCACCTATATAAGTAATTTTTGTTAAAAAAAAAACACTATTTCAATACAAATGCAGTCTGTGTAGTGAGAATTCAAAGTAAAAAACATCAGAATGTTGAACATTTGATTTCACATAAATTACTCGCAGCACTGCCAAATGAATTGCATGATTCTAGCAGGCAGCTACTACTGGACTGTCGGAAAAAAACCGTTTCATCACACTTGACCCATTAGATATGGTGGCCACAATGTTATTTTCCAAAGACAAATAAAACTCTTCTAGTGTTATTTCTACAATTCTTCTTATTTCATCAGCATTACATCTTCCTGATATATAAACCAACCCCAGGTTATAAAATGAATTATTTCCGTTTATTCATATGTTCAAATATCTCTTTTGTGATATTCTTGTCCATTCATCTAAGATTATAGTAAATCTCCTATTGTTAGAAATATTTCTCGATATTTCTTTTATCATGATATTTTTTACATGCTTGTAGTAATTTAATATAATGTTCTTTACATCGGTTTCATTTTTTTGCAATGCCAGGTTTTTATTATAAAAACTTTCTCGAATAAACGAAGATCTAGTTATGGTGCGGATTGACTCTAGCTAATTTGGATACCATTTCAGGAAATGTTTGCCCTACCATAAAACCTTTAATGCCTATTCAGCTTACATTTTTTTCTTAGGGTACTTTGCTAATTTTATTCTTATTATTCTTGTTGTTTTCTTCAAGAGAAGTTGCATGACCATCAATTTTTTTTTTTTTGTGAACCAAATTTAGAAGTCGGATAACCAAATTTAGATACCACCGTTAACCATTAGTCTTTTCTTTTCACATTTATTAATGAAAACGGTTCTTATAAAATTATTGACCCTTAATATAAAGGAGTATTTTAAATTTAAAGTCGACTTTATTTTTAATCAAACGGTTTTGTTCATTTTGTGTATGAAAACCTTACAAAAATATTTATATTTTCAAATATTTTGATTGGTTGAAAATAAATTAACCAATCAGAATGCTCCAAAAATAAACCAAGTCAAGGTATACTGCCACCCAATATTTAAACTAAAGTCGACTTTATATAAATTATACATTTGAAAAATTTAGATAGTAAGGGCGATTATTTGTAAGAAACAAAGTTTTTTTCATATTTCTTTTAAACATTTTACCAAATTTTTAGGTTTTACTACTTAAATTTTGAATAAGTTATGCGAAAAATCTTTATTAGTTGAAATGCTCCTTACTAATTGGCAAAGATTTTATTTGTGTGTCAAATAAATATATTCCCTTTTAAAAGATTTTAACAGTGACATATTTTTTTTTTGGTATTTAAAATGTTTTTTATGATTAAAATTAAAAAATCCTATTCGAAACAAAAACAATTTTAAAAATTTAATATTTTTAAAATTTCCCGTTTTCCCGGGAAAAATATATTATTTTCCCGGGAATTCCCGGCAAACTTTTCCCGGGATTTCCCGGGAATTCCCGCCCGGGAATTCCCGAACCCCAAACCCTAGACACAGCTCATGACAAAAAAGAACGATAACAAAAAAGAACGATTGAACGATTTGAACGAACTAGTTCAATGAATTTAATTGAACGATATGACCGAGTCACCAAAAAGAACGATTAAGCCCAACTCTACTACGCAGCTCATCTGTAGTCATATGGCGCCTTTTGACGACGATGGAGAAAATATGTAAGTTGCAAGATTTTTTTTTAGGTTTCAATGTTTACCAACACTGACACTCAATACAATTTGAGTATCTTTTAGATACATTCATTTCATACAAATTTTCATATATTAATGGGTATAGGGTTGCCATCTCTATTTTAATTAAAATATTATAGAGATTATTATTTTTGAATATTAAAATAAATTTTTTTTGTGTCGTTAGCTTAAGTAATTAATTTAGGATTAATTTCATTACCTAATATATATTTTATTTTTTTTATTCTGGTTCATGTAAATAAAATGTCTTTATTAACGAAAAGTGAAGTACAATAATTTGGGCCGACTGAAATCTACCCTATAGCCGGCAAGGTAGGGCGGGTATAGCCAGGGTAGCCATATCTGAGGCTACCCCAGTCATTCATCAACATCCCTTTTCTGTCCTATTTTCGCCATTTGATTTATTTTTGCTACCTTATTTTAATATTTTTGTAAACGTTACTTAATCTACCTCCGAAGGGGCAAGAACACACCCCAGCCCTGAGCACGGCCGGCTTTATAGTTAGCCCTGCCCTGGAAGAGGTATACCAAGGATGGCAAGGTTCGTTACAGAGATATTTGGCGCCCAACGTGGGGCATCAGTTCGCGTGTTTTGTAAAATCCTACAGTGTTGTTATCTAGGGACTGATGCCCATAGAACCATGATTATAATTTGTGTGTGTGTGGTGAAAACGGTTTTTTTGTTTGTTTTTATTTTTATTTTTGTTTTTCTTTATCTTTTATTTTATTTTGTTTATACTTTTCATTTCCGTAACTTTTGAGCTTTTAGCCGTCGGTTAGGATCATGGTTAATGGATATTTTCGTTCCACTGCCTTTCCGACACTAATTGCCTCAATTGTTAATCTATCAGGGTTTGGGTTCGTGTAGCGATAGATTCTGGTGCGTATCGGTTTCTGCCTACACGACGCATTTTCCTTTTTCCTTCTTTCTTTCCTATCTTTCTATTTCTTCGTTCGGTCTTCGGTTATGATGATTCTTGAAGCTTGGTTGTTATCGGGTACATGCTACATAATCGATTGCCGAATGCTCTTTTTCTATCCCTCCCATATCTGGTTTAGTCTGGTGACGGGATTCAGTCTGATCATTTCAGAGGAATCTACACCAGTTACGGGCTTCCGGTTTCTGGTTTAGCTTGGTAGCGGGATTTATATGGATCTACACCAGAACTGGAAAAATCTATTCCTCCTTCTTTCCTGTCATTTGTGTATTTATAATTTTTATCTTTCTGTTGTTGATGATGGATTTTTTTTGTTTTTTTTTAGTACTTCATTAAGTAGTTATTTTAATTTCCTTTCGGGTTTTGTTTTTCTTAAATACTCTTCTATATCTTTCAGAAAAACTTCTCTCTACAATTTTCTTTAAATTCTTATTTTTTTAGTTTTAAATATTTTAGTTTACTTCGTTTCCAATATTCGTTTATTAGTACGCTAAATTATCTTCTTTTTTTCATACACGTTCTTTTACTATAGTAATGACTTACTTAATTGTCATTAAAAGTTTTATTTTACTTTATAAGTAATGCATAAAATTTTGTTTTCGTTTAATTAAAATTTTTTTTGTAGGTTTTAGTAAATATTTAGTATTAGTTTATTGGTTTCCATCAACCGTTAATTCGCCTTAAGTTAGTTTAAGAATATATGTATCTTTTCGGATATGGAAAATCGTCTTTTCCAGTTTCAGTGTTGCAGTACTGGTACTTTACAGCTGCAACTGTTTTGTGAGGACGATTTCCACTGGAAATATTTGAGTGTAATGCCTAGGAAAATATTTTACATTATTACTAATATTTTTCTTTGTGAATATCATTAAAAATTTATATGATGTTTTTTTTTTTTTTGGTGTAAGAGTTGTTCATTTTTTTTTTTTTTTAATTGAGTGAGAGTTTTTTGTAATCAAGTTATGACTGAAAATTATTTAAATTTTTTTTGAAAAAAAAAAATTTGTTTGGGTAAAAAATTGTAAAATTAATATATTTTATAAGAACACATTTAACCTACATTTGGTGGCATTAGTGCTTTGTAGAAAATAAGAGATCATGCTGAAATTTTGGACTCTGCAGATTTGAATCATCATCGCAATATTAAGATTTAAAAAAATGTTTGCAATATTTTATTTCTAACATCCCAAGAATCGTGTTCATGCAATTGCTTGCATTAATCAATTTATAATGGTTCGTTCAGAAGCTTTGATGTTCCGCATTGATACTTTCATCAAGAATCCTTCAATTACATATGTATATTCAAATGATAATTATGGAAATATCTGTCAGGAGTTGGTATTGCTGCACGCAGTGTTGCCATTTCAGTGCTTTTCGGGTATTTTTTGGTGCTTTTTTCCTTCTCGTACCCGGTGATTTTTTACAAATACCCGTTTTAAAAAAGCGGGTATTTACAGTGCTTTTTCAAATTTCTGGCAGTGCTTTTTGTACAGTTTATATTTTTGGTATTTGTTCGCGTTTTTTTTAATTTTTCTTCAATTTTCTGTCAAAGTTGAAAAAATAATACGAACTATACAAAAAATACATTTTTTCCAGTGTTTGTAGTACAATTTTAAATAGCAACTTCGTTATATTTAAACTTTAAAATTTTTAAATATTAGTTTGGTGCTTTTTACCCCTTTTTTTAGTTATATTTGAACTTGTTTTTCACCATTTTACAAAACTGAAATGTGTTTTTAAATTCTGGACTTAAATCTTTCAAAAAATTAATATCGTGCTTTTTTACCCCATTTTTGGTAAATTTTTACCCTTTTTACCCGTTTTCACAATGCTCACGGTGCTTTCCTGCCTTTAAGAGTTGGCAATACTGGCTGCACGTAACTGTTTTTATACGTAACTATAAATGAGTTTTAAAACCCACCCTTAACTTTACGTACATTGGCATACATTAAGGTAACAACAATGTAGGTGGTGCAGGTTATTTATAGATTTAAAATTTTATTTGTTTATCAAAAAATTTTTTTTTGGTATTGAATCATTAGTCTTCTTTTAATTTAAATGCATTTTGCAAAATTTATCACTTTAAATTAAATTCTAAATTTTAAAGTAATTTTTCTATAACTTTTAAATTTTCCTTTCAAAATATAATTTATAATTATTAATTTAGAAGATGCCCTAATACTCACATATTTATTCATTTACACTCTTTCACTTTATATCCATAGTATACCAATTTTAACAAATAATCAACTTCACTCATTAACCACTCATTTAACTGTTATACCGCTCTCATATATATTCTACAAAGTCTATCAATTGACAACATTTTGTTTTCCTTATTAACTCCACTTCTACACGAATCATATAATTTAACTATATCACTCAATCTCTCAGTACACAAACAACGATTTGGAAATAAAAAAAATAAGTATTCTACGCAGCTCATCTGTAGTCATATGGCGCCTTTTGACGACGATGGAGAAAATATGTAATTTGCAAGATTTTTTTTTATGTTTCAATGTTTACCAACACTGACACTCAATACAATTTGAGTATCTTTTAGATACATTCATTTCATACAAATTTTCATATATTAATGGGTATAGGGTTGCCATCTCTATTTTAATTAAAATATTATAGAGATTATTATTTTTGAATATTAAAATACATTTTTTTTGTGTCGTTAGCTTAAGTAATTAATTTAGGATTAATTTCATTACCTAATATATATTTTATTTTTTTTTATTCTGGTTCATGTAAATAAAATGTCTTTATTAACGAAAAGTGAAGTACAATAATTTGGGCCGACTGAAATCTACCCTATAGTCGGCAAGGTAGGGCGGGTATAGACCAGGGTAGCCATAACATCTGAGGCTACCCCAGTCAATCATCAACATCCCTTTTCTGTCCTATTTTCGCCATTTGATTTATTTTTGCTACCTTATTTTAATATTTTTGTAAACGTTACTTAATCTACCTCCGAAGGGGCAAGAACACACCCCAGCCCTGAGCACGGCCGGCTTTATAGGTAGCCCTGCCCTGGAAGAGGTAGACCAAGGATGGCAAGGTTCGTTACAATGGTTAGACCTAGTGCCCATATAAGGGTCCTACTAAAATTATATTGTTTATACGCTGCAGGTCGCAAATATGAAGATATTTTGATATCAGCCCAAGGACGAAGCCTATTGATTTTGCTTAACACCGGTCCATGTTTAGACCTAGTGCCCATAGAAGGGTCCCCCCAAAATTATATTGTTTATACGCTGCAGGTCGCAAATATTAAGATATTTTGATAAAATTTTGTACACAGACCTATGTTGGCCCAAGGACGAAGCCTATTGATTTTGGTGAACATCGGTCCATGTTTAGACCTAGTGCCCATATAAGGGTCCCCCCAAAATTATATTGTTTATACGCTGCAGGTCGCAAATATTAAAATATTTTGATGAAATTTGGTACACAGACCTATGTTGGCCCAAGGACGAAGCCTATTGATTTTGGTTAACATCGGTCCATGTTTAGACCTAGTGCCCATATAAGGGTCCCCCCAAAATTGGCTTGGTTACAAACTGCAGGTCACAAATATTAAGATATTTTAATGAAATTTGGTTCGCTGACTCTCATTATAGAAAATTTTGACACAAGTCCCATTTTAACCCATTCGAATTTCGAATCCAAACATTAGTTGGCTTTTAACCAGACTGGTGTAGGGTATTGTATAGTCGGCATGCCCGACTTTAACGTTTTTACTCGTTTTATTGTTACTATTGATAGCTTTCGTCATATTTAGTATAAGATAAACATAAAATTGACAATTTAACCTTCGGTTTTCCTTAAAAATTCCAGGTTTCCTGCTTGCAGGCACAAGCTGTTACTATAGGGTGATAATTTGGCATAATTCGACATTTTACAATTTTTTCCCACCCTTAGTTAAGCATTATAATGTTGGATTTTCATAATTTTTTTTAAATTAAAATTATTAATTGTCCGTGTAGTACGCTAGGAGCAACAAGAAATTTATTCTGGAAGTGACTGTAAGTTAAATACATATATAAATTCGGATTTGTCTCAAGATGCTTCCTGCAGTATATTTAACAAAACTATTCTGCGGTTTTAGGAGATCCTGCAAAATGATCATCGCGGTCAAAATCAATGTTTCGAACGCGAATGAGAGTACACTGTTGCTAAAACAAAACCCTCAAAGTGTTTTGCAAATCTAGCTCAGTTTTTAATTTGATGGCCTCTTGAAACATGTGTCTATTTTAATCACGTTTTCGTCACAAAGACGCACTATCAGTTGCTTTTTATTCATATTGTTTGTTATTAGCAGTTTGGTGTTAGAAGTTGTCGACATCTATTCTATTTTCCTAATTCTAACACAGTGCACTCGCATAAGTAGTGGGCATCCCCTGAGTATTAGTCTATCGTAAAAAAATTTGAAATTATGAGTAAAAATTTGAGCACACCCGGAAATTTTCACACAGAATAAAACATTTTATACAAACAAATAATCGGAATAAAAATTACTAGAATTTGGCATTATAGTTCACAGTTCATTTCAATCAATTTTATTTTTGAACTAGTGTGTTCTTCTGTTGTTCATACACTAATATAAAATTCTTTAAAAATTTTTGCTGAAAAAACAGCTGAATCAAGCATAATCTGTTTGCAAAACATTAGAAAGATACAAACAGCAGGAAAAAATCTGTTAAATTTACAAAATTTCAGCTATATTTTAGTTAATCGAAAATGACAATTTACCCTGCTAAAATCAGCAAAAAATTTCATGGAAATTAGTCGACCAAACCATCACGAAGAATTTAAAATTTTTAGTATTTTTTTTATTTTCTTAATGCGAATAAAAATCTGCACTACAGAAAGCAGTCTACTATTTTATAGCAAATATTTCTGTTTATTGTATCAGGACAGACCGCTATTTGTATTCAACTCAAATTTAAAGATAAATTAACTTTTGAATATATAACAATTTCTTTACTGATTTTTGTCTACCAATATTCAGCAATATTTTTTAGCCAATATTAGCAAGGTAAATTTGCAATTCAATTAAACGAAATTTAACTCAAATATTACTAAAACAGTTGCATTTTTGCTGTACTTATCTTACTAATATTTAGCAAAAAGGATTTACTAAGTTTAAAAGCTTTCTGTGCAGGGCCTCTTTTAACTAATTTGGAGTACCTTTTTTTTTGCTATTTTTTATGATTTTTCTATGAGTATAAGATTATATTATGTTAGTGGTTTGTTTGATAATTCCGAATAATATAAAAGAACAGTTGAAATTTAACTTATTTATGAACGCGAGATATTTCAAGAGGTCATAAAATAAAAACTTTGCAAAATCCTCTGGAATTTTACTTTCATTTCGCTTTTGAAATTATTGTTGTGCTTTGAAATTAGTCTAGGATCATATTGGAATGGCGCACTCCATTGGAAATCAAAATAATAATGATGTAATTTACTTTAAATATTTAACCTTTCCGATAATCTATAAAATTGTAATAAAACCCCAGCAAAAAAGAGATGCCGAAGCAGTAGAAAAAGCACTATAATTGATGATCCAGATGCACTTCTTTTTTAACATAAACACTAATGATTTTAACATTGAGTTGTCATAGGAGAGGAGTATTACAACTTCAACATTCTTCGTAAAAAATATTATGTGTTTTTTATTTTACAAAAGTTTGTTATTGCCGCCATCGGGTATCGAACTTACGACCTCACGATTGCTAGTCCAGCGCTCTACCTCTGAGCTATTCTTTGATATGAAAGTTGAGTGAAATAAAAATGACACTTTGCTACTGCGAGATATTGTTCCTTATTCTCTTCAATAAAAGTACTTATTAAACAAGTGTAAAAGATGCACTCCAATTCAATATTGTTTTCAGTACTATTTTCACAGTTGCATAAAAGACAAATTCTCACCATTAATTTTATATATACATATTTTTAAAAATTAAAAAAATATTGAATTAAAAAAAAAATTAACAGAATAAAAGAAAAGGGAAACAAATTATTGGTCCCGCCGGAAATCGATCCCGCGACCCTCTGTTTGGAAATGCCAAATGATACGAAAATCACTTTTTACGATCACTTTTAAAGAAATTACTCTTTAGCAGCAATACTTAAGTGATTTTTTGGATGTTGTTCAGAAGTAAATCTAAAAAAGCTGTAAATATATACTAACGGATATTTTAGAAGCATTAAAAGAAGTGATTTGTTGATGTTGTTCAGAATAACTTATAAAAAAGCAGTAAAAATACACTAACAGATACTTGTGAAGCAGTGGAAGAAGTAGTTTGTAAAGCATTACATCCAAGAGCTGGGACCTTTTAAAAGACCTTTCTCCAAAAAGTATTAAAAGATAATTTCACTATTAAAATCAAGTAACAAAACTATGAGAAACAGTATTTAAATTGTTTAATCCATTTTTTACCAACATATCTCTAAAGACACGTCTACTTATCCTTCTACGAAGTTTTGTCCGAAAATAATCACGGAATCCATGCTTGGCAGAAAATGGGTCCATATACTCCATATCACAAACGGATTGACGAAAATTTTAAGTATTGACAAAAACTAAAATTTTTGAAAATTGAAAACACCTAGAAATCAAATTACTCTTGAAATATATAATTTAGTTTAGAACTTAGAAAATGCGTTAGAAATTAAATGTTCCTTTATGTTTATTAGCCACTCTTAGGTTTGTAATATTAAACAAGTTTTAAAAACCTTTAGGCCCTTACAGATATATTTGGGTTCTTACACAGACAGAAAAAATATGCCATTTCCAACAGAAATTCGGTTACATCTACTAAAATAGGTTGGTGCAACTGAATATTGGTTATCACAACAAAATTCGGTTTATACAACTGAATTTTAGTTGCAATAACCAAAATATTTAGGAATCACATTGCAATATGGTTTAACTAACTGAATTTATTGGTTGTAGCAACTAAAACAGGCTTAGCAATTCGGTTGGCAATTTCTGTTCCTGTGTGTACAGATATTTTTATAAAATTTTCTGCCTCTGTCTACTATTTATTAACTTCTCGTTTTACTATTAAACAAAATTGTAAAAGGGACAACCGGTGCAATGATAAACAAATAACACCATTGTGAAAATTTTAAATTTTAATTAAGCAAAGAAAAATAAAACGTCTATGTATAAAAATTAACTGAACGAAGCCAAAAAAACTTTTAAATGCAAAAATATATACGCATTTTAATTTTTTTCTCTTTTAAAAGGGTTAAAAAAGTGATTTTGTGCGTTCGCGTACTTTTGGGTAATTTTGACTTTGAGGATTTTGTAATTACTCTCATTTTCTTGAACTTTACATAAAAAGTAAAGCAGCACACTTAACTTAAAATAACGATTTTTTTTTTAATTTTTAAGCAAAAAAAAAAAAAAAAATTGGAAAAATTAAACAAAAAATTTTTGAAAAGCCCCCCCCCCCCCCCGAAATAAATTCCTAGCTACGTGCCTGGAACCGGCGACCATCAGCTTGTCAGCCCATTGCTTTCCCTCTAAGCTAAGCTCTATTTAAATTTTTTTAGTCAAATTTCAAATTTGAATTTCTTCAATTTCTTATATCAGCAACAGAAAATCGAATTTCGTATCAACAACTTCGATTTTCTTTCAGCGGTCACATAAGTAGACGAAGATTAAAATATTAGCCCACACAAGACGAAATACACTGATGATGACTTTGTAGCGAAAGCCGAAAATACGTATTCTGTATTGCTGGTCTTATCGAATTCTTTCAAATATATTTTTATTCTTTGTAATTTACTTGTAAAAATTGTATCATCTTTCTTTGATTTGAAAAGAATTTAAACAGAAAGTGATATTAATTTATGATCTAGAGTCAAACTAAAAAGAACATTCATTTACTTAAAAATAAGAGATCAACTAAATATTCCCCCATTCATCCTAATGAATTTTCGTTAGAAAAAATTTCTTAGAATCTATGGGTCCAAAAAATCATCAGAATCTTAAGGTTTTTATATAGAAAATAGTTCTCCTAACCTGAGATTTTCTGCATAGAAGCCCTTAGAATGTTGGAGGTTTTCTCTTATTACACTCCTTAAAATATGAGTTTTATTCTATGAAAATATCCTAAAAATCTAAAGGGTTTTCTGCTAGAAGAAAGACTCAGTCTGATGATTTTTCTACAGTGTTTATAGACAAAAATGTCTTTCAATTGTAATAATAATCTGTAGGCATTGACAACTCAAAATTTACCAATTGGCTGGTAGAATAGCATGACCTATAAACGAAAATTAAAAAATAAAATTTCTAGTTATGGGAGTAGTATGAATAAAACTTAGCAATTTCTTCGAAGTAATTACTTTGGGGTTAGGAATGTTTTTTAACTCCAGATTTACTAAATGGCTGGTAGAATAGCATGAAATGTAAACGAAAATTAAAAAATTAAATTTCTAGTCTACTCCCAAGCAGACTAGATTTGTAAAGTAATTGCTTAAAAAACCCTGTATTTCCCCCTATTACACAAAGAAAACAGATTCATTGTGATAACGGAATTCCTTGCCAACCGAATGGTTTGTTTGGAACCACCGATATATTTGTTTGTGTCAACAGAAATTCGGTAAAGACAACAGAATTTCGGTTAGCACAATATATTTAAGTTGTGTCGGGAATATTCTACCTATTCTACCAGCCAATTGGTATGACCCAATGGGTCATATGAATAAAACTTAGCAATTACTTCGAAGCAATTACTTTTGGCTTAGAAATGACTTTTAACACCAAATCTTTTTTACAGACTTTTAGAGAAAATAACGTTAACCGTATTTTAAGGATAACGCTATTTCATATATTTCGGTAACAGTATTTTGAGGTTATCCATATTTCATTTATTTCGGTATCGGCATTTTAAGGATAACGGTATTTCAGTTATTTCGATAACGGTATTCCGGGTATTTCGATAACGGTATTTTAGGGGTAACGGTAATCACTTGAAATGGTTTTGAATCGCTAACGGTGTTAGCGGTATTGCCTCCCAACCCTGGTAGAAACTGATATAAATCGCGGATTGAATTGTTAAAGCTTTATTAATCAAATTTGAAACCCAAATGTGTATAAAGGTCTATGTTATTTATCTGTATTTGCAAAGTGGCACAAAAATAAAATCTTTTATTTTTCAAAATTCTATGTATAAAAAACTGCATCAGAACCTGCAAAACATAAATCTCATTTCACGAAAAACCTGAAATTTAAGTGAAAAAATGGAGTTCGCTATTGAAATCAGCATGCCTGAAATAAAGGTTGTCTTTTAATCCCGATAGGACTTCCGAAAGGGTTAACTGCCAAACGAACTGTCATACTGCGCTCAATTTTTGACATTTATGATCAGTATACTCTGAAAAATCACATTGAATAGATTGTCGATTGAACAACGCTACCAATTATCCAAATTAACTTTGAAAATCAGTAATCAATTCGCGCGACTTATAGACGCCTTCGTGATTTCTATGGCGCACATAATCATCCATCTGAGTATAGAGAATATCGCTGCTGCAAAAAAAAAGTTTGGAAGAAAAACCAAATTTATCGATTCGTTGTCAGTCGCAAGAATTGGGGCTCTGTCCGTCCACTATGTGGAAAATTTGCGAAATGACCTTGGCCTACACCCGTTTGAGATCCAGCTGGTGCAGGAATTAAAGCCATGAACGTCGTTCTTTCGCCAATTGGACTCTAGAGCAGTTGAAAACTGATCCGATGTTTTATCGCAAAATTGCTTTAACCGATGAGGCTCATTTTTGTCTTAACGGGTTTGTTAATAAACAAAATTGCCGCATATGGAGTGAAACCCATCCACAAGAGACCCTACAGACACCATTACAACCAGAAAAATGCACCGTTTGGTGCGGTTTACACGATGGTGGCATCATTGGACCTTATTTCTTCAAAAATGAAGCCGGAGATAGCGTTACGGTCAATGGAGATCGTTACCACACCATGATCAATGATTTTTTGTTTAAAAATATGGATGACATTGATCCAGCCGAGATGTTGTTTTAACAAGATGACGCTATGTGCCATGGGGCGACCGCAAACATCGACTTATTGAAATCAATATTTGGCGATAAGTTGATTTCGAGAAATGGACCTGTCAATTGTTCTCCAACGTCATGCGATTCGACACCTCTCGATTATTTCCTGTAGGCCAAGTGAAATCACTGGTTTATGCTGATAAACCAGCAACAATTAACGAAATGTAGGCCAACATTGTTCGTGTTATTTGTGACATACTGCCAGCAATTCTCGAAAAAGTGGCCCAAATTTGGACGTTAAGAATGCGCTTCGTCAAGAAATCATTTTGAAATCTTAATGCCATGTATTGATTTTTGGAATAAAAAAATTTTTTGATTAAATTTTTTTTTGTTTGTTATTTTTTGCAATTTAAAGTTCTATCGGGCTTAGAGAAACACCTTTTATCAATGGTCGGTGATTTTGTTTTCGATTTAAGGTGTCCAAACCACGCTATGTAATTATGGAAGTAATTATAACTATAGAAGCAGTATCATTAAGTTTAAATTTGTGTCGTTCATGAACGAACTAGTTCAATTGAACTAGTCACTTATTTGATCGAAAGACCTTGTTCACATCAATCACTCTTTTAGTTCAATCCTTCATTTTATTATATTTAGTCGGGGATTATTTTATTTAAAAACAAAATTTTACGCAAACTTTTTTCTAAAAATTCTTAATTTCTCTGATATTTTATATCTTTGTTAACTAAAAGGCATATAAATAGGTAGCTACCTAAAAACATTGCCAAGTCACTTATAGTCTTGACTAGCCATGGATCTGTGCGAATAATTTAATGATAATTAATGTGAATGATCGGAAAAATTATCGCATGAACGATTCAACGAAATTGTCAAAGCGATTGAACTAGAAGAGCGAACTAGTTCTACACATCAAATTAAAAAAGGAAGAGTGGTCACCAAAACGAACTAGAATGCCCAAGTCTAGTTGAATTAAAAACAAAATGCATTTTGACAAAAAAAAGTGTCCTTATTCAAACGAGTCATTCCAATAACTGTCTTATTATTTTAAGTGTACTTAATTTTAGATAACTATACCAGGAGAAAGGACAAGAAATACAAACAGAATGTAACACATGGGAAAACTCCATATTAACCACTACCACTACTGCACACAATAAAAAAGAAACAATGCAACATAACAACCTGATGTTTTTATTCTATTTCAGCGAAGTAGTTGTATAAGCACTTGCGATGAATATAGCGATGTCGGGCACAATTGAAGCGTTTAAAAGGCGATAACACCAAATGCGCATTAACAAAACTTTTTTTTATAAACTATAAACAACGTTGGCAACTAAAACAACAACATCACAACCAAATATAATAAATACAGAAATAATGACAACAACACTTTCATGTTGCTCGAAGTAGTAGAAACAAAACAAAAAAATTCAAAACTATTGTTGATGTTTTCTATTTCTTTTAAGACACTTAAGCTGGGATAAACAAGATTTTCAACTTTTACTTTAGTAAAAAGGTGTCAAAACTTTCAAGTTATAAAAACAAAGTATCAAAAATGGCAAAAGGATTCTTAGAAATGTGTAAATAAAAAACTAAACAGAAATTGACTTAAAAGGCTGATTTGTAAAACAAAGATAAAGGAGCTTAAAATACGAGTATAAGTTATATTTTTAGCGAATATTTTAAGGCCTCTTAGATCTAATTTTATTGAATTAAAAATATATACTCGTATTTTTAACCCCTTAAAAACATTTATACTCCGAATAAAATTCCGATTTTAAACATAAAGATCATAAAATTCTATATAAAATTGCGAGTTTACATTTGGTATTAAGAAAAATCTAAATGAAATTGTAACTTTCAAATTAAAATGGAGAAAATTTCAAATAAATTTTTATTTTTTACTTAATACTAAAGCAATTAAAAATAAACTTCAGATTTTTTCAAATTGAAAAGTTTTTTTTAATAAAATTGAGAGTTTCCATTTGATATTGAGAAAAATCACATTGAAATTGTGGTTTTACATACTAAATTAAATTCAATTGAAATTTTGTTGTTAGTTTTGTTTTTTCTTTGATATTCTTAATATTAAATAACGCTCCTGGACGAGAACAAGAAATTCTCATTGAGTTTGTAATTTAACATAACAAATATTTCTAGAATTTCTAAAAACGTCGTCCCCTGACTATTTCCTTAGGAAAGAATAAAATCCGGATAAGGACATGTCTTCAACACATCATTTTTTACAATTTGTGACAAAAGTTTTTGGATATTAGCACATTTAATTCCTTTAACGAAATTAAGACTATTCATTAGAAACGTCCAAAAAAATGAAAGTGAATTTTAATAGTTCCCATTGGGCTAATTTTTTTTTCCTTTTATATAAAAATCCCAGTCACAAATCGCCAATGGTACAAAAAATCAAGCACTGGCATACCACTGGGTAACCACGGTATTAAAAATAAATGACTGGCAGAAAACTCATTTGGGATGCTTTGTCAGCGTTTGCAAAAAGCGTTTTTCCAGTATTTGTTTTACAAAAATTTATAAAAAAAAACCACTGGCAAAGAATTGGCTTAGAGTCATATGCCAAGGTTTGCAACCAATGGTTATCCAGTGCTACCAGGGGTACAAAATTCAATTCACTGGTAGACCAATAATTTGATAAAAATGCTGACGCTTCGTTAAAAAAGGTTTGTAGTCAGAAGGTTTCGAGTTCAAATCTGGTTACAAGGAAAATTTTTTTTTTTAATTTTTTTTAATTTAAAAGTTTTTTGTTTTATAAAATCAATTTTTTTGTTTGTGGGAAAGCTCCTTCAAGACCAACTTTTTTTGCACTCCCTACGCTGGCATACTAGTTACAAAAAATTCTTTGCCAGTACTAGCATCTTGGCACAGCCAGTGGTTGTCCAGCTATTATCACTCATTTATGTGTTTAGCCATCAAATATTATATGTCTCTTCCCTACGGGGAAAGAGACTGGTCCCTGATGACACGCAGGATTGGTCCCAAGGGGGCGGAGACCGGTCGTTGATCGGTCTTTTTATTTGAAAGAGACATATCACTTTAACATGGCGTTGTCATTGAAAATGACCAATTGCCACAGTTTAGACACCTTGTGACAGTAAGGTGGTGTGTCTAAAAATAGCTTTTCAAATAAACTAATAAAAAATTAAGAATTAAAAATAACCCTACGGGGAATGAGGAGTCAACTGCCCTCCAAGGACCTATCCCGTGACCGGTCTACCGAAGGCATATTACTAAATTAGTACAAATATGAACCAAAGAGAATGAATTAATTTTCTAAGTATTTTCTGATCTGTTACTTTCACTGTTGCTTTTAAAAAAACTTCACCGATACCGAAATAAAAAACAAAATTCGCGGCATATTTTTAAAAATATTTTTTATTTATTTTACTCTTTTATTTATTTTTAACTTTATTTTTTCACGATTTGCTTATTTTAGCTCTTATTTTAAATTTCTATAATGTTTTGCTAAGAAATTTTAAGTTTTGTATTTTCAACGTTTTTTTAATGTTAAAGCTGTTTTAGTTTTAACAATTGGTATTTCATTTAACTTTTCTTTTTAACTTAAGGGGAATTTTCTAAATTTTTATTTATATTATCAGAGGTTTTGAGGTAATTTTCTAATCAAAGAAAGATGATAAATTACATAATTAAAACAGAAAGTGATATTAATTTATGATTTTGAGTCAGACTAAAATAACATTCATTTACTTAAAATAACAGATCAACTAAAAACATTTCCCCCATTCATCTTAAAATTTTTTAGCAAAAAATTATAAAAATTTAAAATAAGAGCTGAAATAAGCAAATCGTAAAAAAATAAAGTTCAAAATAAATAAGAGTAGAATAAATAAAAAAATATTTTAAAAAATATGCCGCGAATTTTATTTTTTATTTCGGTATTGATCAAGTTTTTAAAAGCAACAGTGAAGTAACGAATCAGAAAATACTTTGAAAATTAATTCATTCTCTTTGGTTCATATTTGTACTAATTTAGTACAAATATGAACCGTTGACCGGTCACGGGATAGGTCCTTGGAGGGCAATTGACTTCTCATTCCCCGTAGGGATTTATCTCAGTGGGTAGAGCAACCGTCTGCCAATCTGACGGCCTGGGTTCAAATCACGGCAGGACCAAAAAAAAAAATTATGAACTTTTTTTAAATTTTATTTTGTAAAATATATTTCCAGACCACCTAACCGAGTAAAAAAGTTTTGATATAATCATATATTATTTTATGTAATTGCATATAGTAACTTATAGTTTCATATGGCCACATATGCTTTTAAATTCAAGCATATATAATTTTATATAGTCATATATTAGATATTTTTTCCTCAAAGGTTTTTTAATATGGAGACATATGTGATTTTATATTATTATATACTGGCCTACATATATATGTATGTTCTATATATAAGTACATAAAGTAACATATAAAAGATATAATTACATATACGTTTATATATAACTTAGTATGACACTATACACAATAATATAAAACTATATGTGGAGCCATATAAGAAATATTTTATAATTTGTGTTAGATATGATTATGTATTGACGAATAAGAACCCATATATAACTTAATATGGTTCTATATCTACAATATTTCATGATTTCTTTAATATATAACAATATACATAACGTTCCTTAAAAATAATTTTTCTTTCTTTGCTTATCAATATTGTTATATTTGTACTAAGTTTGTTTATGTGAATTTATAATTAATAACACTATGCGACAGTCAAAATCGGGATGGAATGAAACCAACGGGAAATGTTATATCGGTCAATAACAAGTTATACGTGTCCCGGCGTTTTGCTGGGTCAAGTCTAGGAATCGAGATATATCTTTTTTTTTGACATAACTCGAGAACCACTAGTCCGATTTTGCTCAAACAATTTTAAAAAAATTAAAAATTACAATTCCTTTAATCTGTTCATATAACGTTTTTCTATATACTCAACAGTTTTGCCGGTAAAAATAAATGTTTGTTACCGCTACCATAAAAATCAAATAACCTTTTGTTTATTACTTTTTTTTAATATTTTAGGCAAAAAATATTTTTTTCTTCATACATTTATTTTTACCGTCAAAACTGTTGTGTATATAGAAAAACGTTATATGAACAGATTAAAGGAATTGTAATTTTTAATTTTTTTAAAATTGTTTGAGCAAAATCGGACTTGTGGTTCTCGAGTTATGTCAAAAAATCGGTCAAATCGATATATCTCGATTCCTAGGGGTGACCCAGCGAAACGTATAACTTCTTTTTTACCGATATAACTTCCCCCGGTAGTTTGAATCCTTCCCGATCACTGACCCCTACCATTTGTCCCACAGAGTAATAAAAAAAAGTAATAAACAAAATGTTATTTGATTTTTATGGTAGCGGTAACAGATTAAACGAATTGTAATTTTTAATTTTTTTAAAATTGTTTGAGCAAAATCGGACTAGTGGTTCTCGAGTTATGTCAAGAAAAAGATATATCTCGATTCCTAGACGTGACCCAGCGAAACGCCGGGACACGTATAACTTGTTTTTGACCGATATAACATTTCCCGTTGGTTTCATCCCATCCCGATTTTGTCATCGATTTTGACTGTCGCATAGTGTAATATATAATATAATTTTTTGTAACGTAATACGCTCCTGTGCTATATATATAAGACACAGTCCTGTTGTACAGGAAATGGAATCAATTAAATAAATAAATAATATAATAATATAATGTTCTTTATAAAATCATCTATAATTATATATCATCCACATAAGCAATTATTTCAAAGTGATTTTATATAAAAATATATAAGGTCCATATAAAACCGTATTATATTATATGTGGTTCTATATTAACAATGATTTTGAACTAGTTTTAGATTTAGTAATTACTAGGGATTGGCGCGTGGCTAGAAATGTTCGTAAGTGACGTTATTCACAAGTGATCGTGAGTAATAATTACTATACTCAAGTGATTCGTGCGTGAGTCTGCGAATATATAATTCGTGCTTGATTCGTGCGTGAGCGTGAATAAGAATATATAACCCGTGCATGATTCGTGTGTGAGTTTATTTTTTGCATCATATATTTTTAGTAATTTTTATTATTTTGTAATATTTTACTATTTTTTTACTATTTTTCTTATATCTTGGTTCTATAACATAATCCTATTAACTTTAAAATTTCAGTCTTGTCAACTTTATTTTAAAATTACTAAAAATAAAGAAAATTTTGTTCATGTTTAATGCACTGTCATGGTAAATCTGGATAAAAGTAATGGAAGATTTATCGAAATTATAGGATCTCCAGCAGACCTTTGGTTAATCATTATATTACAAGTAATTTGTAATTGAAAATTTTCAATTATACATTACATATAATTGTTATTGAAAAAATGTCAATTACAATTACATTTTTTCGAAAAAGAAATAATGACAAAAAGCATAAGTGAGGGGTCAGCCCAACATGACGTATTTTTTTATACTTATACACGCCTATCCAACCTGTCCCAGTCAGTTTTTTCTACAAAATTTTAACAAAAAACACTTCAATTCTAAATGTAATTGAAATAACTTTCAATTACAATTACTTGTAATTGAAAATTTTCAATTACAGTTACATGAAATGTAATTGAGATTTTTTAATTTCAATAACATTTATTTCCAATTTTAATTAAAATCCCTCAGGTCTGATCTCCAGATATTGCATATCTTTTTTATTTAAAAAAATAATTTTTGTATATTGTTAGATGTGGTCATATATAATATGATCTAAAGTATAAGGTCAATTTGTAGATATAATTGTATCAAACTATGTCCACTTTTATAACATTTTATATAATTTTATACAAAAAGATGTAATTGGATGAGGACAAAATTCGGATACAATTGTATCGAATTGCATAAAATTCTATCAAATTGTACCAAATTGTATACAATTGTATACAATTCGATACAATAAGATACAATAAGATGTTCTCATTTTTCGGATATAATTATATCTAATTACATAAAAGATTATATATAATTAAATATAACTTCATATGGCTCCATATCATTTTTTTTACTTGGGTATTTATTGGTT
The DNA here is from genome assembly GCA_949987735.1 of Leucophora obtusa. Classification (NCBI taxonomy): domain Eukaryota; kingdom Metazoa; phylum Arthropoda; class Insecta; order Diptera; family Anthomyiidae; genus Leucophora; species Leucophora obtusa. Next base: position 144,723,864 of record OX465295.1, read on the forward strand.
TTGCCAACGTTAAAAAATTTTGTTCCTCCAGTGCTTTTCCGGCGCTTTTTGAACAGCCGGTCCTTTTGTCTAATGATGTTATCATTTTGGGAATGGAAAAGCACTTTTTACCAGTACTTGTACCACCTGTTAAAGTGCTTTGCCACCGCTTTCCCGTTTGTATTTTTCTGACTGGGATTCTTCTTAAAAATATAAAATTTTTAAGTTTTCTGGGATTACTTTGCGATGTTGTTAATTTATGCATTGTTATGATTAGCGTACTGAATTCTAATGCATTAAACACATAGACGACTGCAGCTACACGACTACAGCCTGTCAAAAATAAAATACACACGTTTATATGAAAACGATTATTTTGATACCAACACAGCTACACGGCTACACAACTTAGGATAATTTCTATTTGTGTTGGCTACAAAACAAAAATAGTGTTGACAATATAACAAAATATGTAAAACAGGACAATTTTTCCCGCTAGAGGCGAAATAAAATCGCTAGTTCTGAATAGAAAATCACCGTTATGGGAACACTGAAGAAATAACTGCTTATATTTTACAATTGTTTGAAGGTTTCATTAATTTATATTTGGAAATAATTTTATTGTGATGTTTTGTAAAAAAAAATGGATCATACAAAATTAACAAAATATTCCTCAGCCATTATTTTAGAAGCACAAACCAAAAAAGATTAATTATCAAAACGTCAAATTTTTAGGATCAGCTGTTAACTATGTTGCTGTCGTTTTCAAAAAAATTAAGTAGCTGACTACACGACTACAATTGCAGCCAGCAGCATTTGTAGTCGTGTAGCCGCAGTCGTCTATATGCTTAATGCATTACACATAAAATATGAATGAGATTTCTTTCCTTCATACATATTCGCAGCACTCTATTTCGGTATTCCCATAGCACTTAACCCCACCGAACTAAAATAATATAACAGTGCTCTGAACTAAAAAGCTTCAACAAAGTTCGCCAATCTTTCATCACCTTTCAAAATCTCGCGCAATTACAGTATTGGCATAATTGAAAGCCTTCATCTTTCATCAGATTGTATTTCTTCTCTATCCCTTTTTCAAAAAACCTAAAAGTAATTAATAAGAGTGTTGCTTCTCTTTAAAAAAATATATTTTCACCTAACAGTATCTAACTATTAAATGCAGATAATAGCGAATTTACATTGTTAAAATTATCACTAGATTTCGTTTTGAAATCCAACTCGAAATCTATATCGTTTACATTAGAATATTTGACAGATGAACGGGATTTCGATCGGCCAACAACAGTTTTTTTGTAAACAAACTAACCTTAAAAAATAACCAAAATTAAAAGATTTTATTTAATGGCGGAACACAAAACTTAATTATATTATGAAAGATACAATGTTATATTTGCTAAGTAAAGTGTTTAATTAGAGGGATGATTAGTAGAAACCCGAGTAAAAAAAAGGATCTCACGCAATACCTAATCATATCCAATTTGATATAGTTTAAGATCTGCTGTAATATCTAGCTGATCCAATTAGATCTCAAAATTGGGTGTATCCAATCATATCGTATTAGATCCCCAAGATCAAGTTATATCTAAAATTGGGAGGTCCAATGATATCTTTGGGGATAAACCTAATTTGATCCGAAAAATGGCGGATCCAGCTATATATTTGCGGATAAACTTAGATCTAATTTGATCCCAAAAATGGCGGATCGAATTGGATCCAGCTATAGAGCAATTCCATATGAAAGCGATCACCTTTTGGACGACCCCTCTCCGATTCTAAAATAAATAGTCTCAATCGATTGCCCAGCAAAAAATAATGTACCTACATATTTTTTTTTTTTTTTATAGTGACTGAAATTAAATTTTCCCATGAAAATTAAATTTTCCGATTTTCCACAGAACCTCCTAAATTTTCCGGCTAATTTTTTTTTTTTGGATTCCTCATAATTTTTGCTTTAAGAATCAGCAATAAAAAAATGGGCCCCGACTCCTTGTTTGGACAGGAGACAGGCACGGAACGCATTCAGTCTGCGTTTGCATGTTTCATCAAAACATCAAATTAATGTTCTTTCCATGCAAGAAATTGAAAGTAAAAAAAAAAAAGGTAAAAAAAAATAAGCGATATTTGCTTTTCTTTAATAGGAAAATTTGCGTGAACTACTGGTCATAAAATGTTTTTTAAAGAGGGACTTAATTGGTTACTGCCAATAAGCCGACCATATTTATGGAAAATCCGTGTTTTATGACTTGTTTCTGCACGTGTCATTTTAGGCGAAATATTTATTACCTGGTAATTTAAAAAATTTACAAAACATTTTATGACCTGTAGCCTCAGTCGGGTTTGGTGTGCCATTACATGCCACTGCTGCTATTATCCATGGATTTATGGCCGATCTTGTGAAGGCAGGCAGACCATATTCACTACACACTCAACTTGGGGCTCTTAAAAAAAATTGATTTTTTCTTCATAAATGTATTTTTAACTGTAAAATAATTTTTAAAATGTATTTTTAATAATAAAATAAAATAATGTTAAATAATTACAAATAATTCAATTATAAAAAATATAAAAACAATGAGAACAAGGTGGTCTCTTAAATGCTCCTCTCCTGTCCAAACAAGGAGTCGGGGCCCATTTTTTTATTGCTGATTCTTAAAAAAAAATTATGAGGAATCCAAAAAAAAAAAATTAGCCGGAAAATTTAGGAGCTTCTGTGGAAAATCGGAAAATTTAATTTTCATGGGAAAATTTAATTTTCATGGGAAAAAAGGTAAATTTCTGATAAAAATTAGGAAAATTTTATTTTTCAATTAAAGCCTGATTCAATACCTTTCCAACGAGCTATCACTCGTTGCGATCGCTTTAGTAGTTTTTTTTTAAAACAACTTTCAATGAGGTCCCTTATGAAGAATTCTTCAATTTTATCACATGACAGTGGTGTACACCACCACTAAACCAGTCACTATAAAAAAAAAAAAAATATGTAGTTACATTATTTTTTGCTGGGCAATCGATTGAGACTATTTATTTTAAAATCGGAGAGGGGTCGTCCAAAAATTGGCCAATTTTGATCGTTTTCATATGGAATTGCTCTATATATTTGTGGATAAACTTAAATCTAATTTGATCTCAATTTTGGCGGATCGAGTTAGATCCAGCAATATATTTGTGGATATACTTAGATCTAATTTGATCTGAAAAAGTGGCAGATCGAATTAGATCCAGCAATATATTTGGGGATAAACTTAGATCTAATTTGATACGAAAAATGGCAGATCGAATTAGATCCAGCAATATATTTGGGGATAAACTTAGATCTAACTTGATCCGAAAAATTGCAGATCGAAAAAATGGGTTAATCTAATTATATAAAATTAGATTTAATACAAAATTTACATTTTATTTGATACCAGGAGACAAAAATAATTCATTCAGATATCGCTCAGATTGCATTAAATTGTCCATTCTATTGAAATTACTTCTTGATTATCATTATGTCACATCCAATTTTATATAATTAGATAAACTCTTTTTTCGGATCGTATTTCATCATATTAGGTCCAAGGTGGATATAAATTACTGCAGTACGATCCACCATTTTTCGGATAAAATTTTATTTTGGCCGGCATCAAAAAAAGATATGATTGTAATTAATTTTTTTAATAGGGTATCCACAAAAATGACTGATAAAAATAGATCCCGCATTAAATTTGGGTACTACGTAAGATCTTCATTTATTTGAGATTAAATAAGATCCAAGCCAGATATTGCCAACTGTTCAAAAAATAATACACTGGCAGAGCACTGATTTTATAAAACCCGGTTAAAAAAAAATTAATATATAGCTTAATATAGTCATACATAATCTAATATGATATATATACAGTCTTATCCGAGAAATAGGCCTATGTAATTCTACCAGTTGAATTATATTTGTACTAGTACAGATCTAAGATGATAAAACTGTATAAATATTAGATATAATTGTATCCGAGAAATGGCGCGATATATTTGCATTAGATGATGCATTATTGTATTACCTCCCGAGTAAAAAAGTTTTGATATAATCATATATTATTTTATGTAATTGCATATAGTAACTTATAGTTACATATGGCCAGATATGCTTTTAAATTCAAGCAGATATACTTTTATATAATCATATATTAGATATTTTTTCCTCAAAGGTTTTAATATGGAGACATATGTGATTTTATATTATTACATACAGGCCTACATATAATTGCATGTGCTATATATAAGTACATAAAGTAACATATTACAGATATAATTACATATACGTTTATATATAATTTAGTATGACACTATACATAATAATATAAAACTATATGGGGAGCCATATAAGAAATATTTCATAATTTGTGTTAGATATGATTATATATTGACGAATAAGAACCCATATATAACTTAATATGGTTCCATATCTACAATATTTCATGATTTATTTAATATATTCTTTATAAAATCATCTATAATTATATATCAACGGTGGGCAAATGCGGCCCATTGGGCCACATGCGGCCCTTTGCTGATTTTTGTGCGGCCCTTGTTGAAATTTAACTTTAAATTTTTTTTATTTCAAAAATTTTTTTAATATCTTATTTTGCAATGTTTTAAAATTTTTTATTTTTAAGGCCAGTTTTATTGCCAGGGCTATGATCGATTTGAAAATTTCTTACTTAAGAGATATTTAAAGGAACAATTGATATTATTCTTAGGGCCAGTTTAGCTAGAAATTTTTTACTTAAAAATTATTTAAGACAAAAATCGATCTTATGAAACTGGCAATTAATTCTTTACAAAATAAATTCAACATCTTTTACGCTACTGTCGACATTGACAACTACTTTGTCACAAATTTAAAAAACATGTAATTTTGTATTTAAAAAAAACTGTCACATTTTGCAAGTTTAAGTTTTGTTTTTCATCACATTTATGAAGCTTTTTATAAATATGATGGAGGTTTTTCATTTAAATTTTCAGTAGCCATTTCAGACTTTTGTTGGACGAGTTTTATAGTCAGCACAAAGCACGATTTTAAACTCATATTTTATTTGTTTGAAAATTTCTTACCAAAGTGTTATTAAAATTCGTACTTTGTGCTGACTATTGGTCTTAAATTTAGAACTGTGTGAAAAAGTTGGCGTTTTAATTCATCAAAAAGTACTTAAGTTACTGACTAAATCTTTAAGTTTGTAATCGTCGTTTAAATTAACCCTTTTGTGCATAGTGTTCCTTTAAAGGGGAGAGTTTTTTTGTTGTGCGCAACGAAATTATTAAATTAAAACCCGAATCAAGGATATAATTCTTTATACATGTTTTTGTTGTCGGAATAATATTCAGTCTTGTATAACTCGTTGAGTTTTAAATTTTCGTTGGCCGATTCCGCGACACCGCAGTTTAATGCAAAAACTATGAAAAAAAATGTTTTATTCTACTTATGTAATTAAAAAATATCAAAACAGAATTTGAAAAAAGTTGAGTTTGCAATGAGTTCTTGTGGAACCAGTTTTGATTTGAGAACAGATTTTTTTTTTACATGAAAAATAAAATAAAACATTAGTTCCGTCCGCTTTCATTTAAGGTAAAGATTTGTAGTTTTACTTTTTTTAATTTATAGTGCGGCCCTTTATAATTTATGAAAAACCACAATATGGCCCTCGGTGAAAAATCGGTGCCCACCCTTGTTATATATCATCCCACATAAGCAATTATTTCAAAGTGATTTTATATAAAACGAGTAAAAAGGTTAAAGTCGGGCATGCCGACTATACAATACTCTACACCAGTCTGGGTAAAAGCCAACTAATGTTTGGATCCGAAATTCGAATGGGTTAAAATGGGGCTTGTGTCAAAATTTTCTATAATGTGAGTAGCGCACCAAATTTCATTAAAATATCTTAATATTTGCGATCTGCAGTTTGTAACCAAGCCAATTTTGGGAGGACCCTTATATGGGCACTAGGTCTAAGCATGGACCGATGTTCACCAAAATCAATAGGCTTCGTCCTTGGGCCAACATAGGTCTGTGTACCAAATTTCATCAAAATATCTTAATATTTGCGAACTGCAGCGTATAAACAATATAATTTTGGGGGGCACTAGGTCTAAACATGGACCGATTATAACCAAAATCAATAGGCGTCGTCCTTAGGCTGATATAGGTCGGTATACCAAATTTCATCAAAATATCTTAATATTTGCGACCTGCAGCGTATAAAAAATATAATTTTGGTAGGACCCTTATATGGGCACTAGGTCTAAACATGACCGATGTTCACCAAAATCAATAGGCTTCGTCCTTGGGCCAACAGAGGTCTGTGTACCAAATTTCATCAAAATATCTTAATATTTGCGACCTGTAGAGTGCGGACAAGAATGCATGGACAGACAGACGGACGGACAGACGGACATCATTAAATCGAAATAAAAAAAAATTCTAAGCCGATCGGTATACTAGGATACTAGGGTCTAGGACCAATATTTTTTGGTGTTACAAACATCAGCACAAACTTATAATACCCTGACCACGTAGTGGTGTAGGGTATAAATATATAAGGTCCATATAAAACCGTATTATATTACTAGTATACTATATTAGTGATTCGTGCGTGAGCGTGAATAAGAATATATAACCCGTGCATGATTCGTGTGTGAGTTTATTTTTTGCATCATATATTTTTATTAATTTTTACTATTTTGTAATATTTTACTACTTTTTTACTATTTTTCTTATATCTTGGTTGTATAACATGATCCTATTAACTTTAAAATTTCAGTCTTGTTAACTTTATTTTAAAATTACTAAAAATAAAGAAAATTTTGTTCATGTTTAATGCACTGTCATGGTAAATCTGGGTAAAAGTAATGGAAGATTTATCGAAATTATAGGATTTCCAGCAGACCTTTGGGTTAATCATTATATTTGGAAATTAATTACACATGCAATTACACAATTACATGTAATTGTAATTGAAAAAAAATCAATTACAATTATATATTATTTGTAATTGTAATTAAAAAAAAAAACAATTACAAGTAATTTGTAATTCAAAATTTGCAATTATACATTACATATAATTGTAATTGAAAAAATTTCAATTACAATTACATTTTTTCGGAAAAGAAATAATGACAAAAAGCACAAGTGAGGGGTCAGCCCAACATGACGTATTCTTTTTATACTTATCCACGCCTATCCAACCTATCCCAGTCAGTTTTTTCTACAAAATTTTAACAAAAAACACTTTAATTCTAAATGTAATTGAAATTTGTAATTGAAATCACTTTCAATTACAATTACTTGTAATTGAAAATTTTCAATTACAGTTACATGAAATGTAATTGTGTTTTTTTTTAATTTCAATTACATTTATTTGCAATTGTAATTGAAATCCCCCAGGTCTGATCTCCAGATATTGCATATCTTTTTTATTTAAAAAAATAATTTTTGTATATTATTAGATGTGGTCTTATATAATATGATCAAAAGTATAAGGTCAATATTTAGATATAATTGTATCAAACTATGTCCACTTTTATAACATTTTATATAATTTTATACAAAAAGATATAATTTGATGTAATTGGATGAGGACAAAATTCGGATACAATTGTATCGAATTGCATAAAATTGTATCAAATTGTACCAAATTGTATACAATTGTATACAATTCGATACAATAAGATACAATAAGATGTTCTCATTTTTCGGATATAATTATATCTAATTACATAAAAGATTATATATAATTAAATATAACTTCATATGGCTCCATATCATTTTTTTTACTTGGGATTGTGTCGTTTTTGATCTGAACTGACAAAATTACATAAAAGTCATATAGAATTGTATCCACATTTTTACCTGATATAATTTTATCAAATAGAAAATCCTACTTTTTATCAGATACTATTATATCTGATCGAAAACTGGATGTAATTATATTTGATTTAAATATAATTGTATCAAATTAGTTCTAAATTAATACAATGTTATAAATTTATCCACTATCGTATACAATTATGTCGCGCCATTTCTCGGATATAATTTTATATGATGTAAATATAATTTTATCTAAACTTAAACAATTAGACTAAAATCGATATGATTATATGCGCCCAATTCTCGGATCAAATTGTATGTGAATCAGATATGATTATATAAAATCCTTTTTACTCGGGAAATTACAATATTTTGTTAAATAAGCCCTACGGGAAATTTTAACAAACTGTCACCGAACTGGCCCCTTTATATGAAATAGAATGGTCACTTTTACATGGCGTTGTCATAGGAGGGGGAAATTGACCCCTTGTGACATGTCACAAGACAAATCCTAGGACAGGTTACTGAACTCTCATAAAAACCAAAGTTCAGGGACCTGTCCTGGGATTTGTCTTGTGACTTGTCACAAGGGGTCAATTTCCCCCCCTATGACAACGCCATAACAATGGGATTCAAAAGAGGGAAGATTCTAATTAAGAAAGAAATTGCTCACATTCTTATTACAAAACATACATTGGCTCGTATGAATAAAAAATATATATTAGTAATAGGGGGAAATATTGGATTTTTTAAGCAATTACTTCACAATTTAAGTCTAAGAGTATACTAAAAATTTTAGGTTTCGATTTTCATTTATATTTCGTGCCATTCTACAAGTCTGTGGTTAAATTTGGTGTAAAAAGTCGTTCCTAAGCCAAAAGTAATTACTTCGAAGTAATTGCTAAATTTTATTCATATGACCCATTGTGTAGGTTGTAGAGGCTACGGTCAGAACCGGTCGACCGGGTAGACCGAAAGACCGGGTAGACCGGGTTTTACGGTCTAGACCGGTCGACCGGACGACCGGTCGACCGGGTAGACCGGTCTACCCGGTCAGACCGGGTTTTAATACTATTTACAAAAGGCAGGTTTTTGGTACTTTTTAGCATAATATACTACAAAATATAAAAATTGCTAAAATTATGTAAATTTTATATAAAAAAATCGAAAATTTTTAAAAATCAATAAATTTTTTAAAAAATTGATAAATTTTTAAAAAATTGACGAATTTTTAAAAAATTTACAAATTTTTAAAAAATTTACAGATTTTTGAAAAATTGATAGATTTTTGAAAAATTGATAAATTTTTGAAAAATTGATAAATTTTTGAAAAATTGATAAATTTTTGAAAAATTGATAAATTTTTTAAAAATCGATAAATTTTTGAAAAATCAGCAAAATTTTGAAAAATCGATAAAATTTTGAAAAATCGATAAAATTTTTAAAAATCGATAAAAATTTTAAAAAATCGATAAATTTTTAAAAAATCGATAAATTTTTGAAAAATCGATATATTGAAAAATTTTACAAAAAACCGATAAACTTTCAAAAATACCAATAAATTTTATAAAAATTGATAAATTTGTAAAAATCAATTCATTCATGGATATATTTATAATAATGTATAACAAAATAATGCGTATTTCGTATTATATTTATATGAGAGACCCACGGTCTTTTTCGGTCCCATGTACGGCGTTTTTTTGTTCGGGGTCGTTATGGGCTAAAATTTTGCAGAAATAATCTAGACGTAATTCTGACTTAGAACTGTAAACTTTTTTTCAATGTGTGGAGCAAAAATATTCCGAAACTGGTTCTTGAATTCAGAAAGTCCTGCACTTTGCATACATTTATATGAAAATGCCACGGTCTTTTTCGGTCCCATGTACGGCGTTTTTTTGTTTGGGGTCGTTATGGGCTAAAATTTTGCAGAAATAATCTAGACGTAATTCCGACTTAGAGCTGTAAACTTTTTTTCAATGTGTGGAGCAAAAATATTCCGAAACTGGTTCTTGAATTCAGAAAGTCCTGCACTTTGCATACATTTATATGAAAATGCCACGGTCTTTTTCGGTCCCATGTACGGCGTTTTTTTCTTTGGGGTCGTTATGGGTTAAAATTTTGCAGAAATAATCTAGACGTAATTTTGACTTAGAACTGTAAACTTTTTTTCAATGTGTGGAGCAAAAATATTCCGAAACTGGTTCTTGAATTCAGAAAGTCCTGCACTTTGCATACATTTATATGAAAATGCCACGGTCTTTTTCGGTCCCATGTACGGCGTTTTTTTGTTTGGGGTCGTTATGGGCTAAAATTTTGCAGAAATAATCTAGACGTAATTCTGACTTAGAACTGTAAACTTTTTTTCAATGTGTGGAGCAAAAATATTCCGAAACTGGTTCTTGAATTCAGAAAGTGCTGCACTTTGCATACATTTATATGAAAATGAGACGGTCTTTTTCGGTCCCATGTATGGAGTTTTTTTTGTTGTGGGTTAACATTTTGCAAAAATAATCTAGACGTAATTCTGACTTCGTTGTTCCAAAACTGTTATCCGTTTTCATTTATCTGATTTAGTTTTCAAGATACGGGCGATAAACCAAATAAAAGCCCTTATCTCTCTAGGAGGCTTAGTTTTCGAGAAAAACGCAATCTTAAAATCTAGCAATGTAAGTCGAAATTTAGTTTCGGTATCGGGGTATTATGGGCGGGTTTTGACTTCTGGTGTAAACATTTTTCCTCTAGCTCTCTTAGTTTTCGAGATATGGACCATCAAAATTTTATTAAAGCGATTTTCGCATTTATTTTTCCATATAATTCATTATGACTACCTTGTTCCAAAACTGCTGTCCGTTTTCATTTATCTCACTTAGTTTTCAAGATACGGGCGATGTTCCAAATAAAAGCCCTTTTCTCTCTAGGAGGCTTAGTTTTCGAGAAAAACGCGATCTTAAAATCTAGCAATGTAAGTCGAAATTTAGCTTCCGTATCGGGGTATTATATTGACGAATTTTTAAAAAATTTACAAATTTTTAAAAAATTTACAGATTTTTGAAAAATTGATAGATTTTTGAAAAATTGATAAATTTTTGAAAAATTTATAAATTTTTGAAAAATTGATAAATTTTTGAAAAATTGATAAATTTTTTAAAAATCGATAAATTTTTGAAAAATCAGCAAAATTTTGAAAAATCGATAAAATTTTGAAAAATCGATAAAATTTTTAAAAATCGATAAAAATTTTAAAAAATCGATAAATTTTTAAAAAATCGATAAATTTTTGAAAAATCGATATATTGAAAAATTTTACAAAAAACCGATAAACTTTCAAAAATACCAATAAATTTTATAAAAATTGATAAATTTGTAAAAATCAATTCATTCATGGATATATTTATAATAATGTATAACAAAATAATGCGTATTTCGTATTATATTTATATGAGAGACCCACGGTCTTTTTCGGTCCCATGTACGGCGTTTTTTTGTTCGGGGTCGTTATGGGCTAAAATTTTGCAGAAATAATCTAGACGTAATTCTGACTTAGAACTGTAAACTTTTTTTCAATGTGTGGAGCAAAAATATTCCGAAACTGGTTCTTGAATTCAGAAAGTCCTGCACTTTGCATACATTTATATGAAAATGCCACGGTCTTTTTCGGTCCCATGTACGGCGTTTTTTTGTTTGGGGTCGTTATGGGCTAAAATTTTGCAGAAATAATCTAGACGTAATTTTGACTTAGAACTGTAAACTTTTTTTCAATGTGTGGAGCAAAAATATTCCGAAACTGGTTCTTGAATTCAGAAAGTCCTGCACTTTGCATACATTTATATGAAAATGCCACGGTCTTTTTCGGTCCCATGTACGGCGTTTTTTTGTTTGGGGTCGTTATGGGCTAAAATTTTGCAGAAATAATCTAGACGTAATTCTGACTTAGAACTGTAAACTTTTTTTCAATGTGTGGAGCAAAAATATTCCGAAACTGGTTCTTGAATTCAGAAAGTCCTGCACTTTGCATACATTTATATGAAAATGCCACGGTCTTTTTCGGTCCCATGTACGGCGTTTTTTTCTTTGGGGTCGTTATGGGTTAAAATTTTGCAGAAATAATCTAGACGTAATTTTGACTTAGAACTGTAAACTTTTTTTCAATGTGTGGAGCAAAAATATTCCGAAACTGGTTCTTGAATTCAGAAAGTCCTGCACTTTGCATACATTTATATGAAAATGCCACGGTCTTTTTCGGTCCCATGTACGGCGTTTTTTTGTTTGGGGTCGTTATGGGCTAAAATTTTGCAGAAATAATCTAGACGTAATTCTGACTTAGAACTGTAAACTTTTTTTCAATGTGTGGAGCAAAAATATTCCGAAACTGGTTCTTGAATTCAGAAAGTGCTGCACTTTGCATACATTTATATGAAAATGAGACGGTCTTTTTCGGTCCCATGTATGGAGTTTTTTTTGTTGTGGGTTAACATTTTGCAAAAATAATCTAGACGTAATTCTGACTTCGTTGTTCCAAAACTGTTATCCGTTTTCATTTATCTGATTTAGTTTTCAAGATACGGGCGATAAACCAAATAAAAGCCCTTATCTCTCTAGGAGGCTTAGTTTTCGAGAAAAACGCAATCTTAAAATCTAGCAATGTAAGTCGAAATTTAGTTTCGGTATCGGGGTATTATGGGCGGGTTTTGACTTCTGGTGTAAACATTTTTCCTCTAGCTCTCTTAGTTTTCGAGATATGGACCATCAAAATTTTATTAAAGCGATTTTCGCATTTATTTTTCCACATATAATTCATTATGACTTCCTTGTTCCAAAACTGCTGTCCGTTTTCATTTATCTCACTTAGTTTTCAAGATACGGGCGATGTTCCAAATAAAAGCCCTTTTCTCTCTAGGAGGCTTAGTTTTCGAGAAAAACGCGATCTTAAAATCTAGCAATGTAAGTCGAAATTTAGCTTCCGTATCGGGGTATTATGGGCGGGTTTTGACTTCTGGTGTAAACATTTTTTCTCTAGCTCTCTTAGTTTTCGAGATATGGACCATCAAAATTTTATTAAAGCGATTTTCGCATTTATTTTTCTACATATAATTCATTATGACTTCCTTGTTCCAAAACTGCTGTCCGTTTTCATTTATCTCACTTAGTTTTCAAGATACGGGCGATATTCCAAATAAAAGCCCTTTTCTCTCTAGGAGGCTTAGTTTTCGAGAAAAACGCGATCTTAACATCTAGCAATGTAAGTCGAAATTTAGCTTCGGTATCGGGGTATTATGGGCGGGTTTTGACTTCTGGTGTAAACATTTTTCCTCTAGCTCTCTTAGTTTTCGAGATATGGACCATCAAAATTTTATTAAAGCGATTTTCACATTTATTTTTCCACATATAATTCATTATGACTTCCTTGTTCCAAAACTGCTGTCCGTTTTCATTTATCTCACTTAGTTTTCAAGATACAGGCGATATTCCAAATAAAAGCCCTTTTCTCCCTAGGAGGCTTAGTTTTCGAGAAAAACGCGATCTTAAAATCTAGCAATGTAAGTCGAAATTTAGTTTCGGTATCGGCGTATTATGGGCGGGTTTTGACTTCTGGTGTAAACATTTTTCCTCTAGCTCTCTTAGTTTTCGAGATATGGACCATCAAAATTTTATTAAAGCGATTTTCACATTTATTTTTCCACATATAATTCATTATGACTTCCTTGTTCCAAAACTGCTGTCCGTTTTCATTTATCTCACTTAGTTTTCAAGATACAGGCGATATTCCAAATAAAAGCCCTTTTCTCCCTAGGAGGCTTAGTTTTCGAGAAAAACGCGATCTTAAAATCTAGCAATTTAAGTCGAAATTTAGTTTCGGTATCGGGGTATTATGGGCGGGTTTTGACTTCTGGTGTAAACATTTTTCCTCTAGCTCTCTTAGTTTTCGAGATATGGACCATCAAAATTTTATTAAAGCGATTTTCGCATTTATTTTTCCACATATAATTCATTATGACTTCCCTGTTCCAAAACTGCTGTCCGTTTTCATTTATCTCACTTAGTTTTCAAGATACGGGCGATGTTCCAAATAAAAGCCCTTTTCTCTCTAGGAGGCTTAGTTTTCGAGAAAAACGCGATCTTAAAATCTAGCAATGTAAGTCGAAATTTAGCTTCGGTATCGGGGTATTATGGGCGGGTTTTGACTTCTGGTGTAAACATTTTTTCTCTAGCTCTCTTAGTTTTCGAGATATGGACCATCAAAATTTTATTAAAGCGATTTTCGCATTTATTTTTCCACATATAATTCATTATGACTTCCCTGTTCCAAAACTGCTGTCCGTTTTCATTTATCTCACTTAGTTTTCCAGATACGGGCGATATTCCAAATAAAAGCCCTTTTCTCTCTAGGAGGCTTAGTTTTCGAGAAAAACGCGATCTTAAAATCTAGCAATGTAAGTCGAAATTTAAATTCGGTATCGGGGTATTATGGGCGGGTTTTGACTTCTGGTGTAAACATTTTTCCTCTAGCTCTCTTAGTTTTCAAGATATGGACCATCAAAATTTTATTAAAGCGATTTTCACATTTATTTTTCCACATATAATTCCCCAGCAAAAAATTTTTAGTATTTTGGAAGCAGTAAAAATACGAAGCGCTTAAAAACGCGCTACAAATTCTGCTTTACAGAGTTGCGTCACTTTATGCGTATACAATACACAAAAAATTTTGCAATTTGATTTTATACCCTGCAAAACTGCCTTAAACGAAGCAAATCGTAAGCAAGTTATTTATAAAATTATAGTGCTACGCTATTCCCTTACGACGAAGCAGGTTGTAAGGGAGTAAAATAAAATGTAAGTTATCCAAAGATTAATGCGCACGAAATTTGAGTCATCTCAATCGTGTTTTACCCTTCTTTATTAGAGTTTAATGTATAGACACATGAGTCAGTCTGCATTTTGAAGTCGGCAAATGAATGCATTTATTTTTATAAGAAGTCGCGTTTAAATGTGCTCAATGAAAAGCATGAATTTACTGCATCTTTTCAGCAGGAAAAAAACACTTTATCCAAAAAAAAGTGCATGAATTTATTTGCGGTTAAATGCGCTTACGAAAAACATGAATTTACTGCAATTTTTCAGCAGCGAATAATGCGCTTTTTCTCACAAAACAACGTGCTTCCAAGCGGGCCCTTTGTATGGAAAAATCATGCCTTCCGTAAGGAGCTTTGTAAGGGATTAATTTTATTTATTCCCTTACAAAGCTGCATCCAGCGAAGCAGGTTTTTTGCTGGGTCATTATGACTTCCTTGTTCCAAAACTGCTGTCCGTTTTCATTTATCTCACTTAGTTTTCAAGATACAGGCGATATTCCAAATAAAAGCCCTTTTCTCCCTAGGAGGCTTAGTTTTCGAGAAAAACGCGATCTTAAAATCTAGCAATGTAAGTCGAAATTTAGTTTCGGTATCGGGGTATTATGGGCGGGTTTTGACTTCTGGTGTAAACATTTTTCCTCTAGCTCTCTTAGTTTTCGAGATATGGACCATCAAAATTGTATTAAAGCGATTTTCGCATTTATTTTTCCACATATAATTCATTATGACTTCCTTGTTCCAAAACTGCTGTCCGTTTTCATTTATCGGGGTATTATGGGCGGGTTTTGATCTCAGGTGCAAACATTTTTGCAGTAGCTCTTTTAGTTTTCGAGATATGTTCGCTTAATGAAAAATAATCAATACAATTTTCATTGTCCATATCTCGAAAACTAAGAGAGCTAGAGAAAAAATGTTTACACCAGAAGTCAAAACCCGCCCATAATACCCCGATACCGAAGCTAAATTTCGACTTACATTGCTAGATGTTAAGATCGCGTTTTTCTCGAAAACTAAGCCTCCTAGAGAGAAAAGGGCTTTTATTTGGAATATCGCCCGTATCTTGAAAACTAAGTGAGATAAATGAAAACGGACAGCAGTTTTGGAACAAGGAAGTCATAATGAATTATATGTGGAAAAATAAATGCGAAAATCGCTTTAATAAAATTTTGATGGTCCATATCTCGAAAACTAAGAGAGCTAGAGAAAAAATGTTTACACCAGAAGTCAAAACCCGCCCATAATACCCCGATACCGAAGCTAAATTTCGACTTACATTGCTAGATGTTAAGATCGCGTTTTTCTCGAAAACTAAGCCTCCTAGAGAGAAAAGGGCTTTTATTTGGAATATCGCCTGTATCTTGAAAACTAAGTGAGATAAATGAAAACGGACAGCAGTTTTGGAACAAGGAAGTCATAATGAATTATATGTGGAAAAATAAATGTGAAAATCGCTTTAATAAAATTTTGATGGTCCATATCTCGAAAACTAAGAGAGCTAGAGGAAAAATGTTTACACCAGAAGTCAAAACCCGCCCATAATACCCCGATACGGAAGCTAAATTTCGACTTACATTGCTAGATTTTAAGATCGCGTTTTTCTCGAAAACTAAGCCTCCTAGAGAGAAAAGGGCTTTTATTTGGAACATCGCCCGTATCTTGAAAACTAAGTGAGATAAATGAAAACGGACAGCAGTTTTGGAACAAGGAAGTCATAATGAATTATATGTGGAAAAATAAATGCGAAAATCGCTTTAATAAAATTTTGATGGTCCATATCTCGAAAACTAAGAGAGCTAGAGAAAAAATGTTTACACCAGAAGTCAAAACCCGCCCATAATACCCCGATACCGAAACTAAATTTCGACTTACATTGCTAGATTTTAAGATCGCGTTCTTCTCGAAAACTAAGCCTCCTAGAGAGAAAAGGGCTTTTATTTGGAATATCGCCCGTATCTGGAAAACTAAGTGAGATAAATGAAAACGGACAGCAGTTTTGGAACAGGGAAGTCATAATGAATTATATGTGGAAAAATAAATGCGAAAATCGCTTTAATAAAATTTTGATGGTCCATATCTCGAAAACTAAGAGAGCTAGAGAAAAAATGTTTACACCAGAAGTCAAAACCCGCCCATAATACCCCGATACCGAAACTAAATTTCGACTTACATTGCTAGATTTTAAGATCGCGTTTTTCTCGAAAACTAAGCCTCCTAGGGAGAAAAGGGCTTTTATTTGGAATATCGCCTGTATCTTGAAAACTAAGTGAGATAAATGAAAACGGACAGCAGTTTTGGAACAAGGAAGTCATAATGAATTATATGTGGAAAAATAAATGTGAAAATCGCTTTAATAAAATTTTGATGGTCCATATCTCGAAAACTAAGAGAGCTAGAGGAAAAATGTTTACACCAGAAGTCAAAACCCGCCCATAATACCCCGATACCGAAACTAAATTTCGACTTACATTGCTAGATTTTAAGATCGCGTTTTTCTCGAAAACTAAGCCTCCTAGAGAGAAAAGGGCTTTTATTTGGAATATCGCCCGTATCTGGAAAACTAAGTGAGATAAATGAAAACGGATAACAGTTTTGGAACAACGAAGTCAGAATTACGTCTAGATTATTTTTGCAAAATGTTAACCCACAACAAAAAAAACTCCATACATGGGACCGAAAAAGACCGTCTCATTTTCATATAAATGTATGAAAAGTGCAGGACTTTCAGAATTCAAGAGCCAGTTTCGGAATATTTTTGCTCCACACATTGAAAAAAAATGTACAGTTCTAAGTCAGAATTACGTCTGGATTATTTCTGCAAAATTTTAGCTCATAACGACCCCGAACAAAAAACGCCGTACATGGGACCGAAAAAGACCGTGGCATTTTCATATAAATGTATGCAAAGTGCAGCACTTTCTGAATTCTAGAACCAGTTTCGGAATATTTTTGCTCCATACATTGAAAAAAAGTTTACAGTTCTAAGTCAGAATTACGTCTGGATTATTTCTGAAAAATTTTAGCCCATAAGGACCCCGAACAAAAAAACGCCGTACATGGGACCGAAAAAGACCGTCGCAGTTTCATATAAATGTATGAAAACTGCAAGACTTTCTGAATTCAAGAGCCTGTTTCTGAATATTTTTGTTCCACACGTTGAAAAAAAGTTTACAGTTCTAAGTCAAAATTACGTCTAGATTATTTCTGCAAAATTTTAGCCCATAACGATCCCAAACAAAAAAACGCCGTACATGGGACCGAAAAAGACCGTCTCATTTTCATATAAATGTATGAAAAGTGCAGGACTTTCAGAATTCAAGAGCCAGTTTCGGAATATTTTTGCTCCATACATTGAAAAAAAGTTTACAGTTCTAAGTCAGAATTACGTCTAGATTATTTCTGCAAAATTTTAGCCCATAACGACCCCAAACAAAAAAACGCAGTACATGGGGCCGAAAAAGACCGTGGCATTTTCATATAAATGTATGCAAAGTGCAGGACTTTCTGAATTCAAGAACCAGTTTCGGAATATTTTTGCTCCACACATTAAAAAAAAGTTTACAGTTCTAAGTCAAAATTACGTCTAGATTATTTCTGCAAAATTTTAGCCCATAACGACCCCAAACAAAAAAACGCCGTACATGGGACCGAAAAAGACCGTGGCATTTTCATATAAATGTATGCAAAGTGCAGGACTTTCTGAATTCAAGAACCAGTTTCGGAATATTTTTGCTCCACACATTGAAAAAAAGTTTACAGTTCTAAGTCAGAATTACGTCTAGATTATTTCTGCAAAATTTTAGCCCATAACGACCCCAAACAAAAAAACGCCGTACATGGGACCGAAAAAGACCGTGGGTCTCTCATATAAATATAATACGAAATACGCATTATTTTGTTATACATTATTGTAAATATATCCATGAATGAATTGATTTTTACAAATTTATCAATTTTTATAAAATTTATTGGTATTTTTGAAAGTTTATCGGTTTTTTGTAAAATTTTTCAATATATCGATTTTTCAAAAATTTATCGATTTTTTAAAAATTTATCGATTTTTAAAATTTTATCGATTTTTAAAATTTTATCGATTTTTAAAAATTTTATCAATTTTTCAAAATTTTATCGATTTTTCAAAATTTTGCTGATTTTTCAAAAATTTATCGATTTTTAAAAAATTTATCAATTTTTCAAAAATTTATCAATTTTTCAAAAATTTATCAATTTTTCAAAAATCTATCAATTTTTCAAAAATTTGTAAATTTTTTAAAAATTTGTAAATTTTTTAAAAATTTGTAAATTTTTTAAAAATTTGTCAATTTTTTAAAAATTTATCAATTTTTTTAAAAATTTATTGATTTTTATAAATTTTTAAAAATTTTCGATTTTTTTATATAAAATTTACATAATTTTAGCAATTTTTATATTTTGTAGTATATTATGCTAAAAAGTACCAAAAACCTGTCTTTTGTAAATAGTATTAAAACCCGGTCTGACCGTAAAGACCGGGTAGACCGTAAAGACCGGTCGACCGGTTTTAAACCCGGTCTGACCGGGTAGACCGGTCGACCGTAAAACCGGGTAATGGGGGGCTCTAGTAGGTTGTGATTGACAAAACTTCAATTAGTCACACTCATGGCTCTGCCGACCGTGGTGTATTTCGTTAAGGGGTCCCAGCAAAATATTTTTAGTATTTTGGAAGCACTAAAAATACGAAGCGCTTAAAAACGCGCTACAAATTCTGCTTTACAGAGTTGCGCCACTTTATGCATATACAATACACAACAAATTTTGCAATTTGATTGTATACCCTGCAAAACTGCCTTAAACGAAGCAAATCGTAACCAAGTTATTTAAAAAATTATAGTGGATTAATTTTATTAATTCCCTTACAAAGCTGCATCCAGCGAAGCAGGTTTTTTGCTGGGGTGATACTTATAGCCTGTGTAAGGTTACCGGCTCAAATCCCAACCATGGCATAGACAAAAACTTTTTCCTGTAGAGACAATTTAACAACACTGAAAATATAACTACAGTAACTTGATATAAAAATGATTAATTAAAGTATATTTTGATTTGAGTGTTGTTTTTCGACTAATCTTTATTTAAAAACCCTACGGGGAAAGGGACCGGTCCTAGATGACACGCAGGATAGGTCCCAAGGGGGCGGAGACCGATCGTTGATCGGTCTTTTTGTTTGAAATATACATATCACTTTAACATGGCGTTGTCATTGGAAATGACCAATTGCCACAATCTAGACACATTGTGGCAGTAAGGTGGTGTGTCTAAAATAGCTTTTCAAATAAACTAATAAAAAATTAAGAATTAAAAATAATCTACTTGGCGTCGAAGTAGGGCTCGATTACACAACCTTCTGCTTGTAAGGCAAACGCTCTACCGTCTGAGCTAATGTTGCTTATGCGTGATGGCTGGCTGATGGTTAAGTTATGTTTTTCGTTTCTGTTCAAATAAAAAAGAGAAAGAAAAAACAAACACACACAGAGCAAATAAAAAAAAACATGGAAAAGAAAAACCTAGAAAATAAAACAACATTAACACACACACAAATATGGTGGAAGTGCCTTGAATATGCCACCGATTGACCGGTCATGGGATAGGTTCCTTAATGGCAGTTGACTTGTTTTTTGCGTTGGCCATAATTAAATTGAAAAATCAATTAAAAATTAGAAAATTACCTCAAAAGCTCTGATAATATAAATAAAAATTTAAAGAATTCCCCTTAAGTTAAAACGAAAAGTTAAATGAAATACCAATTGTTAAAACTAAAACAGCTTTAACATTAAAAAAAAAACGTTGAAATACAAAACTTAAAATTTCTTAGCAAAACATTATAGAAATTTAAAATAAGAGCTAAAATAAGCAAATCGTGAGAAAATAAAGTTAAAAATAAATAAGAGAGTAAAATAAATAAAAAATATTTTTAAAAATATGCCGCGAATTTTCTTTTTTACTTAGGTATCCGTCAAGTTTTTTTAAAAGCAACAGTGAAAATAACAGATCAGAAAATACTTAGAAAATTAATTCGTTTTCTTTTGTTCATATTTGTACTAAATTAGTAATATGCCTTCGGATGACCGGACACGCGATAGGTCCTTGGAGGGCAATTGACTCCTCATTCCCCGTAGGGAATATTTAGCTTAAACTACCTTAACACAATGAATAAAGTATTGTGGAATATGCCCAGTCAGCATTATCTCACGATACAAGTAAGTAAAAGGTAGGTCATGTAGATAACCAAAAAAGTAAGGCTTTTAGCCAATCAGAATAAAGGTGTCAGTTGTCATACAGAAGGTATGACAACGTCGGTTTGTCAAATACACTACACTTCCCTTTTTCAGAAAAAGAATGATCAAGTGGGTATGATTAATATTCATTGATCATTCTTTTATTTTTACAATTTATTTATATTTAATTTTAATTTATATCTTGTTTTTTTTATCTATTTTATAACTTAATTAATTTTTCCAATTTCTTTATTATTTTTTTTTTTTTTGAATAAAATAATTAATTTATTATACATGTAATTTTCAATTATATTCAAAAATTGTTCCATTCCTTATAATTAACTATTTATTTATAATTTATAGTTTCTAATTAATTTTTCTAGGTTTCAAAAAAAAAGCTTTTTTTAAAAAAAAAATTTACAATTCATTATTTCCTGATAATCTGAGACGATTTTTGTGGACTTTAATGGTCCGCTTATCGTCAATCGCCCTTAAAGAGTGGTTCCAATTTTTGACCAGCATTGTCCTCTAGAAGAACTAGGTCTCCTATTTTAATGCTCATTGGTTTAGTTGTTCTATCATATTGGCCTTTGTTGGTCAATTTTGCCTTGTCAAGCATCACTGAAGCTCTTCTTTGCGCCGTTTGGAGCGTATACTTCACTTCTTTCTCATATGAGTCTATGTTATAAAGTGGACTAACTTTATCCGACTTTAAAGCATCTATGGATGGTGGAATTTTACCAAAGACTAGTTCATATGGACAGTAATTAATTGACGGTGATTACTGCGGATCAAAAATTTTCGGCCATAAATATATGGTCTGAAGTATTGAATTGCCCAATGGATAGCCGCTAATTCCTGTCCTATTGGATGCATGACTGGAAGGTGTTGTATTGAAGCAATATGTGAAGTAAGATAACCATTCATCCCAATCAGTTCTATCCGAGGATATGTACGAACGTACGTATTCATTGAATGTTCTGTGGGATCTTTCGATGGTACCCAAGGTCTGATGGTGATAGGCTGTTGAAGCGACGTAGTCGACATTCAACAACTGACATAATTCCCTTATGGTTTGATTTTTGTACTCGGTCCCCATATCAGAAATCATTTTTCGCATAGGACCATAAATCAAAACAAAACCTTCGGAAATCGCTTTGACGACTGTTTGAGCAGATTTGTTGGGAATTGGGACAGTAACTAAGTATTTAGTTAAGTCACATATTATCGTTACCGCGTATTCATTGCCGTTATTAGATCGTATAAAAGGACCAATTTGATGATTGCATCAAATGCGCGTATTGGCGTTTTCGTTTTAACCATTGGTTCCCTTGTTTTTGGCAATGATTTGTTCATTTGGCACCTCGCACAGGATCTCACATAACGAGTGATATCCCTCGTCATGTTCTTCCAGTGGTATTTCAATCTAATCTTCCTGAGTATTCTGGTAATGCCAGGGTGACCTCCAAACAATGGATTGTTATGGTACAATTCCATAATCCTCAGTTTCTCGGAATCCGTTACGACTTTAGTAAGTGGTGGTACGAGTACTATGTTTAACTTTTGAAGTTTTCCATTACCGACTTTCTTGAAGTGGTCTAATTTTACGCTCGCGAACAACGCATCGTCCAAGGACATGCGAAGAGTCGTGATTTTAAGATTACCAGCTACTTTTTCAAGCTTTGGAAAAAAATGATCTAAATTCATCATTCCATTAGTAACAAATCTCGTGACTCAAATTGGAAAAGCTTGGTTTTTCCCTTTTGGATAAAGAGCTTATCTTTAGCAAAATGCAATCTTGCATTTTTATTGTACTCATGGGCATTTATTGCCTCATGTACCCGGATATTTTCCGATTTCGTGTTTGGTTCTTGGTTGGTCACTTTATCCGAATTTCGGTTTGCCTGAAGTCTTGTAGTTACCTTCAGTATTTTATCAAATTTTGAATGTCCTCGAATTCTATTCGAGACAGTGCGTCTGCTACGCAATTTTCTTTCCCCCTGATATATTCCACTATCAAATCGTATTCCTCCAGATCCAATCTCATCCGCGTAAGTTTCGACGACCGATTTTTCATGGAGAATAAATATGTTAAGGGACGGTGATTACTGCGGATCAAAAATTTTCGGCCATAAATATATGGTCTGAAGTATTGAATTGCCCAATGGATAGCCGCTAATTCCTGTCCTATTGTAGACTTATTGCTTTCGCCTTTCGTGAAGGACCGCGATGCATAAGCCACAGGTAGCTGATGACCAGAGTATCTCTGACTTAAGACTGCACCACAAACAAATTTGCTTGCATCTGTCGTTATGCAGAATTCTTTCTCGAAGTCAGGATACTGTAAAATAATCGGATTCAATAATTGGTTTTTTCGCATTCACTATTCCAATCGAATGTTACATTCTTCCTACATAATTTTGTTATGTGCTTCGAATGTTCGGCAAAATTAGGAATAAATCTTCGATAATAGTTGCAGAAGGCTACGAAGCGTTTAGCTTCATCACCATTCTTCGGTTTCGGGTAATTTAAACAGTACATTTGTGTCCCAAAAATGTGACTTCAGTACAGAAAAAAGAACATTTGTCCGGATGTAATTTCAAGTTATATTTTCGACACGTATCGAAAACGCTTCTCAAATTCCGCAACATGTGTTGCTCGGAGCAACCAATTACTACTAGGACATCCATATAAAGAAATGCTTGGTCCGGGGATTATCCCGAAAAAGCTAGCGACATCATTCGCTG
This sequence comes from Leucophora obtusa, assembly GCA_949987735.1. Taxonomy (NCBI): domain Eukaryota; kingdom Metazoa; phylum Arthropoda; class Insecta; order Diptera; family Anthomyiidae; genus Leucophora; species Leucophora obtusa. Next base: position 144,747,556 of record OX465295.1, read on the forward strand.
AAATGAGTTCGGAGCAATTTTGATACCGTAGGGTAATCGTTTGAAACGAAATGAACCCTTATCCGTTGATAAAGATGTTACATCCCTAGAGTCTTCTTCCAATTCAATTTGATGAAAACCGGACATTAAATCAAGGCAAGAAAAAAATTTCGCCCTGCCCAATTGCTCTAGAATATCGTCTATTCTAGAGAGAGGAAATTTGTCTGCTACGAGTTTTTTATTAATCCCTCTGTAGTCAACGACCAATCTCCATCTCTTCTGATTCGTACCAGGTAGAGATTTTTTTGGTACTAATAAGATTGGGCTGTTGTATTCCGAAATGGAGGGTTCTACAATGTCTTCCTCTATCAGCTTATTAACCTGTTTATTAACCTCTGCTTTATGAGAGTGTGGTATCCTATATGACTTGAAGTATACGGGATCATTATCCTTCAATCTAAGCTTCTGTTTGTAGAAGTTATTTGTCGTCATTTCTTCAGATTCTAATCCAAAAATATCAACATACTCTGAGCATAAATTCCTCAGATTGTTCTTCACAAATTCTGAAAAATTCCTGGATAATCTAATTAATTTTTCCTGATTGCCACGGGGATCTCCGGTTGCGTGGACAATTTTATAGTCGTTAAGACTTTCAGTTTGAATTTTAGTATTCAAAATAACAACATTTTTATTTGTTGTGTTGACAATCCTGACCAGTGGTCTTGATTTTGAGACTATGGTGCCCGCAATGAATATTCCATTCTGAATCATCTGACTTGAAAATAACACATTTACCTCGCCAGTTTGAATGTTAACGTGGCGGATTACCTCTGATCTCGCAGGTAATTTAATCGAGTTAATCTGTGGGGCACTGCGCATCGCTATTGCGATGTGCTGTGGAAGATCATTGGATCTCAGGACCAACCAATCTTGGTCATCCTGGTAATCCAGAAGGCATTTATATTTGCGCAAAGAATCCATACCAATGATTCCGTCAGAGGGAATCTGAAAATCATCCTCGACCACGTGAAATGTATGTGGTATTAGGAGTTCTTCAAATTTCAGATCAGCATGAATTTTACCAAGGGTAGTCGTCAATCCTTGGCCAACACCGCTTAATTGTGTTGTTGTAGTCTCATCTATTTGTCCGTTAAGAATTTGTGCGACCTTTAATATAGAAATATCCGCACCCGTGTCGACCAGTAGTGTTGATTTTCCATCATTTAAAGATGTTATACAGGGAAGATAGCTATAGAGATTCAAATTTATATTGTAGACAGTGTGTTCTAATTCAGGGGTACTAGCTCATTTCCCGAAACATTTTCGGTAACGTGGCGTGCATTGTGGCGGTTTCCGTTATTATTCGGACGGTTCCGGCCACTGTTGCCATTGCCAATGTAGCTATTATTATTATTATTGTTATTGTAATTATTATTATTACCGCCATTACCATTACCGTTGCGGCCATTTCCACGATAATTATTATTTCGTCCACCGGCATTACCGCCATTGGACCGACATCGCTGATTATTCCGATTACGGTTTTGTGATTTAGCCGTAGTGAAAAGAACGGAGTTTTGCTGCCCGTAAGCTTCCGTGCAGCTATTGACGAATTTCGCCGTCACTTCTTTCATATTCGAAAAAGTTCCTGATTCTATGACCAGTTTAACTCTTTCGTTTGTCGCATTTTTGGTTATAGCCTTTACTGCCGCATGGGTCGAATAGCTCTGGGCCAGTTGTTGCGAGAGGCCATCTCTGCCACGTAGGTATTGGCGTTTTTGCCACCTTGACGGACATTCATAAGTTTGGCCTATATGACCTCAACTGACTCACCCTTGACAGTTCCCTTCAATGTCGCTATAACCGCACTAATGGTGGTCTCCTTTGAAATTAAATTACGGGCTGTGCCCCTTAATTTTGTTTTAATCAAGTTCACTGCCACAATTTCATGGACATCCTTTACGGAGTCCAAAAGGGGAAGTGCATCCAGAAAACTTGGTAGGTTTTCTGGTTTTCCATCGAAATCTGGTAAAAGTTTCGATGCCAGGCCAAGAAATTCAGTAATAGATTGAGGCATATTGATATTAGTATCAACTCTCTCAACGGATTAAATGGAAGCTTTAAGTTCCACGTTGTAAACGACCTTCTCGTGAAGAGTGACAGGTAGTTTGACCTCAATGCCTCTGCGTGACAAGACGTTGATAAGTTTATCACGTACGTTTGTGAAAAAATTGTCCGCCGCTGATTTGTGTGCAGCCGTTACGCGGGAGTAAATTACGTTTAAAATTACTCGTATTTTCTCGAGGCCATTGAATAATATTTTAATGTGTTTTTCTACCGTTTCGTCCTTAGTAGCTCCATCGGTATTTAAACACTTATATAATTTATCAAATTCTTCCTTAATAAGTCTTACTTCACTCACAATATTAAGCCAGTCCATATATGAGAGTACTGGTCACTGCGAAGAATTCTACACAAAATTGTCCCTCAGATATCCAAAAATAATATGGAAAATTATGAGACAAATCAGAAAACTAGACCTTTTCGAGTCCGTTTACCAAGTAAGCGGCTCTTAAATAATTCTTGCGCTCTTATAGGGTCGTTAACGCTAAAATAATGAAATATATTGCGGGGAATTGTACATCCACCCGTATTTCATTAATAACATTAGCGTTTGGGTTATCAATTTTAGAATCGTGATTACCCATTTGATGTAAAAAAAAACTCTTAAAAAAAACAATTTGTTAGTAAGACTTCCGAAAAAATTAAGAAAAAAAATCAGTTATGTAATAGCATCCACTATCCGTTCCCTTCAGGTAAACAGATTTTGATTGCTATGGTATAAATCGGTCGTCTCTTTATTGAAGACCGGTTTAATTTTTATCGCCCTGTGGGAGGGTCCCTTGTGAATCACCCCAGTCGATAAAAATTAAAAAAAAATATGACTGCTAGAGTTAAGCTCAAATTAGTTTGGAAGTATCGTAAAAAAAAGTAACGTATCATTCTCATAATGAATAAAAAGGGTATAAAAAATAAAAATATTGTATTTGTTATCCTTTTCTTGTGCATAGAATTAAATGTCAAGTAATAAAATATAAAATTTCTATTTTCAACAGAACTTATTTACGATTTTACTTGACAACAGTTTCAATGCATAGAAAAAAGATAAAAATATATTTCTATATTATTTTAACACATTGAATTGATTACAGATACGTTTTTTTACTTTACGGTTAGACTAATGAAGCCTTTACTAGCAGCTGGTTAGTAAAATTTTTGTTTAATTTAATTCCTTTTCTTAAATAAAAAAAAATTTTTTTAATAAATTTAAAGACAAAAAAAAATTTTTTTAATAAATTTTTTTTTTGTCTTTTTGTTCTTAAAAAAAATGATATGTCAGAAATGTTTAATTTTTAATTTTATTGTTTTATAAAACAATATTCTTAATTTTAACATATGTACAATTTTGCCAATTTTTGGGCATATACCTTTTATGTACTGGTAATGTATTCTCTAATGTCTGGAAGAGGTGACACAACACGTTCTTTTAAAGCTTTAATGGCGGCATCGACAATTTGTTGAGTTGGTGGATGAGATGGAGTAGTATTTATATTGCAGTTTTAACTATCTTAATAATTTGACCATTTATATGTTCTTGCTGCAATTGTTGAGCTTGAGAAGATTTTAGGTGTGTTTTTGTGGTGGGGGGTATGATATTATTCATCGCTGTTGTTGATATTGTAGCATTTAGCATTGTTAATGTTTCTGTTGTTGTTGTTGTGGTGCAGATGAGGAAAAAGTATCCCTATATCAGTTGTTGAGCTTGAGAATATTTTAGATGTATAGTGGTGTTTTTGTTGTTGTCGGTGGTGGGTGAATGATATTATTCATCGCTGCTTTTGTTATTGTAGCATTTATTAATTTAGCACTGTTGATGTTGGTAATAACATTTTTAATATCTGTGTTATCTATTGTCGCTGTTGTTTTACTATTGCTATTCTGTTTATTTCAAAACTTTAATTGCGACATTTTGTCTGTCGTTAAATCCCACAATGTTTAATAGAATTTAACTAAATATTCTTTTTAAACACTCTCTTTTGTTTTTCACTATTTTGTTCACCGTAATTGATTTTTTTTAACACTTTTTACATAAAAAAATTAATGTAAATGGTAGGATCGCCATTTATTTAAAAATATTCAACTTAAACTACCTTAACATAATGAATAAAGTATTGTGGAATATGCCCAGTCAGCATTATCCCACGATACAAGTAAGCAAAAGGTAGGTCGTATAGACAACCAAAAAAGTAAGGCTTTTAGCCAATCAGAATAAAGGTGTCAGTTGTCATTAGGGTTTGGGGTTCGGGAATTCCCGGGAAAAGCTTGCCGGGAATTCCCGGAAAAATAATATATTTTTCACGGGAAAACGGGAAATTTTAAAAATATTAAATTTTTTGAATTGTTTTTGTTTCGAATAGGATTTTTTAATTTTAGTCATAAAAAACATTTTAAATACCAAAACAAAAATGTCATTGTTAAAATCTTTTAAAAGTTAATACATTTATTTGACACACAAATAAAATCTTTGCCAAGTACTTAGGAGCATTTCAACTAATAAAAATTTTTCGCATAACTTATTCAAAATTTAAGTAGTAAAGCCTAAAAACTTGGTAAAATGTTTAAAAGAAATATGAAAAAAAAGCTTTGTTTTTTACAAATAATCGCCCTTACTATGTATCTAAATTTTTCAAATGTATAATTTAGTTAAAGTCGAATTTAGTTAAAATATTGGGTGGCAGTATACCTTGACTTGGTTTATTTTTGGAGCATTCTGATTGGTTAATTTATTTTCAACCAATCAAAATATTTGAAAATATAAATATTTTTGTAAGATTTTCATACACAAAATGAACAAAACCGTTTGATTAATAATAAAGTCGACTTTAAATTTAAAATACTCCTTTATATTAAGGGTCAATAATTTTATAAGTAACGTTTTCATTAATAAATGTGAAAAGAAAAGACTAATGGTTAACGGTGGTATCTAAATTTGGTTATCCGACATCTAAATTTGGTTCACAAAAAAAAAAAAAATTGATGGTCATGCAACTTCTCTTGAAGAAAACAACAACAAGCTAAAATTAGCAAAGTACCCGAAGAAAAAAGTGTAAGCTGAATAGGCATTAAAGGTTTTATGGTAGGGCAAACATTTCCTAAAATGGTATCCAAATTAGCCGTAGTCAATCCGCACCATAACTAGATCTTCGTTTATTCGAGAAAGTTTTTATAATAAAAGCCTGGCATTGAAAAAAAGAAACCGATGTAAAGAACATTATATTAATTTACTACAATCATGTAAAAGATATCATGATAAAAGAAATATTGAGCAATATTTCTAACAATAGGAGATTTACTATAATCTTAAATGAATGGACAAGAATATCACAAAAGAGATATTTGAACATAAGTATAAACGTAAATAATTCATTTTATAACCTGGGGTTGGTTTATATATCAGGAAGATGTAATGCTAATGAAATAAGAAGAATTATAGAAATAAGACTAGAAGAGTTTTAATTGTCTTTGGAAAATAACATTGTGGCCACCATATCTAATGGGCCAAGTGTGATGAAACGGTTTGTTTCCGACAGTCCAGTAGTAGGTGCTTTCTGCTGGAATCATGCAATTCAATTGGCAGTGCTGCGATTAATTTATGTGAAATCAAATGTTCAACATTCTGATATTTTTTACTTTGAATTCTCACTACACAGACTGCATTTGTACTGAAATAGGGTTTTTTTTAACACAAATTATTTATATAGGTGGTTTTCATTAACAATTTTGTTTAAAAACATTTCCATTTAAAAAAGTCCGGGAAATCCCAAACCCTAGTTGTCATACAGAAGGTATGACAACGTTGGTTTGTCAAATACACTACAAACTGACTGTAGTTTATTTTAAAAGTTTTCAGTACATTTATTTTTAAATGATTATACCAACGGTAGACAAATGCGGCCCTTTGCTAATTTTTGCGGCCCTTATTGAAATATCAAAATATCAAATTTCTATATTTTTATTTAAAATTTTTTTACTATTTTATTTCGAAAATTTTTAGATAAAAAATTAGTGCCAATTTTTTAGTCGGAACTAAGATCGATTTGAAAATTGTTTAATATATATTTAAAGGGAAATCGATCTGACCCTTAGGGCCATTTCAGTTAGAAATTTGTTACTTAAGAAGTAGTTAGACAAAAATCGATCTTAGTTCAGACGACAAAACTGGACATTGGTTCTTTACAGAATAAATTCAACTTCATTTACCAAACAGTCGACACAAACACATGAGAAAATATTATTTAATAAATATAAAAAAAACATGTGAATTTGCATTTGAAAAAAAAGTATCACATTTGTCAAGTTTTATTTTTATTTTTCATCACAGCTTCTTTTATCTTTTTATAAATATGACGGAGGTTTTTCTTCGAGTGATACTAATATTCAATATAATTTGTTGTTAATTTTATCAAATAATTTTTAAATTATGGTTTACAACAATTTTATTAAAATTTAGTAACGGTTACTAATTTTTTCTACTAATTTCATTATACTACAAATTAGTAGGCTTGAGTTGCTAAAATTAGCAAAATATACCGAAGGGCACAAAATAATGAAATTTCCAGTAATAACATCAAAATTTTCAGTAGCCATTACAGACTTTTTTCTTGCGTGGGCAAGTTTTACAGTCAGCACAAAGCAGGAGTTTAAACTTAAATTTTATTTGATAAATTTTGTTTGAAAATTTATTACTCAAGTAAGGATTTATTAAAGTTTGTACTTAGTGCTGACTATAATACTGCACCGCATTGGACTGTGTGAAAAAGTCAAATTACTGACTAAGATTACTTACCGATTACTGAATGTCCAGTTAAAATTTAGTCGACTGTTAAATTCAAATTTTATATGTGTTAGTTAAAGACCCAGTTAGTAGCTAACTGAACAATCAGTAATCAGACCTAAATCTTTAAGTTTGTAATTAACCTTTTAGTGCATAATGTACCTTTAAAGGGGCGGGATTTTTTTTACTGCGCGCGAAGAAATTGTTAAATAAAAATTCGAAAAATAGTAGGAATAATAATCAGTCTCTTATAATTCGTTGAGTTTTAAAATTATCGTTGGCCGATTCCGCGACACCGCGGATCAATGCAGAAACTATAAACAAAAGTGTTTCAATAATGTTTAATTGTAATTCAAAAATACCAGAATTCCAAAAAAGTTGAGTTTCCCAGCAAAACCACACATTACCAAATAATGTGTAAAGTAATGTGTTGCCATAGGGGCCGATGCATTACTTTATACCTTACTTCACTGATGAATTTTACAGGCGATGAGCCCCAAAGTAATGTATGAGGAGGAATTGATAAAGTAATTGGTTACTTATGTGGTTACGAGGATGCGAAAAGTAATGGGTATAAAAATAGATTTTCGTAAAAAAAAATTTTATTAAAAAAAATTGTATTACAAATATTTTTTTATTAAATATATAAACGTGGTCACGCTGGGATTCGAACCTGGGATCCCTGCATGTTAGCCGAGAACTCTACCACCTGAGCTATCGACACATATAATATTTGATTGCTTAAAAAGTAAATGAATTGTTGTGCTTCTTATTTTCGTTTGTAATGTCGAAAAATATATACCTTACACCCATGCTTACAAAAAACACACAAAGTAATGTGTCTAAAGATAGATTTTCAAAAATTTTCTAGTCATTACTTTCCGTTTATAAATCATGCATTATGTAATCAGTGATTGGTAAGTCATTACTTTTTGGTCTGAAATAATGCAGTAGGTAACAAGCTATCATTACAAGGTAATGCGTGAGCATATCGCACCCATTACCAAAGTTTTGCTGGGTTGCAATGAGTTTTGTTGGAACCAGTTTTGGAATAGGTAAAAACCGTTTTGTTTTACAAAAAAAATTTATGCTTTCTACTTTTTATTGTATGGTGCGGCCCAGTATAATTTATGCAAAACCACAATATGGCCCTCGGTGACAAATCCGTTCCCACCCTTGTTTTATACAGTTAAAGTAAAAAGAAATATAGTTTTCAACTGTTTTTGTTTTTTTTTTAATAAATTACATATATGTAAATACCGATTTTCTGTTACAGTTAATATTTTCATTTAAAATGTTTTTGTTAAAAAAAGAAAACCTTTTAGATTCCTAGGTCAGTTAAAAAAACCAAATAAAGCAAATATAATTTATTTTTACGGAGTTTGTAGTTAACTTTTTGAAAGTTAAAAAAACGAAATAAATGAAAAATCATTATTTTTTAAGGATTTTGTAGTTAACGGAATGGAATGGATCCTCGTTAAAAAAATTTATTAACATTTAAAAATAAATGAAAAGTTCTTTTGATCGGTTTTCAGGTAATTTTTCATTTATTTTAAATAACATTTTCAGTTAATTTAAACTACAAACTATTTTGAGTGAATTAAAATTACTTCGATAAATTGACACATAAACTAACCACTGACGAGTTATTAGAGTAAATGCAATTTTTCATTTCCAAACCCCTATTCAACATACATGGGCATTTTTTATTACCATTGAAATTTCATTACCATTAGTTCATACTAATGACAATGAAAAAAATTTCATTACCATTTAATGGTAATGAAATATTTTTCATTAGAAAAATCATTACTAATGGTAATGAAATTATACTAATGTATAAAAAAACTAATTACAATTGATTACAAACCATTTGTTTACAAAAAAATTCAGACAAATGAAAACAAACAACAGGTTTGGCTGGGGAAGTTATAAAACATAATATTTTAACGAGGATCCATTCCATTCCGTTAAAGTTTATCTGGATACATGTAACAATGAAATGGAAAGTAAAATTTAATTTCAAATGAGCATGAGCCTGAATGAGCATATTCCATCTCCGATTTCAGCGAGTTTTACTCCATTTTTACGTTTTTCTGTCAATGGCAATTATTTTTTTTAATTTATTCATTATCAATGGTAATGAAATTTAAAATCATTAACATTAATCAATGAAATTAAATTTTAGAATCATTACCGTTAATTAAAAAAATGGTAATGCAAATAATTTCTTTCATTACAATTGATATCAATGCAATGGTAATGAAATCATCAATTAATTAGTACACCTAATGAATTAGTCCCATGTATGCTATTCAAAAACGAAAGTGAAATATAGTAAAACTTTTCAATATTTTCTTTGTAATCAATTTTTAATCATTTTCTTGCAATAAATACATAAACATCAGTTTTCATTTTCCTGAATTTCGGGTTGCATAAATTTGAATACCTACTTTATTTATTGCTAATTCGTATTTTGCCTATACGCGATTTGTTCTAAAAATTGTAAAAAGTCGTTAAAATGCACAAACTCCCTCTCCGACTCAAGCCGATAAAAATTTGGAATATAAATTAGATGTAACCGTGTGTGATCTAACAGATATAATGCCACTACCTACTGAAAATAAGCAACTATCTGCAATTATGGCAGTTATTAATGATATTACTAAAGCTGTCGCCGAAAGTCGCCGTGATATTGAATTCCTTAGAGGTAACGTACAACAACAAGAGCAGAGACTCCAACTACGAAACTCCTTGCCACAACGAAAAGAGCCATTACCTTCAGTAAGCCCTATACAATATTATATGGCACAACAACATTCGCCTAGAAACTGGAGTTCCATCTGCACAAACTATGCTGCAAGCTATGTTCAGAACTGATACTATGTCTGGACAAGACATGCCAATGAGTATTTTTTCAGAAGTTTTCCAGCTTATAGTATTTGTAAACTATACGATCAGCCTGTGTTTTAGGGAAAACTTGAAGAATGGCCATTATTTTATGCCAATTTTAAAGACAGCGCAGATGCTTTCAACTATAGCCATCGCTACAATTTAATGCGCTTGCAAAAATGTCGCATTGGTGAGACAAAGGAAGCCGTTACTTCAATGCTTATCTAGGCAAACTATATACCAAAATTAATGGAGGAACTAGAATTTTATTTTGGCCGAGCCGATCTTTCGGTACATTTTCGACTACAGATGATTCAACAGTTTTCTCCTATAAGATTTAAAAGCTTAGATCAAATCCTTTCCTTCTCAACAAAGGTGAGAAATGTGGTAGCATTTCTTACTTCCGCCAACTGTACGCACCATCTACTAAATTCTTCTCTTCTGGAAGAGTTGGTATCTAAATTGTCCCTCGATAAGCAGCACGAATGGGCAAGAGCAAAAATATTAATCGAGCCATAACCAACAATTACTGATTTCTCTAACTGGCTTGGAGAATTAGATAAAGTTGTAAGTGTTATGCCAATTAACCCTAGAACGCTAATCTTAGTCGATTCGACTAACACCACTTACATTTTTGTTCACAGCTTTTTTCTCGTTTTACCGATCGGTCTAAACTCTCTTGTATTCTCAGTCAAAGGTGTTCTCTTGTTCTTAATGGTCACATTGTTGCAGTAAGTATTGCTATTTTTGAGTTATTTAGCAAAATGTTAGTCGATTCGACTAATGGCTAGTGTTATTATTTCTTATTTATTCATTATTTCAACAATTGATCTCAAGAGTATTTGTTATTAATATAAATTTTAAACTAATTGTTTTACAAAAAAATTAAATTCGTAAATGGATTTACATTTAAAATAAAACCAACTGTCAAGCTTGTAAAGATTTTTTTGTGGTTCAAATATAGATATCTAAAAAATCGGTAATATATATATGTTCGTCGATTCGACTAATGATTACCGTTAACGTATAAAAAATAAGATTAGTGTTCTAGGGATAATGTTCTTAACAATAGCCAACGGCACTCATTGCTGATGATTGAGGAGAGGAACCCAAAACAGACCGACAGGTGTTACATATGCCAAGGTCAACGCAATACCTTTAAATATAGAACGTTTACCGAATAGCTTCCAGTTAATATACATACATTGGGAAAAAGTGAAAGAATTAACGGCATGTTTATCTATCACGAACGAAAATAAATTTTCTTTAAAATAGCGAACGAAAACTGCTTTCGGTTCATGTATAACGAAAGACACTTTTTATCGAACGATAAAGTAAAATGTTCTTTATAATTTTGGTTCATATAAAACGAAGCAAATTGTCAGTTAAGTTAAAATCCGACGATAGCCAATTTGCTTTCGTTGAAAGTAAAATTATGAACCATATGTAATTTTTTGCCAGTTTTTGTGAGCATTAATAATTGCACAAAAAATTATGAATATCAAGAATATATTTTACATTTTTGCTATTATATACATACAAACCTTAAGATAAACACTCATTTTAGAGGTATTAAGCACCGTCTTTAAGTTGATTATATTGTTAAATATAACGGATCGACGCGCTTAAACTTTTTAAATTTTTACACTATTGCACTATTTTAATCACGTTTTTCAGTTCTTGTATTTATTTTTAATATTATTTTGTAAATATTTACTTCTTCAATTTTTTAAAAAGTTTTTTTCATAAGTTTTTTCACTATTGGTTGTAAAATAGAAAATTGTAAATTCTATTTAGAATTTGTAATATTTGATCTTAAACCGAACAAAAATAACACTCATTGTAACAATCTTCAGATCAACTAAAAATCTACAATAAAATACCCACAGACAAGGTACAGTCCAAATTGTTAAGTAATATTCCTTAACTGCAACATGTTAGTCATTTATGCGGCATGTTGTGTTAGGATGTTATACACAAAAACAAACAACCGTGTAAAAGTTTCTTTGCTTTAGTTCTAATTTCTATAAATAGAATTAAAAGCTTGAATGTTAAAAAGCACGAATCATTGCTTTACATATTGAAGGAACTTCAATAAATAAGCACAACTACAAGATAGGGAAAAAATAATAGCTTTGTTAAAGTCATGTGGTTTTCGTTAGTTATAATAATCAGTGTGTTCCCGTACGTTCCCAAAGTTACCGAAATTTACCCAAAGTTACCGAAATTTACCCAAAAGCGTTCCCGTACTCGAGAATTGGGTAAATGAGAGCGCTAATGAGAGTGTATTAGTGCTTCTCTTTTAACCAAAATTTACCCAGACTTTTTCTTCTGGTAAACTTTGGTAAAACAGCTGATGCAAATATAAACAAAAAACAATTGTGAAATTAAATTAAAAATTGTAATTTAATAAAGAAATAAGCAAAAGAAACTTGGTTTTTTGTTAAAATTAATTGAATAAAATCAAAAACAACTTTTAAATGCGAATAAATACATACAGTGGGTGCAAGTCAAACTCGGACACTATACACATATATTTTCATGTAAACAAAAACAAGGGAATAAAAATTAAAACCACGATTTTTATTGTTGTGAGAAATAGGGTACCTAAGCATCATTTTATTGGTATAATTCAAGAATCAATTCATTTACAAAAAATACAAGAAAAAGTTAAACAAGAAATAATTCAAAAAAAATATCAGCAAGTCAAACTCGGACAGTGTATTGAAATATACAAAACCGCGTATTGTAAGCTGTTATTAATATTTTGTATGCATTCCTTTATTTTTAATAACCATCTCCAGGCGTTTTGGCATGGGTTCTATAAGTTTTTTGCAATACTCAGGGCTTATTTGGTCACATTCTTCGCGTAAAACTCTTCTTAAATCATTTTTGTTGGAAATGGTGTGGTTTCGAATCTTGTGCCCTAAATGATCCCATAGATTTTCTATAGGGTTAAGGTCAGGGTTCTGGGGAGGCTTTTCTATTACATGTGGACATTTATACAATAGCCAGGACCGTATGTTATGGGCTTTATGCTTAGGATCATTGTCTTGGTAAAACGACCAATGATTCCCTAAGTTAAGTTTCTTCACTGAAGTAGGTACATTTTCTTTCAAAAGACTTAGATAAACATGCTGGTCCATTATCCCATCAATAAAATGTAGAACTCCAGGACCTTCCGCTGAAAACGACCCCCATACCATCACGCTACCACCACCATGTTTAATAGTAGGTTTTAATTTTTTGGGTAACAGCTCCTCGTTTGCCTTTCTCCACACGAATGGTTTCCCATCTGACCCAAAGAGATTGAATTTACTCTCATCAGTAAACATCACGGTTTTCCAGAAGGAAAAGTCATGGTTTTTGTGGTCTTTTGCGAAATGTAACCGCTTGTTTTGATTTACCTTGCTTATATACGGCTTCTTCCGGCATCTTCTTCCTCCATAATGTTGACCACGCAGAACATTTCTTATTGTTGGGTCACTGGCCTTCGTTTCCAATTCTTTTTCTGCAATCTCCGCTAGTTTTGGTGCGCTTAGAAATGGATTCTGTTTGATTTTTCTTACCAAAAACCGAACATTAGAAGCGGAAAAGATTTTGTTGGTAGCAGTTTTTGATCTATTGTGTACATCTTTATATTTTTTATACCGCTTTATTATATCGTGGATGGTGGAGTGACTTCTATTTACAAGATCTTGTATTTGCTGGACAGTTTTTCCACTTTTATGGTGGTTAATGATAAGTTCGCGCACTTCAATACAAGTTTGGCCTCGTTGGCGTCCCATTACAACGTATTTTATTCGCAGTCAAATTCAATTTAATTGGTTTTTAAAATTTCTGACACATACAAATTATTTTTAGAAAAAAAATTGTCAAGAAAACAAAAACCACTAAGTTTTTTTTGAAAATATGAAAAGTGTCCGAGTTAGGCTTGTTAATAAAATCTTGTGTTTATTTGGTAAATGCTTATTTTTGCATTCTTCAATATTGAATAAAAACTAAAATGTTCGCAAATAGAAAGACACTAAAAATACCAATCTTTACCATAAATAAATATTTAATTTTTTAATTATGTGTACATAATATGTTTCCTCAAAGAAGTTAATATTTGTTGTCCGAGTTTGACTTACATCAACTGTATGTATATTTGTGCCGATTTGCAAACTGAAATTATACGTATTTTCACATCAGTGATGGGATTTTTGGCACAATCTAAGATTGATTGGTACAATGGCACAACCGATACTATTTTGGCACATTTTGGTTATCTACAAAATTTAATATAAAATGAATTTAAAAAATAACAATTCTTTAATTTTTAGTTTCTAAGCATTTATTGGTATTAAAATACCTTTTCGAATAAAGCAAAACTAAAAAATGGCATCGAAGATATTACCGAATAAAGCACCGTAAGTTGTTTTTCACGTGAAAAAATTTCTCTCAGACTTTAAATGCTTTACATTGCAATTTAAGTTAAAAAAAAAATAACAATATTTTAATTTTATAACAAAGCCACAATCACAATTAACACAAAATTACACTTTTTCACCAGAAAAATAATAGTCTTGTGCATTAAATTTGCATGAAAACTAAGTTTGCACAATTTTCACGTGAAACTCATTGTCGTGAAAAATATTTTTTTTTTTATATGGAGTATAACAGTTTTTTCAACTTACGGTGCTTAATCCATAGAATTTTAAAAATTCAAATGCTATAAATTTATATCAGAGCTTCGAAAGAATTAATTTAAGTTTAATTCATGAAAAAATTAATTCAGTTTTAGAAAATGTTTATATGTATACCATTCCTAAAGAATTCATTCATTGGCTGCATTCCCAAATCTTTAATAAGAATAGCATGAATTTAATTTATCATTTACCTTTTAATTGATAGAAAATTTTAATTCATTCAAATATAATTAAGTCCATAAGAATTCAAGATAGAATTAATTCCATAAGAATGCATTTACAAAATGAAAGTTAAAAACACGGGTTCTAAGTGAAAATTGAGTTTTGGCACAATAAAGGCCCATTTGGCACATTTTAGTCACACAATTGGCACAAAACAAATTCTTCAAGTCCCATCACTGTTTAACATTATTCTTTGAAATAAGTTTTTGGGCTAGAAAAGTGGTTTTTTGCGTTCCTGTACTATTGGGTAATTTTGTCATTTTGTGAGAGGATTTTGTGCTTACTCTCATTTTACCGAACTTTACCCAAAAAGTAAATAAACACACCTAATGTAAAATGGATAAGTAAAAATGTTTGAATTTACTTCTCAAAATGCATTTCTTTGAAATTTAACATATATATATACAAAAAACTAAAATTTACATTATAGCCTAGAGAGGACCCCATAAAGACAATCTGATGATAGTGATGCGGTGTCACTTGAAAATGCATTAATTGTCAACCATTAGTTCTAGGAAAGTTTTTTTCATAATTTTTTTCTCTATTGGTTGTAAAATAAAAAATTGTAAATTCTATTTAGAATTTGTAATATTTGATCTTAAACCGAACAAAAATAACACTCAATTTAAATAAATTTTAATATTTTTTATATTTTGTTTTGATTATTTATTTAAAAAGATTTGTCAAAACAATCAAAGAGGTTACTATCGATTAATATTTTAACCACAATATTTAAGAAAACTTTGAATTAATTGAAAAAAAATTGTTGATAATCCTATTATTTACAAAAAAACCAAATGAAATATAACGTAACACACGTAACCCAGCAAAATATTGGTAATGACACCTCATTGCTGTCTGCATTACCAATAATGATATATCATTACCTTTTGCATTATTCTGTAATATAAATTAATGACTTCCTAATAACGGCCTGTTGTAGTCATTGCTTTTAAATATAAAATAATGACTTACTCGCAATAGTTTAAATAAGTACTTTTTACAAAGTTAAATTGTATACATTTATATTTATTACATGTAAATATGTTTTGTGTTAAAATTTTTATGACGAGTTCAAAATTACACTCTAGCAAAAACTTTAATTTCTCTGAATGTATTTCCTGAAGCTAATAGTATTTGTGTAACTCCTTATTTTTAAGAATCAAGTAGCAGTCGGATAACCACTTATAATTCAACTTTTTGTAAGCATGTTTGTAACCACTTATTATTCAGAATCTCATAACTACTTACTTCTCATTTTTTTGTATGCGAGCGGGTAAGCGTGACTACTTATAAAAATGAGTTTAGACGCCAAAAAATAAGTTGTGCGAAGCTATGAATTTCTATTATATAACCACTTATTTGGTAATGAAAGATTTTGCTGGGAAGTGTAGACGAAAATTTATAATCGTGTTACATAAACCAAATTTCTTACGTGATCGTTCGTTTCTCTTTCATTAGTATAGTTTTCGTTTCTTGTTAGATAAACAGGCCGTAAATCTTTGTTTTTGCTGTTTAAAAAGGGTCATGTTGCGTCTAATTGTCGCTCTAAGAAGTCATGTGGAGAAGCCCAAACATGGAAGCGGGCAAGACATTCAATTGTTTTGATTCTCTTTCCGCCTCCATTTCGGGAATCTTGGAGAGTTGTCCGAATAGTAAAATCGTGGTTGCTGGTGATTTCAATATTCACAACTCTTCATGGCTCCGCCATTCGAGCGGAACGACTTCCGTTGAAACTTACGTCGAGCTTTTCGCCGCACACAATCACCTGGTGCAGTTGGTGAATGAGCCAACACACATTCCGTGTGTTGAAGGGCAATTTCAGAATACCCTCGACCTTTTTCTCACTTCACACCCTGAAAAGTATGAAGTGAGATCGTTTGCACCTCTCGGTAACTCGGATCATACCATTTCCGCATCCTTTTCATACTCCGGGCTTCATAGCGCTTCAAAGACAGCCGCGAAAAGCACTGTCCTAATTTATGAAAAGGCTCGTTGGGTCGAACTTAGCGATTTTTATCGGCAATTCAACTGGAAACTATGTTTCTTGGATGACGATGTTGATGCCGCTGCGAAAATGGTAGAACGAGTGATTTTGCTTGGAATGAAATTTTTTATTCCATCAAAGTACATTCCGGTTAAGTCCAAACATAAAAGTTGGTTTAACCAGACGTGCAGAAATGCAGTCAGATCCAGAGAGGAAGCCTTCAGTAATTGGCGTGCGAATAAGAATATCAATACTGACATGCTGCGTAAACAGGCGAGAACTGAGTGTGCCAAAGTACTAAGACGTGAAAAGTTTCTGCACGAACAGCGTCTGCGTGCTAAAGTTCTTGCTGCTCCACGGGGCAGTAAGACCTTTTTGTCATTCGTTAAAAGAGTTAAGGACAATGCCAGTTCATCCCCTACGGGGAATGAGGAGTCAATTGCCCTCCAAGGACCTATCCCGTGACCGGTCAACCGAAGGCATATTACTAAATTTGTACAAATATGAACAAAAGAAAATGAATTAATTTTCTAAGTATTTTCTTATCCGTTATTTTCACTGTTGCTTTTAAAAAAACTTGACCGATACCGAAATAAAAAACAAAATTCGCGGCATATTTTTAAAAATATATTTTATTTATTTTACTCTTTTATTTATTTTTAACTTTATTTTTTCACGATTTGCTTATTTTAGCTCTTATTTTAAATTTCTATAATGTTTTGGTAAGAAATTTTAAGTTTTGTATTTTCAACGTTTTTTTTTTAATGTTAAAGCTGTTTTAGTTTTAACAATTGGTATTTCATTTAACTTTTCTTTTTAACTTAAGGGGAATTTTTTAAATTTTTATTTATATTATATATATCAGAGGTTTTGAGGTAATTTTCTAATTTTTAATTGATTTTTTTAATTTAATTATGGCCAACTCAAAAAACAAGTCAACTGCCATTAAGGGACCTATCCCATGACCGGTCAATCGGGGGCATATTCAAGGCACTTCCACCATATTTGTGTGTGTTAATGTTGTTTTCTTTTTTATTTTTTTCTTTTCCATGTTTTTTTTATTTGCTGTGTGTGTGTTTGTTTTTTCTTTCTCTTTTTTATTTGAACAGAAACTAAAAACCTATAACTTAACCATCAGCCAGCCATCACGCATAAGCAACATTAGCTCAGACGGTAGAGCGTTTGCCTTACAAGCAGAAGGTTGTGTTATCGAGCCCTTCTTCGACGCCAAGTAGATTATTTTTAATTCTTAATTTTTTATTAGTTTATTTGAAAAGCTATTTTTAGACACATCACCTTACTGCCACAATGTGTCTCAACTGTGGCAATTGGTCATTTCCAATGACAACGCCATGTTAAAGTGATATGTCTCTTTCAAACAAAAAGACCGATCAACGACCGGTCTCCGCCCCCTTGGGACCTATCCTGCGTGTCATCTGGGACCGGTCCCTTTCCCCGTAGGGTCTATCCCAACTCTTATAAAGGATGGCCTAACATTCACTGACCCGGTTGATAAAGCCAACCTGCTGGCTGAACTGTTCGCGGAAAATTCTTTTCTGTCGGAAAGCGATCAACCACTGCCCGTGCTCGAAAGAGTATCAGATGCTATGCCCAAGATATTTTTTCGTCCACGAGCCGTTAAAAGGGTTCTTGCGAATCTCGATGTAAATAAGTCAGCGGGCCCGGATGGTATACAAGTACTGGTACTGAAACAGTGCTCCTCGACGCTATCGCGTCCATTGGCAACCCTCTTTAGCACGTCGTATCGCATGGGTATCTTTCCATCGTGCTGGAAGGTTTCCAATGTTCAGCCAATCCCCAAAAAGGGTGCGGCTACCAACCCTGAAAATTACCGCCCAATCGCAATCTGCTCTGCGCTCTCGAAGGTTATGGAGAGCATGGTAAACTAACATCTTGTTAATTATCTGGAATCCAATTTGCTTTTTAATGATCGACAGTATGGCTTTCGTAGAGGTCGTTCTACGGGAGACCTGATGGCGTTTCTTTCGGAACGTTGGAGTCGGTCAATTCACAGATTTCGTGAAAGCAAGGTGGTTGTGCTGGATATTTCCAAGGCGTTTGATCGTGTGTGGCATAAATCACTCGTGTTAAAGCTCATTGCTTTTGGTGTCGGTGATGACTTCTCTCGATTTACATCGAGTTTTCTCAGGGATCGCACTATAAGAGTTGTTATAGATGGGGTCTCATCTAATGAGTTTCAGTTGAATGCAGGGGTACCGCAAGGCTCTGTTCGGTTACGTTTTAAACGAAAACGAAAAAAACGTTTTCATTCGAGTTACAAACTGACCCCATAATTTTGTGCATTTGCAACGCCCCCTAGTGAAAATATTTGGAACTATAGTTCAAACTTTGACATGCTGTATCTTCGGAACTAATCAACTAAAATTTTGCATTTTTTGTATAACAAATCTCTTCATATTTTAAAGTTTTTTTTTAAATATATTTAAATTAATTTTTGATATTTATTAAAAAAAATTGTTTAAATAGGGAAAACGCTGCATACAGAGAGTTTTCTGCACAAATTTTAATGACCTTCCCCATCGCAATAACTCTTTAATATCATGTAGATAACTCCCTCAATTTATCATTGCAGACGCTACCGTACACCTAATGGGCCTAGAGACCATTCTTTTGGTGGCCAGTTCCCTACTTGGGTCATCGACGATCTATGTTCTCCTAATAATCCGCCAATACGGTAATCCTGTGGAAAGACAATTAGGGGAAAAAGCGCCCTAAAATATCAAACTTATCGGTTTTTCCATTCATCGCTACAACTTACCACCGTAAATGAAAACAAAACTCCCCCCTCCCCAAAAAAAAAACTAAACAAGAAAACAAAAAGAATAACCACACCCACCATCCATACAAAAACATAGCCGTGGAGGCACTTGGGCAATTCCTGAAGCACTTTGTCCCCTGCCAAAGGGACTCATCAGCGGAATTAACCTACTGGTTCCATAGAACCCCCCTGGGATGCATATCAATATGATCCCAAAAAAATACCAGAATAGTCAAACATAACAAACCAAATCTCAAATGATCACAAAACCATAAATTCAAAAAACACAGAACCATAAATGCAAAGAAACACAGAACAAATTTACCAAGTCCACTCCAGTATCACACATGAGATACAATAACTACTGCCCATAACATCCGCGCACCATACCACACACTCGCGAGAAAAAACGATAACATTTATTCAACACACAAACACAATAATATACAATATTTAGTTTAAGATATAAAAATAAAATGTCAGAAACCTACACCTCATAAACTAACACAAAACCATACGAAAAAACCAATGAATAGACGTCACCAATAATTTGACAATATTCAAATATTCCCTA
Source organism: Leucophora obtusa (assembly GCA_949987735.1). Lineage (NCBI taxonomy): Eukaryota > Metazoa > Arthropoda > Insecta > Diptera > Anthomyiidae > Leucophora > Leucophora obtusa. The sequence goes on from OX465295.1 coordinate 144,767,596, forward strand.
GAAACCCGTCAAGAAAACATGATCAACACATCCACAGCACCTTAGAGAGATACCTACCGAATGGTGGATTTGTACATCAACTTTATATAATCAATCATTCGCCCAATAAAATCCATTGATGAAAATAATTTTTCATTCAATTACATTCACAAGGCAAAAAACCATTGTAAGGTTAATAGGCAGTGTTAATCCCCAAACAAAAGTTTATGACTGACAAAAAAATATGAGAAAAAGTGCCTGATGAGCAAAAATTTAAAAAAGATGAAATTTCAAAAAAATCGCCAAAAATCATGGCGCAAACTTTCTTTCTTTTGTTTAAAAAAAGATTTCAAATTTTTTTTCCTATATAACATTTTTCCTACACTTACTACTCTCACTTTTAAAAATCTTCTTCCTTTTTTTTTGCAAAAAACGTGTATAAAAAAACCTTTTTTTAATTTTTGAACGCAGAGTTTCAACATAAATATTTAAAATAAAATTTTTTAAAAATTGTTGAAAATAGCTATTAATCAAGTATTTGATTAAAAAAAATCAATTTAAAACCTCCATTCGTTCAGCCATAAAAAAATATGATATTAACCTCTTAAAACTGAAAAAAATCAATAAAAGGGGATGACATTTTCTTAACTTTCCTGACTTTAACAGTGTCTCGAAACTACAAATCTCAACTTAAAATCTTGAGAATTTGCAACATAATGCAGAATTTAGTTGCCTATTGAGATGCGTACTTTTTTTTAATTTCTTTAAAATCATTTTTGCCTTTTTGGCCAGCTTTTTGGGTCGAATACTCCTATATGCGCCGTGTTGGGAATATATTTAAGCAATGTTGTAGTCAAAAGCAAAGAATTTCGGACTCTCAAACAGTTATTCGTTCAGTTTATTCAACAGAACGTCACTTTGTGAGTCATAGATTAGCTGAAATTATTGAAAACTCTACACAAAGACATTGAAAATGGGTACAATCTTAATTCTGTTAATGATGGAATTCGTCCGACTTATTCTCTGAAGTTTTATCAAAATGGGCTCTGAATATCAGGACCTGAATTCCTTAAAAAAGAAGAATCTTGTTGGCCTCATGTTAAAATTGAAATCCCTGTTTTGTTACAAGAAGAAGTAAAGTCATGCATATTTGTAACAAGTATCCATGATAAAGTTATACAGTTTTCCCGATTTCCTTGCTGCATAAAATTTAAGAGGACTGTTGCTTGAATACTTCGATTTCTTAAAAGATGTCGTATGTCAGATGATTTAAGAGTAGAAGAACTGAAAACAGCAGATTTTGTTATATGCCGCCAGGTACAGGGTGAATGTTTTCCAAATAGAATAAATTGTCTCAGAATTCACAATCGCTTTTTAAATCCAGTTTAATATATTTCTTGGTTACGTATTTGGTTGAAGATAGTCTTCTAAAAGTTTATGTACGTTTAGGGAAGCGCATTGGTCCCAGAAGGCTTCTCATTTTACTACAAAAATACCATGTTTCCGAACTAATAATGAAGTACTGCCACAACAAAAACTGTCATCAAAATACGTATGTCAGTAAATACCCAGTGTAGAAAACCAATACCAGATATGTGGTCATGTAACTACATACCTGGTAATGGTAACTACCCAGCAAAATCTCAGTAATGGGTGCTCATCACTAATATCTAAATAATAAGCAGTAGAAATAGGGTCTACTGCTTATAATTCGGTTCAGTTGTCCATATTCGCTGCATGAAAAACGCACAAAATTTTTGCACCCGCTTACACGCTGCATTACAAAAGTAATGCCAAAATAAGTAGTTATCTCTATATATAAAAGAATAACGTGACTGACTGACTCAACATCGCCCAGCCCAAACCGCTGAAGCTAGGAAGTTGAAATTTGGTATGTAGGTTCCTCTTTCGGCGTAGACGTCCGCTAAGACGGGATTTTTGGAAATTCCTACCGGAACGGGCAAAAACGGGAAAAGTCTCCCCCTTGGCGGCCTGCCAATACCACTTTGGCTAGAAAGCTGAAATTTAAGATATGTGTTCCTTGGGGTATGGGCTAACTTTTCTGGAAAATACTTTCTGGAATTTTGGACAGGGACGTTGTAAAAATAGGGGTTAATAGGGAAAAAGGCCCCCCTTGACGGCCTGCCAAACCGCTGGAGGTAGGAAGTTGAAATTTGGTATAAAGGTTCCTCCACTATCGTAGACATCCACCAAGACGGGAGTTTTGGAAATTCTTACAGGGACGGGCAAAAAGGGGAAAAAGTCTCCCCCTTGACGGCCTGCTCAAACTGCTGGAGCTATGAAGTTGAAATTTGGTATGTAGGTTCCTCGACCGGTGTAGACGTCCGATGAGACGGCATTTTTGGAAATTCTTATCGGGAGGGGCAAAAAGGGGACAAAAAAGTACATTTTTCCAAAAAAGTACCTTTTCCCAAAAAAAGTACCTTTTCCCAAAAAAAGTACCTTTTTCCCAAAAAAGTACCTTTTTCCAAATAAAAGTAGCTTTTTCCAAAAAAAAGTACCTTTTTCCAAAAAAAGTACCTTTTTCCAAAAAAAGTACCTTTTTCCAAAAAAAAAGTACCTTTTTCCAAAAAAAAGTACCTTTTTCCAAAAACAAGTACCTTTTTCCAAAAAAAAGTACCTTTTTCCAAAAAAAAAGTACCTTTTTCCGAAAAAAGTACCTTTTTCCAAAAAAAGTACCTATTTCCAAAAAAGTACCTATTTCCAAAAAATATACCTTTTTCCAAAAAAAAGTACCTTTTTCCAAAAAAGTACCTTTTTCCAAAAAAAAATACCTTTTTCCAAAAAAAGTACCTTTTTCCAAAAAAAAGTACCCTTTTCCAAAAAAAAAGTACCTTTTTCCAAAAAAAGTACCTTTTTCCAAAAAAAGTACCTTTTTCCAAAAAAAAAGTACCTTTTTTAAAAAAAGTACCTTTTTCCAAAAAATGTACCTTTTTCTAAAAAATGTACCTTTTCCAAAAAAAAAAGTACCTTTTTCTAAAAAATGTACCTTTTCCAAAAAAAAAGTACCTTTTTCCAAAAAAAAGTACCTTTTTTAAAAAAAGTACCTTATTTAAAAAAAGTACCTTTTTCCAAAAAATGTACCTTTTTCAAAAAAAAAGTACCTTTTCCAAAAAAAAAGTACCTTTTTCTAAAAAAATACATACATTTTTTCAAAAAAATACCTTTTTCAAAAAAAGTACCTTTTCCAAAAAAAGTACCTTCTCCCAAAAAAGAAGTACCTTTTTCTAAAAAAATTTTCCTTTTCCAAAAGAAGAACCTTTTCCAAAAAAAGTACCTTTTTCCAAAAAACATACATTTTTCCAAAAAAAACACCTTTTTAAAAAAAATACCTTTTCCAAAAAAGTACAAATAAAGTACTTTGTAAAAACAAAGTATCTTTTTCCAAAAAATTTCGTTTTTCCAAAAAGTACCATTTAAAATAATATATAATTTAAAAAAAACTACTTTTTTCCTCCCCCCACGGATATCTCCTCTAAAACAAGGTTTCTTGATATTCGGCATAGACGTGCGCTAAGACGGGATTTTTTGGAAATTCCTACCGGAACGGGCAAAAAGGGGAAAAGTCTCCCCATAAACAGTCTCACAAATTGGAAAAGTGCCTGCCCAAACCACTGGAGGTAAGAAGTTGAAATTTGGTATAAAGGTTCCTCCACTGTAGTAGACATCGACTAAGTTTGTATTTTTGGAATACCCCACAGGATATCCCAAAAGGAAACTCGGTATGTGAGCTCCTCCTTCTGTTTAGGCGTCCGCTTAGACGGAATTTTTGAAATTCCTATCGGGAGGGGAAATAAGGTAAAAGTCTCCTCCTGACGGCTTGCCTAATCCCTTTTGGCCAACCTAAAATTTTAAATATGTATTCCTTGGAGTAGGACTAACTCACCGGCAACGTAATTTTTCTATTTTGGAACAGGTGGTTGAAAGGGAAAAATGTTCCCACTAACGGCCTGCACAAACCGCTTAGGCAATGCAGTTGAAATTTGGTATGAATGTTCCTCATCCATCGCAGATAGCCGCGAAGATGGAATTTTTTGTAAATTCCTAAAGGGAGGAGCAAAAAGAAGAAAAGCCTCACCTTGGGGGCCTGTAAAAACCCCTTCGGCTAGAAACCTGAAGCTTAAAATGTGGGTCCCTGGAGTAAGGGCTAACTTATTAGAAAGATACTTTTTTGAATTTTGGACAGGGTCGTTACAAAATGGGGGCTCAAAAAGGGAAAGTGGCCCCTTAATGACCTGTCCAAACTGCTGGAACAAGGAAGCTGAAATTCGGTACTTAGGTTCCTCTTCCAGCCTAATTCCAACCGGGAGGGAGAAAAAAAGAAAAAGTGTCCCCCTTGACAGCCTGCTCAAACTGCTGGAACTAGGAAGCTGAAATTCACTGTCGATGGATTTTCGGAAATTCCTACCGAGAGGGGCACAAATAGTAAAAGTTGGCTAGAAACCTGAAATGTAAAACATATGTTACTTGGAGTATGGGCTCACTTACCGGAAAGGTGCTTTTTGGACAGGGACATTGCAAAAATGGGGATTAATGAAGCGAAAAGTGCCGCTTAAAGCCTGCCCAAACCGCTGGAGGTAGGAAGTTGAAATTTGGTATTAAAGTTCCTCCTCTATTGTAGACATCCGCTAAGATGAGATTTTTGGAAATTTCTACAGGTAGGGTCAAAAACAGGAAAAGTCTCCCCCTTAACGGCCTGGCCAAACTGCTGCAACAAGGGATCTTAAATTCGGTATTTGGGTTCCTTCTCCAACGTTGACGTCCCCTAAGATGGTATTTTTGGAAATTCATGCTGGGAGGGGTAAAAAGGGAAAAAACTTCCCCCTTGACGGCCTGGCCAAACTGCTGGATATAGAGACCTAAAATTATGTATGTAGTAGGTTCCTCCTCCAACGCAGACGTCCTCTAAGACGGAATTTTTGGAAATTCCTACCGGGAGGGGTAAAAACGGAATAATTCTCCCCCTTGAACGAACCCTTCGGCTAGAAACCTGTAATATATAATATGCTTTCCTGGGAGTATGGGCTAACTTATCGAAAAGGCATTTCTAGGACTTTGGACAGGAACGTGGTAAAAATGGTGGTTCAAAAGGGGAAAATTGCCCCCCCCCCCTTAACGTCTGCGTCTTTAGCTAGAAACCTAAAACTTAAAGAACAAGTGTATATGAAACACTAAAATTAAGAAACTAAATAGGAAACGAGTGCAATTGAAACACTACACAAGTGGAATGAAATGGATATAAACGTTGAACGAGTGGAATTGAAATTATAGACAATGCAAATGGATTGGAAGAGGGAATTACCTGTTCAAACACTATCCACGGAATATGAAACTTATGTAGCATTGAAACATACTCTCCAAAAAGTTAAACAAATTTTCTAAAAGAGAAAAAACCTTAGAAAAGGAATGGAACTTATATATTCCGATACTTAAACTTCATGTAACGAAGCACCGGTGGAAGAAACCGACGCAGTAAATTTTCCAACTGAATTTGTGAATTTACTTGAATTGCCAGGTCTACCTTTACATAAACTGCAATTAAAAAAAAAACTTTAAGACACGTTAACAACGTAGCGGGCTTTGCCCGCTATTTTTAATATTATAAAATGCTTTCCAACCCTGCTTTACGTTATTTATTTTCATTCAAAACACAAATGAACAAAACTACTTACGGGTCTATCTACCTAAGTTCGCACTTTACCAAATTCTCTTAACATACACACATATATTGCAATTTATTATGGATTCATTACTAACAATCCACTTTCATGAGAAAAAGTGATCAAATATTTATTTATTTTAAACCCATTGTTGTGCAGAAATATTTATTTGTGGTGGCTGGGTGAAGGCTTTTATTATAAAAACTGTACTTTAAATAAAAAGCGAATTTAAAAAAATTGTCGGGGGGGGGGGCACAGCCCCCCCCTAAACTTTAAGGCACGCTAACAGCGTAGCGGGCTGCGCCCGCTAGTTCGTGTATAAGCGTATAAGCAGTTAAAAAATAAGTGGTTACAAGTTGTTAAATAATACGACTTACTTATTTACTTACTAGTGGTTAAAAAATAAGTAGTTACCAAATTCACATTATCTTTATAAATAAATAACTAGTCGCGCGTAAGCTAGACTGCTTATAAAAACGGCTTCGCCTAACAAAAATAACTAGTACTGACGCCGAATTATAAGTAATAAAAAAATTTAGTTTCATTATATAACCACTTATTTGGTAATGAAAGATTTTGCTGGGTAGTTACTTTTATTATTACATTTCTTATTACTTTTGTGTGACTATATCGCGCAAAATAATGAATTATGGATATGTTGTTACTTATGTGCAATACTGACAAAAACACCCAGCAAAACTGTCGGATGCAAAGAACCGGTTGTAGAACAACTTGTTCTTGCATGCAACCTGTTCTAATTTATGTTCTATCATCGGTGATTTTTGTTTGAGTTTGTTCCAAAAGCAAAAGGTTATGTTCCTTCAAACTAGAACAGGTTGCTTTGGAACCGGTTCTAGAACCAGTTATAGAACCGGTTCTGCGACAGTGAGGGCTTCCATTTTGACTTCCACGAATCAGTTCTAGAACCTGTTCCACGGAACCGGTGGTAAAAACACCTATTCTAGAACAGATTTAAAGGCAACGAGTTCATAAAAATTTTGCTGGGCAATGATTCTAAACATAGATTTTCAAAAAATAAGTTTTATAAAAAAAATATTTTTTTATCGCAAAATTTTTTTTAATATATAATTATCTCGACATGTTATATTTGATAGATGACAACATAATTGACCTGCTGCGCAACAAGTCAGCTTACAACATACAAAAATCAAAAAATAGATTTCAAGAAAATTTCCGATTAAAAAAAATTATATAATCATATGTGGCATATATTACAATATATAATTTGACATGTCGTTATGTATATCCATATATAATTATATATGATGTCTTTTTCTAAAATTTTTACTTATATTATGCCATATATAATTTCATCTAATTAGATATCGGCCTTTATAATATTGGATATTGTATATATGATTATATATTACTTAGCATGGCTGATCTTATTGCATATCTAGTTGTACATAGAGCTATATCTTAATATATATGGTAGCATTTTAGCAATGTATAATTACCCGACTAAAAAAGATATTATATAATCATATATCACCATATATAAACCCATATATACGTCCATATCTAATTTGATCCGAATATTGGAATATATAATTATATCAAGCGAGATAAGCATGTTATCTAACCTGATACAATTTGATCCGAAAAATGGGTCTATCTAACTTCATCAAATTATATATTAATACATATAATTTGATGAAGATTTTCAAATAAAATTTTAGTAAATATTGTTGAGATCACTTATTTTCATTCATATTAAATACTAATGCTTAATGTTTAGAAAAATGTTTGTTGATAAACTCCCGAGTAAAAAAGTTTTGATATAATCATATATTATTTTATGTAATTGCATATAGTAACTTATAGTTACATATGGCCACATATGCTTTTAAATTCAAGCATATATACTTTTATATAGTCATATATTAGATATTTTTTCCTCAAAGGTTTTAATATAGAGACATATGTGATTTTATATTATTACATACTGGCCTACATATATATGTATGTGCTATATATAAGTACATAAAGTAACATATAAAAGATATAATTACATATACGTTTATATATAATTTAGTATGACACTATACATAATAATATAAAACTATGTGAATCCATATAAAAAATATTTTATAATTTGTGTTAGTTATGATTATATATTGACGAATATGAACCCATATATAACTTATAACGTTCTTTATAAAATCATCTATAATTATATATCATCCCACATAGGGATTTTATATAAAAATATATAAGGTCCATATAAAACCGTATTATATTATATTTTGTTCCATGTTATCAATGATTTTGAACTAGTTTTAAATTTAGTAATTACTAGGGATTGGGGCGTGACACGAAATGTTCGTGAGTCACGTTATTCACACGTGATCGTGAGTAATAATTACTATACTTAAGTGATTCGTGCGTGAGCGTGAGTAAGAATAACCCGTGCATGATTCGTGTGTGAGTTTATTTTTTGCATCATATATTTTTAGTAATTTTTACTGTTTTGCGTGAGAATTTTCTGAATGTAAGTTTTTAATATACTCATGTGTGCTGAGTAAGAAACGAAATGCTCGTGCGTGAGTAATTTGTTTTTGTTTAGGAGCATGAGTCAAAAATGGCTTACGCACCCATAACATTAACAACACTGAAGCTTTAATACGAAATTCTCTATACTATAACGTACACTTGACTGATTTCTTATATCTTGGTTGTATATCATAATCATATTAACTTTAAAATTTCAGTGTTGTTAACTTTATTTTAAAATTTCTAAATTAAAAGAAAATTTTTTTCATGTTTATTGCACTGTCATGATAAATCTGTATAAAAGTAATGGAAGATTTATCAAAATTATAAGATCTCCAGCAGACCTTGGGTTAATCATTACATTTTGTAATTAATTACACATGCAATTACACAATTACATGTAATTGTAAAAAAACTCATCTACAATTACATATTATTTGTAATTGCAATTCAAAAAAGAACAATTACAAGTAATTAAAAAAATTTTTTTATTTAAAAAAATAATTTTTGTATATTATTAGATATGCTCCTATATAATATGATAAAAAGTATAAGGTTAATATTTAGATATAATTGTATCAAACTATGTCCACTTTTATAATATTTTATATAATTTTATACAAAATGATATAATTTGATGTAATTGCATGAGGACAAAATTCGGATACAATTGTATCGAATTGCATAAAATTGTATCAAATTGTCATATATTTAGTTAGAATATTCTTCTACCTCAATTGTACCAAATTGTATACAATTGTATACAATTCGATACAATATGATACACTAAGACGTTCTCATTTTTCGGATATACTTATATCTAATTACGTAAAAGATTATATATAATTAAATATAACTTCACATGGCTCCATATCATTTTTTTTACTTGGGTCCATATAACTTTTTTTTACTTGGGCTTGGAAATAGCTGACAAAATAAAACATTACAAAAATTTTTCGGAACAACTGTCTTATAAAATAAAGAAAATAACTTTCAGAATTAATTTTTTTCACGGAAAAAATAACTGAACTTAAACCATATTTATTTCAACATATGTTTTTCCAATTTTTATTTTTAAATTTAAAAATTGCAAATTAACTTTATAAAATTTTGTATAATTAGATATCATGTCAGATATAATTATATATAAAATTAATACAATTTTCTATTAACTTTGTTATATATTTTGTTATAATATGGTTTATAAAAGCTTATATGCCATTATATATAATTATGTATGAACTATATTTGCAGATCTCTTAATATATGGCTAGAGACCAAATCGCATATGATTATATATAACGTTATATCAAACATATTTATAAAACCAAAGTGTTAATATAAATGTATATGGTTATATAAAGCCACGCATATAAACATTTAAATTTATATCAAATCATATAAGATTATATGAAAACTTTTTTAGTCGGGTATATATGGTATCATTTAAACAATATATAACTATATATGATGCCAGTTAAACTAGATATAAGCATATATGGTGGCATTTAAACAATATATGGTCATATATGGTACCTCATGAACAAAATCTTTAATACAGTTGCAGATAGGATAATATATATAGTGCTATATATAATTATATATGCTGTTATTTAGGCAATATATTAGCATATATGGTGCCATTCAAACCATATATTATTACATATGGTTCCATTTAAACAATATATGGTCATATATGGTACCTCATGATCAAAAATTTTAATACAGTTCAAGATATGATAATATATGATACTATGGAAGCCCGAAGAGGGGGCTCAGATATGGTTCACTGATGGCTCGGAACAAGCTAATGGTGACACGGGGGCAGGTGTCTTTGGACCCAGATTCCAACGTGCTCTACCAATGGGCAAGTACCCCGCCGTCTTTCAGGCGGAGATTTTCGCCATCTGCGTATGTGTGAGAGAGTGCCTGCGGAGAGGCACGGCTAGATCCCGCATCTACATTCTTTCTGACAGCTAGGCTGCGCTAAAGGATCTTGGAGCTTTCGGGGTATCATCTGGTCTGGTCATGGAGTGTGTGGAAATTCTCAACGAACTCGGTATGAGAAACTCCCTTACACTGTGATGGATTCCTGGCCATGAAGGGCACGAGGGTAACGAAAGGGCTGATTGTCTAGCCAATTGTGGAGCCCTACGACCCTTCATCGGTCCGGAACCATTCTTTGGGATACCTAGGGGGTATGCTAGGGAAAAACTCAGGCAATGGAGAGAGACTGAGTTTGCAAAACATTGGGAAACTTCTACTGGCCAAAGACAGGCCAAAAGATTTATTTCCCTGTCCAGCGGAGTATCAAAGCGACTATTGTCACTTGACAGGGGTAACCTTAGGACCCTGACGGGATACTTAACTGGGCACTGTAGGCTCAGGTACCAGCTTCACAAACAGGACCGGTCAGACACTGATGTTTGCAGGTTTTGTGAGCTGGAAAAAGAGACATCGGAGCATGTTCTCTGCGAATGTCCGAGACTGTGCGACAGGAGACTCAGATTTCTGGGTGACCGCTTTGTGTCATCTTCGGAAGTTTGGGGAAATTCTCCTAACAGGATTATTGGCTTTATTGGTAGCCTGAATCTATAGGGAACTCTAGGCAGCACAAAAGATCTATATTGGTCGCGGTGCGTAGTGCCTTCGTATCTAATCTAAATGATACTATATATAGTGCCATATATTTATACCCTACACTACTACGTGGTCAGGGTGTTATAAGTTTGTGCTGATGTTTGCAACACCAAAAAATATTGGTCCTAGACCGACCTTATAGTATACCGATCGGCTCAGAATTTTTTTTTATTTCGATTTAACGATGTCAGTCTGTCCGTCCGTCCGTCTGACGTCCGTTGAGACGGCATTTTTGGATATTCTTATCGCGAGGGACAAAAAAGTACATTTTCCAAACAAGTACCTTTTTCCAAAAAAAGTACCTTTTTCCAAGAAAAGTACCTTTTTCCAAGAAAAGTACCTTTTTCAAAAAAAGTACCGTTTCCAAAAAAAGTACCGTTTCCCAAAAAAGTACCCTTTTCCAAAAAAAGTACCTTTTTCAGAAAAAAGTACCTTTTTCAAAAAAGTTCTCTTTTCCAGAAAAAAGTACCTTTTTCCAAAAAAGTACCTTTTTCCAAAAAAAGTACCTTTTTCCAAAAAATATACATTTTTCCAAAAAAATACCTTTTTCAAAAAAAGTACCGTTTCCAAAAAAAGTACCATTTCCAAAAAAAGTACCCTTTTCCAAAAAAAATAAATTTTTCAAAAAAATATCTTTTTCAAAAAAGTACAAATAAAGTACTTTGTAATAACAAAGTATCTTTATGCAAAAAATTTCGCTTTTTCCAAAAAGTACCATTTAACAAAATATCATTTAAAAAAATATAATTTCAAAAAAAATACTTTTTTTTCCTCCCCCCACGGATATCTATACTAAAACAAGGTTTCTTGATATTCGGCATAGACGTGCGATAAGACGGGATTTTTGGAAATTCCTACCGGAACGGGCAAAAAGAGGAAAAGTCTCCCCATAAACAGTCTCACAAATTGGAAAAGTGCCTGCCCAAACCACTGGAGGCAAGAAGTTGAAATTTGGTATAAAGGTTCCTTCACTGCAGTAGACATCGACTAAGTTTGTATTTTTGGAATTCCCTACAGGATATCCCAAAAGGAAATTCGGTATGTGAGTTCCTTCTTCTGTGTAGGCGTCCGCTTAGACGGAAATTTTGAAATTCCTATCGGGAGGGGAAATAAGGGGAAAAGTCTCTTCCTTGACGGCCTGCCCAATCCCTTTTGGTCAACCTAAAATTTTAAATATGTATTCCTTGGAGTAGAACTAATTCACCGGCAACGTAATTTGCTATTTTGGAACATGAACATAGTAAAAATGGTGGTTGAAAGGGAAAAATGTCCCCAATATTCAAATTTGGTATGAATGTTCCTCATTCATCGTAGACAGCCGCGAAGATGGAATTTTTGTAAATTCCTAAAGGGAGGGGCAAAAAGAAGAAAAGCCTCCCCTTGGTGTCCTGTAAAAACCCCTTCGGCTAGAAACCTGAAATTTAAAATGTGGGTCCCTGGAGTATGGTCTAACTTATTAGAAAGATACTTTTTTGAATTTTGGACAGGGTCGTTATAAAATGGGGTCTCAAAAAGGGAAAGTGGCCCCTTAACGGCTTGTCCAAACTGCTGGAACTAGGAAGCTGAAATTCGGTACTTAGGTTCCTCTTCCAGCCTAATTCCAACCGGGAGGGACAAAAAAAGAAAAAGTGTCCCCCTTGACAGCCTGCTCAAACTGCTGGAACTAGGAAGCTGAAATTCCCTGTCGGGGAATTTTCGGAAATTCCTATCGAGAGGGGCACAAATAGTAAAAGTTGGCTAGAAACCTGAAATGTAAAACATATGTTCCCTGGAGTATGGGCTCACTTATCGGGAAGGTGCTTTTTGGAATTTTGGACAGGGACATTGCAAAAATGGGGAAGCGAAAAGTGCCGCTTAAAGGCCTGCCCAAACCGCTGGAGGTAGGAAGTTGAAATTTGGTATTAAAATTCCTCCGCTAAGATGAGATTTTTGGAAATTTCCACAGGTAGGGTCAAAAACAGGAAAAGTCTTCCCCTTAACGGCCTAGCCGAACTGCTGAAACTAGGGAGCTTAAATTCGGTATTTGGGTTCCTTCTCCAACGTAGACGTCCCCTAAGACGGTAATTTTGGAAATTCATACGGGTAGGGGTAAAAAGGGAAAAAACTTCCCCCTTGACGGCCTGGCCAAACTGCTGGATATAGAGACCTAAAATTATGTATGTAGTAGGTTCCTCCTCCAACGCAGACGTCCTCTAAGACGGAATTTTTGGAAATTCAAACCGTGAGGGGTAAAAGCGGAATAATTCTCCCCCTTGATGGCCTAACCGAACCCTTCGGCTAGAAACCTGTAATCTATAATATGTTTTCCTTGGAGTATGGGCTAACTTATCGACAAGGAATTTTTAGGACTTTGGACAGGAACGTGGTAAAAATGGTTGTTCAAAAGGGGAAAATTGCCCCCCTTAACGTCTGCGTCTTTAGCTAGAAACCTAAAACTTAAAGAACAAGTGAATATGGAACACTAAAATTAAGAAACTAAATAGGAAACGAGTGGAATTGAAACACTACACAAGTGGAACGGAGTGGATATAAACGTTGAACGAGTGGAATTGAAATTATAGACAATGGAAATATATTGGAAGAGGGAACAAAATGTAATGGACTATAGAACGAAATGCAATGAGCGAGATGGCATAGAATGGGGAACGAGTGGAATTAAAACACTGCAGTTGAAAGAGGAATGGAACGGAGCAAGTGCAAAGAAATGAAATGGAAATAGAAGCGACTGATATCAATATCGATACACAAGACAGTAGGAACGAAATGGAATGAATCGGGGAACGAGTGGAATTGGAATTACAGATAATGGGAACGAAATGCAATGGAATGGTGAACGAAATGGAATCTTGGAAGGAGTTGCATTGGAACACTAAAATTGTTAAACAAAATGGAATGGAATTTGAATGACTCAAACTGCCGGAGCTTGGTACTTGAAATTTCGCATGCGATTGAGGCAAGACTATATATTTAGGATTTTTATTGGGAGGAACAAAAAGGGGTGAAGAACACCTTTTAATTAACTGTTCAAACACTATCCATGGAATATGAAACTTATGTAGCATTGAAACATACTCTCCAAAAAGTTAAACAAATTTGTTAAAAGATAAAAAACCATAGAAAAGGAACTTATATATTCTGATATTTAAACTGCAGGTAACGAAGCACCGGTGGAAGAAACCGACGCAGTAAATTTTCCAACTGACTTTGTGAATTTACCTGAATTGCCAGCTCTTCCTTTACATAAACTGGAATTAAAAAAAACTTTAAGGCACGCTAACAACATAGCGGGCTTTGCCCTCTATCTTTAATATTATAAATGCTTTCCAACCCTGCTTTACGTCTTATTTTCATTCAAAAGACAAATGAACAAAACTACTTACGGGTCTATCTACCTAAATTCGCACTTTACCAAATTATCTTGACATACACACGTATATTGCAATTTATAATGGATTCATTACTAACACTTTCAAGAGAAAAAGTGATCAAATATTTATTTATTTTAAACCCATTGTTGTGTCAGAATTATTTATTTGTGGTGGCTGGGTGAAGGCTTTTATTATAAAAACTGTACTTTAAATAAAAATGCGAATTTAAAAACAAATACGACCTATCTACGCCGATGGCTTGAACAACAGACAATTAGTTGTTACATGCTCACGTGTTGGTATACTAAATGATTTATTTATATAAAAATGAAGAGGCAAAAAATAGACACTTTTTTGTGAAAACTTTTTTTTTGTGCAAACACTTGTTTTTTTGTGGAAACACTTTTTTTTTGGAAACACTTTATTTTGTGGAAACACTTTTTTTTGTGGAAACTTTTTTTTGTGTAAACTTTTTTTGTGGAAATAGGTTTTTTTTTGTGGAAACACTTTTTTTATGTATACTCAAAATTGGTTCCTTTAATAATATTTTTTTTTTATTTTTTAGTCTGAAGTTTGTTTTATTTTATACAATTTTTAAAAATATATAATTGGATTTTAATACACTCACAATATTTTATCGTTAAAAACAACCTAAAATACATATTAAATTAATTGAAAACACAGTTAAAAAAAGACTACTGATTTTTCATTATATTCAAACTATTGTGCTATCTATTTTCAAACATTGGCTCATATGAATAGAAAATAGATATACAGGGTTTTTTAAGCAATTACTTCAAAAATCTAGTCTGCTTGGGAGTAGACTAGAAAATTAATTTTTTAATTTTCGTTTACATTTCATGCTATTCTACCAGCCAATTGGTAAATTTGGAGTTAAAATCCATTTCTAAGCCCAAAGTAATTACTTCGAAGTAATTGCTAAGTTTCATTCATATGACCCACTGTTTAAATTAAAAATAATTGCAAAATCTGTCAAAACAATCTTCAATTTTTAACTGACAAAACGTTAGAAAATAACGATTATGTAGTTTGTTTTTTCATATTTGAAAAATTTTTTTTTTGTTTGAATTTTCAAAACACTACACACACAACACACACGTTCATATATTTATTGGCTATGTTTGTGTGTATGAGTAAAGAATTTCTTGTAAGTTAAATTGAAATAATTTTGTATATAAACAAACTATTTTAACAAAAAAGAAAACCGAAAATATTTTAATTTTTTGTTTTAAAACAGGAAACAACGAAATTATTTATATTATTTTTTCTAAAAATAGAAAACTAAAAATAGAACATTCGACTGAAAATATCAACTCTAACAGACGATACGTATTGTAGTTTGTTTTTTATTGACTTATAAAAAAAAGTTAATATTTTTCCATATATTTTAATTGATACTTCAATTGAAACTTCACCTATTACTTTTCAAATAAACCTCAATCGGTTATGGAAAATATATTGTGAGTGTATCACTATAGTTGAGAAAATGCACAAAAATTTATATTTTCCTCTTGTAATCACTGTTCCAAAATTTCAGGGCCGATGCGGCACGCCTTCCCGTTATCCGATTATTCTAATTTTTGCGGGACGTATTTCAACACCCAACTGAATATTTCCAGGGGTAGCCCGGTCAATAACTCAAAAAATCTATCAGAATTGATATGTTGCATGTTCGGTGCATTTTTAGTGTTGTACTGTGTTTTCAATTATTCACTTATTCATAAAATGAATCAACTTTTATGCTAGTTGATTCAAAGGAGAATTATCTTTTTCAAGCTCTGTAAAAATAGTAAAAAAATTATGGAATTAAGTGTAAACTAAGAAAATACAATTTTTTTGATTTGCTCGGCTTTGCCTATTAATCGACCATACCCAATAAACCATGAAACGATACAGTATCGTTAACGAATTCATATTAAGTAACATATTTGCTATCGTTTATGATACAAAAATATGAACTCGTAATGATATCATAATTTTTAAAAATAACGACAAATTTTCTGAAAAAGTCACATTTGCTTGTTCTAATTTAATCGTTAAAGTTATCATATATACAAGGTGGCGCAAAAGTTGTCACCCGATGTTCTTTGACCGTAATTTTTTATTAAATGAAAAACTTTAGTTTTGATTTTGGATTGAATTTATTTGATGTCTATATATTTTTTATTTTTCTTTAAGTAGAAAAAATTATTGATGACCATACGGGCCCGATTTATGGCATTTTCCATCACTCCTGCCAGAACTTCCGCCGATAGGTTCCCACATTCCTGACAGTAACTTTCAGCGGGTGTAATGGCTATCCGTGTGTTATACGCGGCTCTTCGGTACCCCAGAAGCGAATTCACGTATCCACAGAGATGGAATGGGTATCGTCACTCATGATGATTTTCTATGAAAAGTTGTCTTTTTCGTGGTCAACAATTATTCCGCGTTATTGAGGAGTATAGCGATTCATGTCTTATGGACGTGTATTCTGTATCTGTTTACTTCACAAATGTCGAAGCAGAATTGACATCTACCGGCATTTGCAAAAATTATAGCATCTTCCGATAGGGCGATGAGTTTTGCGCCACCTTGTACTTCTTTATTTCGATAACGACAGAAATTTTGCAATATGACGAAAATATTATCGCATTCCCTGATATTTTCGATATCACAACGTTATCGTTATTTCATGAAAAGAGGATATCATTAACGAATGTGCACTTTTCTTCACAGTGCCTATTACTTATGAATCGTTAATTATATCATTCTCGGACAAACGTATCATCGAAATGATATCGTTACGAATTCAAAACGATATCGTTTGGTTTGTTGGGTAGTTTTCCGGATTACTCGTTAGTCGAAATTGGCGATTTTAAATTACTCGAATAACACTATGCGACAGTCAAAATCGGGATGGGATGAAACCAACGGGAAATGTTATATCGGTCAAAAACAAGTTATACGTGTCCCGGCGTTTCGCTGGGTCAACCCTAGGAATCGAGATATATCTTTTTCTTTACATAACTCAAGAACCACTACTCCGATTTTGCTCAAATAATTTTAAAAAATTAAAAATTACAATTCCTTTAATCTGTTCATATAACGTTTTTCTATATACTCAACAGTTTTGCCGGTAAAAATAAATGTTTGTTACCGCTACCATAAAAATCAATAACCTTTTGTTTATTACTTTTTTTAATATTTTAGGCAAAAAATATTTTTTTCTTCATACATTTATTTTTACCGGCAAAACTGTTGAGTATATAGAAAAACGTTATATGAACAGATTAAAGGAATTGTAATTTTTATTTTTTTTAAAATTGTTTGAGCAAAATCGGACTAGTGGTTCTCGAGTTATGTCAAAAAAAAGACCACCAAAGGTCAAATCGATATATCTCGATTCCTAGGGGTGGCCCAGCGAAACGCCGGGACACGTATAACTTCTTTTTTACCGATATAACTTTCCCCGGTAGTTTGAACCCTTCCCGATCACTGACCCCTACCATTTGTCTCACAGTGTAATTATTTGAGACAAATTCATAGGTTAATCGAGTGACGGTTAACAGCCCAGTGTAGAAAGGGTAATGACATATCATTATTTTTTCGACTACCAGTAATGACACCCAATTACCTTCTGCATTATTTTAAAACATATAATAATGAGTTACTGATAATTACTTATTTTTATCATTATTTCAAATAGAATATAATTTTTTAGATTTTTTTTTAAATTTTTTGAAATCTATTTTTAGACTCAATATTTTTTAAACACTGGTAAGGATATATGTAACCACATATTTTTTGATTTTTTGTATGTTGGCGAGTAAGCTTACTTGTGTGCAGCAGGTCAATTATGTTTTTATCTATTAAATATTACATGTCGATATAGCTCAGATGGTAGAGCTGTTGACTGGCAGTCTGTAGACCCAGGTTCGATTCCCGCACCAGCAAATTTTATTAAAAAAAAAATACAATAAAAAATATTTTTTTTTATATAATTTATTTTTTTGAAAATCTATATTTAAACTCATTATTTTTGTCAGTACTGGTAAGCACATAGGTAACGATATATTTTTTGGTTTTTCGTATGCTGGTGTGTAACGACAACTCATTATTTTTCGCGACATCGCCATATAAAGGTAATAAGAAATATAATAACAAAAGTAAGTAGTTACCATTACCAAGTATGTAGTTACATAACCACATATCTGGTAATGATTTTCTACACTGAGAGATTGAATACCCTACTCGGTACTGAAGTATTTCATTTTGCACAAAATACGCTATGAAACGCTGCATCTGGTTAAAAACAAACACATTTAACCTGTTTATATGCAGAATGATTTCAATCTTAGTAAATGAAAACAAAGAAATAAGTGTTTCTTTTATTATTGCGAAACTATTCACTAGAACATAAAATAAAGAAACAAAAAACTTTAAAAATTTTTTCTCTCCTATCCACGAAAACTTTTGATATTTTATGACAACAAGTAAACAATATAGTTTAACACTATTTAAAGCTACTTCTTCTTTTGTTTATCGGTATTGTTTTGTTCAATGTTACTTTTTGTTCTTAATTTTTTGTTTATTAAAATTACAGTTGTCTCTGAATAACTGTGATTTCATCAAATTAATTGAAATGCTTACTTTACAGTCTAATTTAATAATTATATTTCAAAATATATAAATTACTTATGACACAAAAAAGACCTCGGAATTTAATGCGTTTGTGATGCCTAATTCTTAACTTTTGTAAAGCTTGATTGACACTATCCGTACCTTTTGCAAGGTAATCACTTACCGGTAAATGATTTAATAATTAAATAAATTGTAACGACGAGTTTTCCTACGTTAGCTGGTGTAAGCTCGCGGGGGCAGGGATCGTCACAGAAATTTATTTGATAGTGAAAGGCGTGGTTTCAAACGTTATAAAATTCAATTTATTGACCTACATCTACATACAAAATACTTAGGACTAACGGGACGGGAAAAGAGATGGACCTCGGAGGGAGAGTGATGACCTAGTTTCGCCAGTGTCGGGGTGTTGACGGGTCCACTCTAGGGTCCACGGGATTTGTCTGCACGGATTTTCTCGGGAGGTGATCAACGCTCGGCACACACTCGACGCTGGGAAAGGGAGGTGAACAACGCTCGGCACACACTCGATGCTGAAAAAGGAGGTGACCAACGCTCGGCACACACTCTACGCTGGAAAAGGAGGTGACCAACGCTCGGCACACACTCGACGCTGAAAAAGGAGGTGACCAAAGCGCGGCACACACTCGACGCTGAAAAAGGAGTTGACCAACGCTCGGCACACACTCGACGCTGAAAAGAAAAGGGAGGTGACCAACGCCCAGCACACACTCGACGCTGAAAAAGGAGGTGACCAACGCTCGGTACACACTCTACGCTGGAAAAGGAGGTGACCAACGTTCGGCACACACTCGACGCTGAAAAAGGAGGTGACCAACGCTCGAGCGGTGCGACTTCTGTCGTTACACAACTAATAAAAATTACTTAGATACATTTTTACTTTACCCGAGTGAAAAAGAGTATATATAACATATATTTTTTAATATTAAAATATATGATAATATAAAATATTGTATGCGACTTTATATGATGATATATTATAAAAAATTTTAGAAATTTTCTCATATACATATAATCATATTTTATATTTGCTTTATTGCAAATTGTTTATATAGGAATATATAATTGATAAAACCGTTCAAAATTTTATATATAAAGAGATACGAAAAATATTTTTGATTTTATTTTATATATTACAATATATTAGTTAATCTCAGACACAAGTTCGAAACTCATTTAATCAAAAACAATTTTTTATATGTTTTACTCAATTTTTTAGCCTAAACCACATAAACGCAGTGCGACGTTTTGTCGATAAAGCAGTATTTTGTTTCCTCTCTATTTGTCACTACCGAGAAATTAGAAAAGTTTATAAAAAAACAAGAACTGTGTTTAAACAAAACGCAATAAGAATTTTTTAAAAATATTAAATCGTTTTCGCGAAGTTCACTGTCCACTGGCACTTTCACTATGTGGTTTGGGCTTTTCGTTAAATTAATATTTTCTGAGCTTTTTTTACTTTTAAGTTTTTTTTTAATTTAAAAAATCCAATTTAGAAAAATTAACATTTAAAAGCATGACCCTGCTCGTAATGGGTTAATAAGTCGAGACATGTTGCATACCATTGGTATGGTGTTTCAAGTACAGTCATAAAAAACGCCCGTACAAATAGTTCAAAATTCTGCTAAAATAACAGGAAATAGTACCTGAATTTGCGCCAGCAGAATTTTCAATGAATTTAAAAATCATGGTCTGCTAAATTTAGGTAAGCTAAATTTTACATACTGCTAAATATACGGACAATTTTAGTTAAATTAGCTGGGAAATTTGAGCTGAATTCAGCAGAAATTTTACCTGATTTAACTACAAATTTCTGTTAAAATGTCGCTTAAAATTTCGACTTCCGGGATCTGACCCTAGACGGGCCCATATTTTTATTGGGAGTATATGTGTCTGATATGGGTTAATTTATAGGTACAGAGTAACGGATTTTTGTCCATTTTGAACTATCTCGCTTAGTTTCCGAGATAAAAACTATTTTACGAATTTATAATAAAAAAAAATTAAAATATAGCTCCATCTCTATGTGATATTGATAGCAGAGACACAAAAATATAATAATTAGCAAATAATCGTGGTTTTAAATTAGCTGAAAAATTTGTAAAGTTAAGAAACACAAATTACTAAAAATTAGCATGCAAAGTTAGTTCAAATACGGCTGAAGATAGTTGTAATGCTAAATTATATATACAAAAAATATTAGTTCATTCCTAAATTTTAAGACAAAATAACAAGCAAATTAGTTCAATTGAATCAGAACGCGTTTAACAGACTTTTGTACTAACTTTTTTTATATTTTTGTTCTGGTCCAATAAGTTTTGAGCAAAGATAAAGCATTGAATATTGTTATAGATCATTTTCAGTTCCATAAATCGGGAACTATGAGCCTCCAACAAAAAAGAAGTACATTGCCGGGCTAATAATTAAAATTTTATTTAACCCTTTCACACGGGAATTTTAATGGCTAGGAATTTTCCTACCAAACTTCGTGGAAATGTAGATCTTTGCCCAAGAAATATTGTTTATTACTTTTATGGTTTTGCAGCGCCCCCTAGTGGAGATATTTGGAATTAAAGTTCAAAAATTAACATGCTGCCGGCTCCGAGCGGGTTAAAATTTGTTTAAAATTTTAATTTTATATTTTTCCTATCACTAATCTCTACATAAAACCTTTTGAATTTTATTCATCATAGAATTTTTGAGACTAAACTTTAGCCTTTTTTGAACTTTTAAATTTTAACACATTCTCAGCAGCGTTGATGATCACAAGACAAAACGCACTCTTCTGCTCTCATGTTCCCAGTGTAGAAACGGTAATGACATGTCATTATTTTTTGGACTACCAGTAATGACACCCAATTACCTTCTGCATTATTTTAAAACGTATAATAATGAGTTACTGAGAATGACTTATTTTTATCATTATTTCAAATAGAAAACAATTTTCTAGATTTTTTAAAAAAATTTTTTGAAATCTATTTTTAGACTCAATATTTTTTAAACACTGGTAAGGATGTAAACACATATTTTGTGATTTTTTATATTTTGGCGAGTAAGCTTACTTGTGTGCAGCAGGTCAATTATGTTTTTATCTATTAAATATTACATGTCGATATAGCTCAGGGCAATTGACTGGTCACCTGTAGACCCAGCTTCGATTCCCGCACCAGCAAATTTTATTAAAAAAAATACAATAAAAAATATTTTTTTTATATAATTTATTTTTTTGAAAATCTCTTTTCAGACTCATTATTTTTGTCAGTACTGGTAAGCACATAGGTAACGATATATTTTTTGATTTTTCGTATGCTGGTGTGTAACCATAACTCATTATTTTTCGCGACATCGCCATATAAAGGTAATAAGAAATGTAATAACAAAAGTAACTAGTTACCATTACCAAGTATGTAGTTACATAACCACATATCTGGTAATGATTTTCTACACTGGGTTGTTTTGAAATTTTACAGCCTGCATTAAATTTTAATAAGAACAAAAAAACGAACCGATAACAGTAATTGAATAGCGCTTTGGTTAAAATTTAAATCAGTGACGAGATGATGAAGTCGACGTACATTATAATGTACGCCACTCGGCAAAGGGTTAAAATAAAAAAAAACTTAACATATTTAAAAAAAAAATTTATAAGTAGGTACAAAGAAAATTCCCATATTTGAGAAGAAATGATCTACACCCGTATTCAAAATGACAAAGTATATGCTATCTAACTTGCTGCTAACTTTTTTCCACACAAATTCCCATAAGGGGAATATGCTTTTTGATTTTGTATACGGGGGCTAATCTTTAAAGAATTCAACAATAACGGATTTATACAATAACGTCTTTAAGGGGGGACATTACATTCGCGGCAGAGAAAACAGACCTTTTTTTTAAAAATTCATAACTCAGTCAAAAACAAACATTTTTCCAAAAATTTTTTTATTATTGTAGAGAATTGAACAAATTACAAGAAAAAAATTCAAAAAAAATATATTTTTCACTCCAACATGGTTTTATAGAGCTCCAAACTGGCGGCAGAGAAAAAAACGGGGCCTCGTGGTTGCAGCGCTGGGAGTCGCAAAAATTGTCCCATCTGGAAAAAAAATGACTTTTTTAAATCTTAACAAAATTGGTTATCGTATGACATGAGCTTTTTTTTAAATTTTTTTCAATTTTTGGTGATGTTCTAAATTTGAAAGTGTGTTTTTTCTAAAAAAATATTGACTTTAAAAATTCATAAAAAACCGAAAAAAAATTTAAAAAAAGCTCGTGTCATACGATAGCGAATCAAGTGTAAAAAAATTTCGTCAAAAAATAAACCCGCTAGTGCCGCAACCAGTACGAAAAACATGGTTTCGAGATAAACGCGTTCAAAGTTTGTGAACAAAGAAAAAAAAAGGTTATCTTCAATATGCCATGCCTGCTTCGTACTGTATGCCTTCGTTATCTTGTATTGTGCTTTTTCTTATAGGTACATATGAGGTATAAAGATGCCTTTTTTTCAAGAAATTCAAAAACTCACCCTTCAAGGAGATACGAAATAACAACCACCAAAAGTCAGGTAGCAAGTGAAACAGGTATATACCAGCTGCCGTACGCAGGTAGCGCGAAAATTAAAAATGCGCTCTCACTAATCCGGCTGTAACTTTTGAACCCGTAGGAATTTTTCCATGAAATTTTTTTTCTTAGAATCTTAAGAATATTTACTAAAATACAAAATTATAAAAAAATTCGATTTCAAAAAACGGCCAATATAATGTCCCCCCTTAATAGTTACTCATTATCAACAGTAGCCTGCGGCTGGTAGTGTGTAGCACGTGAAATCTTGCTGCCCTCCAATCAGAGATGGGCTAAAATCATTACCATTACATTTTCATTACCATTACTTGATGTAATGGTAATGGAGCTTTTTTTATCATTACCATTTTTTGAAGAAATGGTAATGTTTTTTTTTTTCATTACCATTGCGCTAAAAAATGGTAATGAATATTTTTTTTAATTTTCATTTGTTTTGAAAATTAAAATGAAGCTTTTTTTAATTTTCATTACTTTTACCTAATGTTGACATAGTAATGAAACACCCATTTGTTTTTCATTACATGCCGTTTTTGTCGAAGTTTTTTATTTTAAAAATATGAGGTTTATAAATTACTAAAAGCATTTTTTAGTTCATAATCTGAGGCCTATGGTATGCATATTTGATACCAAGTTTTGGTGTCTAGTTGCAAAAAAAAATCGCGAAAAAAATTGCATAAAGGAAAATTCTGGCATCAATATAATTTGTTTGCAGAACATAAATAGCTGATCAAGTTTTTTAATTCAATTCTAGTACCATAGTCTTTTTTCGCGATCCGCCATTATTTTGTAAGTGCGTTTTTTTTTTAATTTATAATCTAAGGAGTATAATACTCATTTCGTACAACAAAGTTTGGTGGATAGTTGAAAAAAAAAACAAAAATTGCGAAAAAAATCGCAAACAAAAAAAATCCAAAAATGAAAATTTTTGCATTAATATATTTGCTTGCAGAATGTAAATCGCTGATTAAGTGTTTTAATTCAATTCTTTTACCATAAAGTCTTTTTTCGCGTCCCGCCATTATTTTGGAGTTTTTTAAGTGCGGTTTCTTAAAATTTATATTCTAGTGACTATAATACCCGTTTCATAAAACAAAGTTTTGGGGCTAGTTAAAAAAAAACCCGCGAAAAAAATCGCGAAAAAAAATTTACAAAAAGCAAAATTCTTACATCAATAGATTTGTTTGCAGAATGTAAATCGCTGAATAAGTGTTTTAATTAAATATTTTTACCATAAAGCTTTTTTTCGCGGCCCGCCATTATTTTGGAGTTTTTTAAGTGCGGTTTATTAAAATTTGTAATCTAGGGACTATAATGCCCGTTTCATACAACAAAGTTTGGGAGCTAGTTAAAAAACCGCGAAAAAAATCGCGAAAAAAAAATTTCCAAAAAGGAAAATTCTTACATCAATAGATTTGTTTCCAGAATGTAAATCGCTGAATAAGTGTTTTAATTAAATTTTTTACCATAAAGTCTTTTTTCGCGTCCCACCATTATTTTAAACTTTTTTAAGTGCGGTTTCTTAAAATTTGTAATCTAGGGACTATAATTCCCATTTCATACAACAAAATTTGGTGGCTAGATAAAAAAATCGCGAAAAAAAATTTGCAAAAAGGAAGTTTCTTACATTAATATATTTGTTTGCAGAATGTTAATCACTGATTAGGTTTTTTAATTCAGTTTTTGTGCCATAAAGTCTTTTTTCGCGTTCCACCATTATTTTGCAATTTCTTAAGTGCGGTTTTTTCAAATTTATAATCTAGGGACTATAATGCCTATTTCATATAACAAAGTTTGGTGGTTAGTTGCAAAAAAAAATCGCGAAAAAAATTTGCCAAAACGAAACTTTTTGCATCAGTATATTTGTTTGAAGAATGTTAATCGCTGATTAAGTTTTTTAATTGAATTTTTCTGCATAAAGTCTTTTTTCGCGTTCCGCCATAATTTTGCTATTTTTTAAGTGCGGTTTTTTTTTTAATTTATATACTAGAGACATACATCAAAGTTTGGTGGCTAGTTGCCAAAAAAAATTGCGAAAAAAATTTACATAAAGGTAAATTTTTTAGTGTAGAACAAAGAACAAAACGTTCTTTACATCATTATGTTAAGTAATGGTAATGAAATTTCATTTGTCTACCTAGTGTAGAAAAAATGAAAATGATTTTTTGTTTTTACTACCATTGCGTATTGTAATGAAAATTATAAAAACGTTTCATTACATGTAAAGAAAACAAATGAAATTAACATTTTTTTCATTGCAATTTCATTTTGTAATGGTAATGAATTTTTTTTTTAATTTTCATTTTTAGATTTAATGGTAATGAAAACCCGCAATGGTCATTACAAAGTAATTAATTACTCCCATCTCTGCCTCCAATACAAAGTTTTTTTATCATTTAAATTTAATCATATCGTATTGTATTAACTTATATCCAATTTGATCGGGACAAAACTCGGATATAAGTTGATCATTTGGTATAACTTTGTATCCTTGTAAATATCATTATATCCGATTTGATACAATTTAATATAACCATTTTTCGGATGAAATTATATCCAGATACATATTGCAAATATATCCATTCATACATAATTTTATATAAACTTTTTTACTCGGGTACTTGCATATTACGATTTCGTAGTATTTTCAGTATCAGTACCTACATCCGGAAAACAGCCTCAGTTGTGTCCACCGAATTTGCTGCCAATTAAATTCAGGTGGTTGCGACAACCTGAATTTAAATTATATTTTTTAACCGTGAAAGCCAATATTCAGTTGTCTCGTTCAATATTATATTTCACATAAATTTTATTATGTTCGACAAATTTTTATTGAATTTAAAAAAAATGTAATTTTTCAGGTATTGAACCCTGGCGATTCAGATTCACAGCTCACACTCTTACCCATTGCACCACAACTGCTTTTAATTTTATTTGCGATATTTCCTCTTTAAACATATTTTTCTTTACTAATTAAAAAAATATCAAAAGTTTTTCTGTTCTGGGATTCGAACTTAGAAATCCTCAGTAATAGGCTACCCGTCCAGCGTATACACCCCAAAAACTTATCAGTTTTAGTGCCTAATTTTGATTTATATATTGCCCTTACAATTTCAAAGTTGGCTGTAGTTTAAAAAATATTTGCAAAACAATTTTTGTCGGATAAATGAACAAAACGATATTTTATGCGACATTCAAATAGGACAAAATATTATATTTAATTTGATATATTACAGGTTTCGACAGGTGCATAATATTCCCTATATACATGTGTGTTTAAAGCAGAGCCCCCAATTTTCCGGTTTACGGTATTACCGGTATTCCCGGTAATACCGGTTCTGTTCCCGGTTTCCCGGTTCCTGCCTTATTCCTGGTATTCCCAGTTCCTGCTGCAATCCAGGTGCTTGTGTTAATCCCGGGATACCCGGGGAAACCGATATAACCGGTATCTACTTTAAAAAATTGCTTATTTGTTGTATTATTAGTTAGAATCAGAGCCCCCCCATCTCCCGGTTCTCGGTATTACCGGTATTCCCGGTAATACCATTATTCCCGGTAATACCGGTTCTGTTCCCCGTTTCCCGGTTCCTGCCTTATTCCTGGTATTCCCAGTTCCTGCTGCAATCCAGGTTCTTGTGTTAATCCCGGGCTACCCGGGAAAACCGGGTATCCCAAAATAAGCAAAAAAAATTGCTTATTTGTTGTATTATTAGTTAGAATCAGAGCCCCCCATTTCCCGGTTCTCGGTATTCCCGGTAATACCGGTTCTGTTCCTGGTTTCCCGGTTCCTGCCTTATTCCCGGTATTTGCTGCAGTCCCGGTTCTTGTGTTAATCCCGGGATTCCCGGGAAAACCGGTATCTACTTTAAAAAATTGCTTATTTGTTGTATTATTAGTTAGAATATAACTAAATGTAGATTATTTGTACAAAAGATTGTATATTCTTTACATTTAAGTACGAAAACAGTAACAAAAGGCTTGTAGTCATTTCCACATCGTTTAACCAGAACAAATAAACTTTCGCGCAATTAGTTCAAATGCATTCATAATGACCGCCCGAAATGTTGAATGATTTCGCGCGAAATTTCAGTTCATTCGGTGGGCCGATGTGAAAATTTTAGTCTGGTACCGGAAAAAATTAATAACTTTATTTAAAAAAACTTCCGTAGAGGGCTGGTTTTTCCACATGGTAGATCCGAATAAGTACAAATTTAGTACAGTTATTACATATACAGCCATGATAATTCGGTACCGGACCCGTACTTCCATATGGTAGATCCGACGAGTCCATATTCAGTACAGTTATTACATATGCAGCTGGGATTATTTACGCCAAATTTCAGTTCACTCGGTTCAATGATGTGGAATTTTTGATCCGGTACCGGAAAAAATTAATAATTTTATTTTAAAAAAATTGGGTACCGGACTCGTATTTCCACATGGTAGCTCCGAATGACTCCAAGCTTGGTAAGGTTATTACATATACAGCTAAGATTATTCGTGCCAAATTTCAGTTCATTTGGTTCAACTATGTGGCTATTTTTGGTCCGGTACCGGAAAAAATTATTAATTTTATTTAAAAAAAACTTTGGTACCGGACTCGTATTTCAACATGGTAGATCCGAATGAGTTCAAACTTAGTGAAGTTAATACGTATACAGCCAAGATTATTCGTGCCAAATTTCAGTTTATGTGGTTCAACTATGTGGAATTTTTGGTCCGGTACCGGAAAAAATTAATAATTTTATTTAAAAAAATCTTCGGTACCGGACTCGTATTTCCACATGGTAGCTCCGAATGAGTCCACACTTAGCAGACTTTTTACATATACAGCCAAGATTATTAGTGCGAAATTTCAGTTCATTTGGTTCAACTATGTCGATATTTTTGGTCCGGTACCGGAAAAAATTAATAATTTTATTTAAAAAAACTTCGGTACCGGACTCGTATTTCCACATGGTGGATCCGAATGAGTCCAAACTTAGTAAAGTTATTACATATACAGCCAGGATTAGTCGTGCCAAATTTCAGTTCATTTGGTTCAACTATGTGGCTATTTTTGTTCCGGTACCGGAAAAAATTAATAATTTTATTTAAAAACGAGTAAAAAGGTTAAAGTCGGGCATGCCGACTATACAATACCCTACACCAGTCTGGTTAAAAGCCAACTAATGTTTGGATCCGAAATTCGAATGGGTTAAAATGGGACATGTGTCAAAATGTTCTATAATGTAAGTCAGCGAACCAAATTTCATTAAAATATCTTAATATTTGCGACCTGCAGTTTGTAACCAAGCCAATTTTGGGGGGACCCTTATATGGGCACTAGGTCTAAACATGGACCGATGTTAACCAAAATCAATAGGCTTCGTCCTTGGGCTGCCATAGGTCGGTGTACCAAATTTCATCAAAATATCTTAATATTTGCGACCTGCAGCGTATAAACCATATAATTTTAGTAGGACCCTTGGGCACTAGGTCTAAACATGGACCGATGTTCACCAAAATCAACAGGCTTCGTCCTTGGACCGACGTAAGTCGGTGTACCAAATTTCATCAAAATATCTTAATATTTTCGACCTGCAACCTATAAACAATATAATTTTGGGGGGACCCTTATATGGGCACTAGGTATTAACATGGACCGATGTTCACCAAAATCAATAGGCTTCGTCCTTGGGCCAACGTAGGTCTGTGTACCAAATTTCATCAAAATATCTTAATATTTGCGAGCTGCAGCGTATAAACCATATAATTTTAGTAGAACCCTTATATGGGCACTAGGTCTAAACATGGACCGATGTTCACCAAAATCAATAGGCTTCGTCGTTGGGCCGACATAAGTCGGTGTACCGTATTTTATCAAAATATCTTAATATTTGCGACCTGCAGCGTATAAACAATATAATTTTGGTAGGGCCCTTATATGGGCACTAGGTCTAAACATTGACCGATGTTTACCAAAATAAATAGGCGTCGTCCTTGGGCCGACATAAGTCGGTGTACCAAGTTTCATCAAAATATCTTAATATTTGCGACCTGTAGAGTGCGCACAAGGATGCATGGACAGACAGACGGACGGACGGACGGACAGACGGACATCGTTAAAACGAAATAAAAAAAAATTCTAAGCCGATCGGTATACTATAAGGTGGGTCTAGGACCAATATTTTTTGGTGTTACAAACATCAGCACAAACTTATAATACCCACATAGTGGTGTAGGGTATAAAAACTTGGGTACCGGACTCGTATTTCAACATGGTAGATCCGAATGAGTTCAAACTTAGTAAAGTCAATGCATATACAGCCAAGATAATTCGTGCCAAATTTTAGTTTATGTGGTTCAACTATGTGGAATTTTTGGTCCGGTACCGGAAAAAATTAATAAATTTATTAAAAAAAAAAAAACATGGGTTCCGGACTCGTATTTCCACATGGTAGATGCGAATGAGTCCAAACTTAGTAAAGGTATTACATATACAGCCAAGATTATTCGTGCCAAATTTCAGTTCATTTGGTTGAAATATGTGGATATTTTTGGTCCGGTACCGTAAAAAATTAATCATTTTATTTAAAAATAAAATTCGGTACCGGACTCGTATTTCGACATGGTAGATCCGGATGAGTCCACACTTAGCAACCTTATTACATATACAGCCAAGATTATTCGTGCCAACTTTGAGTTAATTTGGTTCAACTACCCAGCAAAACCTTTCATTACCATGTAATGAGTTTTAGGTATTGAAATCTTAAGTGTTCACTAGTTACCTTTTAATTACTAAACTACTTATTTTAACATGGTGATGTCATTGGAGGAAAGTCATTACACTGATGTTACCTGTAAGTAGTTTATCAGCTGTTCTATAAATAGATGTTGAATATAGATTTAAAAAAATATAAAAATTTAAAAACCAATAGGAGCTGACACGTATTGATCAGCGTACCCCACGATTGTCAGGCAAACACTCTAACCATTAGACCACGACATCACTATGATTTTTATTGCTTTAACTTATGTACACATTTATTGTGGCAACTGTTATACATGTCTATTTTTCACAAAACTTGTTGTTATTAAATACTGCTTAATGAACATCAACATTTCTATAAATAGATGTTTAATATAAATTACAAAAAAAAAACAACAATGGAAGCTAACACGAGTTGAGCAGCGATCCTCATGTCTGTCAGGCAAAAACGATAACCACTAGGCGACGCCATAGTTATGGTTTTTAATGATTTAGAACATATATTATTGGTTTCAGCTATTGTGAAATAGTAATGTGTGGGGTATAATTATCGCTAACTCATTACATTCAGTTTAAAAGTAATTCAACGGGTAATGAGATATGAGATCTAAGTAATGCATGTAGTAATGACCAGTCATTACCAAGGTTTTGCTGGGTATGGGGATATTTTTGGTCCGGTACCGGAAAAAATTAATAATTTTATTTAAAAAAAAACTTCGGTACCGGACTCGTATTTCCACATGATAGATCCGAATGAGTTCAAACTTAGTATAGGCATTACATATACACCCAAGATTATTCATGCCAAATTTCAGTTTATGTGGTTCAACTATGTGGATATTTTTGCTCCCTTACCGAAAAAAATTAATAATTTTATTATAAAAAAAACTTCGGTAAAGTCGGAAGTTTTCCTGACGTTACGCCAACGTTGGCAAGTGAGGTCCAGTAGACGTTATGCCAATGTTTACATATTAGCCATTGTTATCATTCATTTATTATTTAAGCTATGTTGTACTACATGTCTCGTTAGCTTAGTGTGTAGAGCGATTGTCTGCCAATCTGACGGCCCGGGTTCGAGTCACCGCCCGACCATATTTTATTTAATTAATTATAATTCATATTTTTATTCTAAATAAATTTTTTTTCGCAAAAAAAAGTTTTTTTTAAGCTTTTTAGACCATCAATTTTTTGGTTTTTCCAAAATCATGACAATGTTGGCCGCTTAGTGTCAACCAACCTTTTGCCGACGCTTGTAAGTTAGTTACAACTGCTGTTATCATTGATCTAATTTTTTAGCTATTAGAAAATCCGCGGGAGAAAATGTTTGTCTTTCCTTAGATTAGATAATCTTAGGAAATCTTAAATTCAACTAATTACGTTTGTAACTATATATCGCGACAATCAACGAGGACAAAATATAGTTTAACTGAGAATCGTGTTTCATAACTTGGAACAAGGTCCAATGAATTAGGGTTTCATTAATAGGTTCTGATCCCCTATTAGATAATTCAATATTATAATCGCAATTGCCAAGGATTAATACGTATCTTAACAAAACTGATTAAGACGATTTAAGGACAGGATAACCGTTGCAGCCAGTGGATATTAACGTTGATGATGAAAACAAGTAAAGTGCAGAAGAATAATATAACTCGGATGATCGTAATGTTGTTGAATATTGCCAATTAATAAGTCAATACTAAAAATTTAATTTTTACTCATCTATTTGGATACCAAACGGCGATTTGTCTACAAAAATTATAGAAACAATGATGTAATATGATCAATAATTGGATGACAATTTTACCTTTTCAGACCAAATATCAAGGTTTAAACGTTGTTCAATGATCAATACCGTAAATTAAAACGCTATTTCGAAGTTAAATAATGTTGACGATAATTTTACCCTCTGGTCAATTAAGTACCACAAACTTCGCTTATTTAATGGAAATTTTAAGTATCATAACTTAGCTTTTAATGGAAATCTTTGAAATTGAATTTATTCGCCTAGAATCTCTCCCCTCGAGTTTTATTGGGAATTGTTTCCTTTTAATCCTTGACGAACTTATCTTTTCCAGACGATGTTGATTATAAGACTCTTTTATAGAAATGAAAATTTCTGGATGTTCACAATTTCAAAGCAATTTAAGTTTCCAAATTTCATTTAGAAATAATTTTAAAATTTTAAAAGAATTCCCATGTGGTTTTTTTTTATATACATTAACCATTTCAGTTCCTACAAAATACATCATCGTTAAAAAAAAAAAAAAAATTACCATATATCCTTAGCGTGATATGTTGCAACATTTCCATTTACAATATCTTTCAACACATTATTACAGTTTCCTATCTTATCCATAACTTGGGCCTTTATTCCCACAGGTGCTAGTTTAGCAAAATTATCTACCAATCTACTCTGAGCAAAATTTCGGTGATAAACCAGTTGACCAATTTCTAACGATCTCCGTTTACTTCTCAAATTATAGGAATAAGCATTTCTATCATAAGCCTCCTTCAACTTATTTTTAACCATATCACGAAAATAATTGAATGTATCCTCTCTATTTAATTCCGTAGGTCCATCTAATATAATGTTCAAATTCCTTAGCAATCTATAACCCTCTCCATGTGTTACCATATTCTGACCAAACACAACGAAATATGGAGATCTTCCTGTGGATTGGTGAATAGTATTACGTAGGGAACTATTGATACTACTTAAATATAAATCCCATTCCCTTTGATCCCTACGGATATATGTTCGCAACGCCTCATTTATGCATCGGTTGACTCTCTCACTAGCATTAGCCTGAGGTGAGTGTATTGCTGTATAAACATGTTTCACTCCAAAATCCTTGAGAAATTTATCAAAATCCTTCCATTTGAACTGGCTACCGTTGTCCGAGATTATTATTTCAGGTACTCCAAAACAGTTAAAAATCTCTTCCCTTAAAATTTTTATAATCTGTTTTGAACAGAACTTACGAAGTGGTTTAAGAAACGAAAATTTTGAAAAATGATCCAAGACTATAAAAATTCCAATATTGCCCTGTTTGCTCCTAGGAAAAGGACCAATCAAATCTATATAGAATTTTTGAAAGGGGCGTTCTGATTCCGACATATTACCCATTAAAGGTCTCAATGTATGATTTGGAGATTTAGAAGTTTTACAACTTTCACAATCCTGAATATATTTCTTCACATCTACCACCATCCCAGGCCAATAGAAATACCTACGAATTCTCTCCAATGTCTTTGCTATTCCCGGGTGCGCAGATGATGGGGGATTATGGCATGAATATAACACTTCCCTCCTGAGTTCCTGTGGAACTAAGAGTTTCCATTTTGAAAATTCGTCAAAGTCTGCTCTATAATATATATATTTGCCAATTACATTATAATCTGGTAATTTCAAATGTGCGAATTTATTTCGTAAATTCGTATATTCATCTGAATCAAATGCGTCTGAATCTAAATTTATTATAGGCATATTTTCCAATTCTTATTCAGAGATTTCTTCACTTTCAAAAAACCGTGACAACGCATCAGGTACTACATTCTCTCTGCCTTTTCTGTGTTCTATGTTAAAGTCAAATCCCTGTAATTTAAGAGACCATCTCGCTAATCTTCCATTCAAATCGCTTTGATTCATTAGCCATTTGAGACTAGCATGGTCTGTAACAACCGTAAAATTATATCCTTCAATGTATTTCCTAAATTGTTTTATAGCAAGTACCACCGCAAAACATTCTAACTCTGTAACGGTATAGTTCTGTTGCACTTTATTAAGTTTCTGCGACATAATTGAAATAGGTCTTTCAATACCGTTATCATCTTCCTGCGCTAATACTGCACCTATGCCTACTTTACTAGCATCACATTGTACAATGAAATTCTTATTGTAATTCGGGTGAATCAAAAATGGAGCTGTTAATAACATTATCTTTAACTTATCGAAAGCTTCTTGTGCAGATGGACTCCAAACATATGATCTTTTGCTACTAAGTAATTCTGTTAATGGATAAGTTATAGTTGCAAAGTCTTCCACAAAGCGCCTGTACCAGCCAGTCATACCAAGGAACTGACGAAGTTGTTTAATAGATTTTGGAACTGGGTAGTCTGTGATGGCCTTTACCTTATCCCGATCCACCATTAGTGTTCCATTTCCCACAATATATCCCAAATACTTAACTTGCTTCAAACCAAAACTACTCTTTTTCATATTAATTGTCAACCCTGCCTTTCTTAATAGTCCAGCAACCTGAAACAAATGGCGAATATGCTCCTCAAACGAATTAGAGACTATCAGTAAATCATCTAGATATACAAAAACGTGACTCTTAAGATCATATGTGATAACTTTATCCATGAGTCTGCACATGGTCTGTAGTGCATTGCAAAGGCCAAAAGGCATGCGACAGAATTGATAAAGAGGTCTATTCGGTATTGAAAAGGCAGTTTTCGGTCTTGATTCCTTAGACAAATTAATCTGCCAAAAAGCATATTTTAGGTCAATCTTGGATATAATATTAACAGGCGGTAGGCGAGAAATCAGACCATCGATGTTCGGCATCGGATACGCATCCTTTATTGTAACATCGTTCAATTTTCTTGAATCCAAACAAAAGCGAACTTTATTTGGATTCACGATCAACACTCTCGGAGAAGACCACGGAGAGCTCTCGGATTCCTCAACCAATCATCCTATCAATTTCCTCGCAAAGTATCTTCTCACGAGCTGGGGAGATCGGATAACATTTTTGTTTAACTGGCCTGGCATTCCCAGTATCAATATCATGTTGAATAAGAGTTGTTGATCCTAATCCTTCCTTCTCTGAAGATGGAAACAAGGCTTTAACCACATCTAATTGTTGACGTTGAGATGATGTTAGAGAATAATGTTCATCATCAACTTCTAAGGAAATTTCGGAAATATTAGTCACAATTTTGATATCAAAAAGGTTCCAAAAATCCATTCCACATATAAGATTTTGCTTCAAATTCGGCACAACTAAAAATTATAGTAATTTAGTATGTCCTTCAAAGGATATGTCAACAGAAATCGAACCCACGACCTGTTGTTTTTGTCCGTCTGCTGTCTTGACATTTCCTTTAAACTTAATCAAGTTTGGTGCATTTTCCAAAATAATTTTCTCAGCTAACTGGCTACCAAAACAACTAATGGTTGCTCCACTATCCAAAAGAGAAAGATATGATTCACCAAACACCGAAATATTTACATAAGGTCTTGTGTCGACACCATTTTTAACTATCGCGGAAATACGATGTTTTCTAAGACTTTTACGATTTTCCCAAAATTTCTGAATTCTAAGCACGGAACGAATTTTAGATTTAGATAATATGTTATTAGGAATTTTTTTCTTATGATTTGCAAAACATTTTTGGACATGAATATGGTAAGGTATTATATTTGGTTCTAAATTCTTGTCCGAGGACGGTATAATTAATTCCGAGGCTTTTTCTGTGGATGTGACCCCAATTTTTGACGCACATCCACCTTGGAGTTTAAAGACGAATTATTTTTATGTAAACATTTAACACAGTTGGGCTTATAAACATCCAGAGTACCACAACCATAACAAAAAATACGACGAGTTTCCAAGCAATCTTGGTAAAGATGGCCAATATTATCGCAATTCCAACATTTCACCTTTGACATATCTAACACGTCGATTTTTTCATACACTTTTTCTACGACCTCATCTTTATCATGAATCTCATGAGCAATTTCAGAAACCTGTCGACGTACTATAGCATTAGTCCGATTTGACCATTTCAAGTCTTCTAGAAACTTCTCGTGTTTTCGGACCTCACATCTTAATACCGAAATATTAGAGATTTTAACATGCAGTAATTCATGACGTAAATCCGTTTTTAAATTTCTTAGCACTATCTCAACAAGCTCCATCTCACTCAGTGGGGTTATAATTTTATCACCCATACACAGAAAGGCATCTAAAAACTCATCAAAATTTCCATTTGATCTCTGTTTACGTCTACGTATATCATCTATAATATCTGAGTCCGAAGTAGTGTCCTTAAACTGTCGCTTTAAAGCTTGACATAAATCAAACCAAGTAAACGAATTATCAGTTTGACGATGAAAACGCCAGTACCATTGCTTTGCTTTACCCTCAAATAAATTGTGATCATATTCGCAAAGTAATTCAAAATTACCACCCAAGTGAATAGTTGTCAAAGTGTTAATCCGGTAGATGAACTCATCAACCGTTATCTCATCTGAAGTTCCACGGAAAGTAACGTGCCAGTTATGAATGAGGTTCGATGTCTTTTCTTTAGCAATGTCATGGGCTCCAGATGCAACAGGTAATCTAGAACTATTATCACGACGTACAGGACTTCTAAAAATACACTGTCCTCGCGATCCTCTGGAGATATTATCAGGAATATGAGTTTTAATACTGTTAGTATTAATATTAGCATTACTATCAGAATTAATATTTAGTGAAGCAATAGCACCCTGTATCTCCCTACCTATAGCCTGAGAAATTTCGATTCGAAAATTATTAAGAGACTCAGATACCAGTGAGTGGATATGATCTTCCGTTAAGGAATAATTTTCCTGTGGAGTATGGAAGTTCTCCAAATTACCTAGGTTTGTTGCAGCCGTTCTGCGAGCCTGTTGACGGGTCTGAACTCCTGGTGCGACAGCATCCCTATTCATATTGGAATTCGGCTGAATTATAGTACCTTCATTTGAATTTTTACTGGTTGATTCAGAATCATCAATTGCTGCATGAATTGCCGGAACACTAGGGCTTCGCGGAATTCGCGGCATTTTAAAAAGAAAAAAAAATATCAAAGCTAAATTTTCTCTTTAAAAAATATAATACAATTATGCACAACAACGATTAAAACGGTTATGTATTCAATATAGAACTACTACTACTATTGACTACTCTTTAAGGATGACAATTAACTTTAGTATATATTTCTTATCCTTTATGTGAATGTAAAAATATTATTATCTTCGGAAAACAAATAAGATAAAAAAATAATCAAAACAAAATTTATAATATTTATTCAGGTATATTTACAAATTAATGAAAAATATACAATTTCCTGAATATGACATTCAAAGCCCTAAATCTCCTATTGACATGGTATTGTGATACAATATATATCAGCAACCGGATTCCAAACTCAAAACGAAGATTCTAACAAATTAAAATAAATCAAAATTAAAACTTTGTCTTTATAGTGAATAAAATCTGGTCAGGAACAACATGCATTTTCCAAATTTTAAAACAATATATTGAAATTTCCACCAAAACATGGTCACCCGGTGAAAAATGTCCATATATGAACATTTATGGTTCAACCATATATGTATGGATCCGAAAAATGAGGTAACACCTAAGTATATGTTCATATATGGACATATATGAACATATACAATTATTAAATATATGCGAATACATGCGAACGTTGCTGTCCTTTATTATAAGGTTGTACTATAGATATAAATTTATGTATGACATTCAAATTAGGCGCTACATATGTTCCTTTTTTTATTCATGGCATTAAATATAATTCCATATTTATCCAAATATGAGTTCCTTTTACATATATGGAAAAATGTATTCTTCGAAATATGTTCATATACAAGTCCCTTTTGCATAAATTGAATAACATATACAGTAGTCGCTCGGTTATATGAACTAATTCAAACAGAGCCTGTTCACTAAATGGAGAAGTTCACATAACCGAGAGAATATAAAATAAGTAATTCAAATGATTTTTATTACATTAAGTTTTTATTTTTAATAAGTTTTTTAATAATTAATGTACATGAAAGTAGTCGGTTATATTTTTTTGTACTTTTTTGCTTCAAGGGATTTCTGTAGTGCCTTGTCCCTGCATTTTCGCAATGCCAAAATATTATTAATATCAGATATATTATTTTCACTCCAAGCAATAACTTTATTGAATGCTTCGATTGCCTCCGTTGTGCTAATTTCAGCTGTTGTTACGATGCACTACTCTTGATAATCATCTTCAAATTCGCTATCTATATCTTCGCTACCAATGTCTTGATTCCACGTCTGAATCTCTTCCCGTGAAAGCTGTTCACATAATAGAGATAGGCTGTGTTCACTCTTTAGAACCTCCTGTGTTTAAATTTTGTTGTTCACTATTCTGGAAGTTTACATAACTGGATATTCATATAACCGAGCGGCTACTGTACTTTCATATTTGTTCATATATGAGTGCCATTTCTATATATGAAATAACAGATGCTTCCATATATGTCTGTATATGAAATTTTTTCCATCACATATACTTCCATATATGTTCATATAAAATCCATATATGTTCATAAAAAATCCATATTTGTTCATATGTGTCCATACATAAACCATATATGAACATGTTTGAGCGTATATGAACATTTTTCACCGGGCAGCTAAAGCACTGTACTTCCACATCTTTATGGTGTAAACAAATTATAAAAGAAATTTAAGAATAAATGTAGAAGTTTGATAGAATTGGAAAATAAAAAAAAATTAAAAATAAAATACGATATACAAAAAATGAAGAAAATAGAGACTTTCATTCAAATTTGTATTAGTCAGTAATGCTGTTATCAACCGAAATGTCATGAACGAATGCCCCATGTTGGGCGCCAATTATTATGTAACGAAAATGCCAAAAGCTATATTTGCTCGACCGTGCTCAGGGCATAATGCGGGGAGAACTTGCTTGGCCGTTACACAATAATAAAGAAAAGAGAGAGAGTTTTTCAAGAAAGTGCATTTTCATTCCGTTTCTAAAATCTACTTGTCATCCCTAAGTTTCGTCAACTAATGAAGGTTTAATTTAATGTTTCATATTAAATCAATCAACAATTTATTATTAATTAATATTATGCAACATTATTGTCAATTCAATTAAAGAAAATTCTTACAATCTAAATTTAATAGTGGTAATATAGAAAGCTCAGAAGATACTTAAAAAAAAATAGTACATATTTACATATAAATTAAAATTAGGGAGTTTCACTTACCAAATATATTCGTCGCTGTGATCACGGCACGATGACATAACAATAATATATAAAATAGCTTAATACAAAATTTGTTGATAAAAAAATTTGTCAGATGTATGTTGCAATTAATTAAAAAAATGAATTAAATAATGATAAATTGAAGACCATAATGAAAAAAAAATATTTGTTGTAAAAATTAATTAAATTAAAAAAACAAAAAAAAATAGCAGGATTAACCTAATAGTTCCGTGGAACCCCTGTGAGACGCATATATAATATGCTCCCGAACATAACAAACCAAATCCTAAACCCGTCCCAAAAAACCATAAATTAATTTAATCCAAAAATCCTACCCCATCCCTCCCAGTACCACGCTCGAGAATGAATAGCCGCTGGTTACAACACCCGCGGACTATAACACACACTCGCGAAACCACACAATAAAATTCGAACAACACAAATATATCCCATCCATACTCCATATACAGATTCACCAAAAAAAACAACAAATCCAAAAACTCACCCCATCGACTCCATGTAGCACCCACAAATGACACCTTCCGGTTCCATAAACACCATCACACACACTTCCACCAATTACACTCGCGACAAGAATAATAAAAATAAAAACACAATACCGAACCGAACACTTCAAATGAAATACAAAAAATATATTTCCAAATTGTCAAAAAATAACAAACCCTATGTGATCAGGTCCCCAAACACAAATCACAATCAAGATACCAACCGTACCAGTAAGCAGTGGCAGTAACATCAAACTGCCAAATCCCGTAAAACCAGTCCAATAACCTCATACCCTCCGCCATATCCCAATGACAATCCCAATTCACCCAACGGATCCTACACCCAAAAAGTTCCATCGGTCACATCCCCTTAACACAATACATCCAAAGCCAAGGAATACAGCCCACCCCAGGCAGTATAAGAAACAAAATTAAAAATCAAAATGCCAAAAATCAGCACTCCAAAAAATCCCACAAAACACACGAAAATTCCTCACCGCAAAAAAACCCCTGAATGGACGTCACCAATAAATAGACAAAATTAAAATAATCCCTAAAAACCGTCAATAAAACATAATCAACACATCCACAGGACCTGAGAGAGATACCTACCGAAACGTGGATTTGTCCACCAACTTTATATAGTCTATTGCTCAAGAAAATCCTATTGAGGAACTTGATTTTTTCTCAATAACATTTTCAAGGCAAAAATTCCTATAAAGTCAATAGGCAGTGTTAATTCCCACCTAAAGCTACGTGGAGATGAGAGGGTGGTACGGGAGCCATCTCCGGAAAAATAATGGGTCCTATGGAATCCCTAGTTATACATCATAGTCCGTACCCATGCAAACAGATGTACCCATAAAACATGACCAGAACAATGTTTCAATACTAATTTCTCCTAAATCCCCATACAAGGATGAATGAGCAGGAAATATGCCACGAAGTGATAGGAGTGCCCAAAACATATTCCCACTATTATCCAGGTTGGTTAAATGTTGACAGAGATCCCTCTAACCCATGTCCACATATCTATCAAGGGTTCAGATCAAGGCATCCACCCAGCCCCTGGTTTCACGCAGAGGACGTTTTTACCGTTTGCATGCGATGTTCTGTTTCCCCTAATTGACATATATCCAACGACGAATATTCAACTCGAAGACGGTGTTGCTATCAGCCCCTTACGGGCACGTTTGTACTGATAGCGGCCTACCTTCTGGTCCAGACAAAATGGGTTAATTTTACATTCAATCCAATAGGGAAAAAAGCTGCATACGGAGAGCTTTCTGGATAAAATTTCAATGAATTCCCTTTACGCAATAATTCATTAACATTATGCGGATAATTCATTAAAATCATGCAGATAACTCACTCAATGTATCATAGCAGCCCCTACGTACACCTAAGGGGCCTAGAGACGATTCTTTGGATGGCCAGTTCCCTACTTGGGTCATCGATGATCTATCTACCCTACCGGTCCGCTAGTCCGGTAATCCTGCGGAAAGACAAAACAGGCAAAAAAATGTATTGTAATGGATGGAGGAACCGGTAAATTTGACATTTTAGGGCTCCTTTTTTCCCCTGTTTTGTCTTGCCGCAGGATTACCGGACTGACGGACCGGTAGGGTAGTTAGATCATCGATGACCCAAGTAGGGAACTGGCCATCCAAAGAATGGTCTCTAGGCCCCTTAGGTGTACGTAGGGGTCTGCAATGACACATTGAGTCAGTTATCTGCATGATTTTAATGGATTATCCGCATAATGTTAATGAATTATTGCGTAAAGGGAATTCATTGAAATTTTATCCAGAAAGCGCTCTCTATGCAGCTTTTTTCCTAATTGAATAAAAGAGCTATGGTTAGTTTCTTTATTTGCAAATCAAGTTTATAAAATTTATAATTTATTTTTTATTCAAACCTTAACCATCTATTTTTAAATTTTTTATTATTTTTTTATTTGACTGACAATAATCATGAAAAACCATTGTTTTTCAAAAGTTGATAAAAAAATGAATATTACAAAATTAAAAATAAAGTAAAATACAGTGGTGTATTCACCACATTACCCCCCTTTCCGAAATCAAACATTTGTTTGAAAACGAACCCTTTTATAATTCATATCTTCATTTGTTACAAATGCAGGTTTAAGTCTATCTATTGATATATTCTTCTCTGCGCCATTAACAAGAATCTTGAAGAACTTGTCATCTCTATTAATTATTTTATATGGTCCCAAATAGGGGGCTTGAAGAGGAGTTTTAACGCCACCAACCTTAATAAAAACGTGTGTGCAGGTATGCAGTTCTTTAAAGATAAACGTTTTATCATTACTGTGATTCGTTCCAGGTACTGGTTTTATATTTTCAAATTTTTTATGAAGTTGTTTTATAAAATCTGGATAGGAAGTAACATTGTTATTGTTGTTGAAAATTTCGGCAGGTAAACGAATTGGTGCGCCATATACTAATTCAGCGCTACAGAATCCGATATCTTCTTTTAAAGTGGATCTCAAACCGAGTAGAATAGTTGGTATAGAGTCAGTCCAATTTTCATTTTTGTGACATTTGACAGCTGATTTTAAAGTTCTGTGGAATCTTTCAATTAAACCATTCGAACTAGGATGATAGGCCGTTGTCCTAATGTGTTCAACGCCGAGAAATTTGGCTAGCTTGTCGAATAACTCAGACTCAAACTGGCGTCCCTGATCGGTTGTTATTCTTAACGGAACTCCAAACCTACATATCCATTGCTCATAAAATGCTTTGGCTACACTTTCTGCTTTAATATTCTTTAGGAATATTACTTCAGGCCACCTGCTGAATCTGTCTATGCAAGTTAAGCAATATTGGAAACCATTAGAAGGCTGTAATGGACCGACAATATCAATGTTGATATGTTCAAAACGAGTGTCTGGACAAACGTAAGTGCCAATTGGGCTCTTGCAGTACTTTGTGATTTTCGATTTTTGGCACTCTATGCAAGTTTTGGTCAACATTTGTATGTCTTTATTTATGCCAGGCCAAACGAATCGATCCGTTATTAATTTGATAGATGCTTTAATGCCGGGATGTGATAGGCCATGAAAATGATTAAAAATTAGTTTACGCAAAGAGTTTGGTACATAAGGGCGAATTAGACCATGAGAGTCATCACAATAAATTTCGACTAATGTATTGGGGATTTTTACTTTAATTAAATTAAGCACTGTAGGATTTTGAAGTAGAGTTGTTAATTCAATATCGCGATTTTGATGTTCTAAGATTTCTTTTGCTGTTAGAGACGTTGGCAACTCAATAGTCGAAATTCTTGAGAGCGTATCAGCAACAACGTTTTCTTTACCAGGAATGTGGATTATATCTGTAGAAAATTGGCTGATGAAGTCTAGGTATCTGAATTGTCTTGGTGTGCACGAATCAAATTTTTTTGTAACAGCAAACATCAGGGGTTTATGGTCCGTATAAATTTGAAAGGAGCGGCCCTCAATTAAACAACGAAAATGTTTTATACTTTCATAAATTGCAAGTAATTCCCTGTCATATGCACTATATTTCATTTGAGGCTTTGACAGTTTTTTAGAAAAGAAAGCGAGAGGCATTTGATTACCAGTATTTTCATCACACTGTTGTAATACAGCACCAATGCATGTGTTGGATGCATCCACGTACATAGAAAGAGATGCTGAGAGAGAAGGGTGGGTAAGAAGTGTAGATTCAGCTAGTGCTTTCTTTAGCTTTGTAAATGAAACAGATTGGGCGTCTGTCCATACTAACTTTTGATTTTTCTTTGGATTACCTTTTTGAAACTCATTGAGTGGAGCCTGTAACTCAGCAATTCGTGGGATTGATGTTCTATAAAAATTAAGCATACCCAGAAATCTACGTAAAGATGTAATATTATCCGGTTTAGGAAATTGTAGAATAGATTCAACTTTTGAAGGCGATGGTTTAATGCCATCTGGGTCTATAAGGTAACCTAAGAACGTTATTTCCTTTTTGCCGAATTCGCATTTATGGGGATTAATGACAACACCATAATGGCTCAAGCGCTGAAACAATATTCGGAGATGTTCTTGGTGTTCTTCCTCTGATGTGGATGCAATTAGGAAATCGTCTATATAAGGAAACACGAAATCTAGGCCCTCAACTATTTGATGTACAAAGCGTTGGCAAGTTTGAGCAGCATTCTTCAGCCCAAATGGCATTCGGAGGTACTCAAATAACCCAAAAGGTGTTATTAAAGCGGTTTTTTTTATATCGCAATCAGCCATTGGGATCTGGTGGAAAGCCTTAACTAGATCTATTTTAGAAAATATTTTCTTACCGTGTAAAGTACTCTGGAAATCCTTGATATTAGGAATAGGATATTTAGCCGAGACGGTGTTGTTATTCAAACGCCTATAATCACCGCATGCACGCCACGTCCCATCTGCTTTTCTTACCATATGCAGTGCACTGGCCCATGGACTTTTCGATCGACGAATAATGCCTAATTCAAGTAATTTATCGAATTCGTCTTTAGCTTGTTGTAATTTAGCAGGGTCCAAGCGTCGAACTTTGCAACTGAGTGGATGACCTTTCGTAATGATTTGATGTTGAATGGAAGTTTGTTTTTAAAATTTTGTGTTAAAATCTCTGGTAATCATTGGAAATTCACCCAAAATGTTATGATATTTATCGCCTGACTTTACTGTTCTTATAGAATTACCAGGAGAATCAAGAAAACCTTTAGTTGAATTATTTTCTTTGACAGCAATTAGTTTTTTATTCTTTATGTCGATCAGTAAACCAAAATGTTCAATGAAGTCGTTGCCTAAAATAGGAACATCAACGTCTGCAATAACAAATGTCCATCTAAATTTTATTTTCAGGTTAAGAGTAAATTGCAGAACTTTTCCACCATAAGTGTTAATTTCAGAACCATTTGCTGCATACAAAACACGTTCAGAAGGAGTAGCAGTTTTATTATTGTTAGGTATGATCGACACATCAGCACCCGAATCTATTAGAAAATTTAATTT
Organism: Leucophora obtusa; assembly: GCA_949987735.1. NCBI lineage: Eukaryota > Metazoa > Arthropoda > Insecta > Diptera > Anthomyiidae > Leucophora > Leucophora obtusa. The sequence goes on from OX465295.1 coordinate 144,812,338, forward strand.
TGTTACTGGATCTTTAATAAAGAGTCGACGACTTTTTTTAATTGCACTAACATCACTCGTCGTCTTTAGTGATCGGCTTTTGAGTTTTCCGAATTGTTCTGTGAATTATAGTTGCAAGGAGAAACACAGCGCGATGCTCTTTCTCTAAACCGACGGTGATAGCAACAAATTCTGCTACTGCCATTTCTCTCCGTGCTTCGAGACCGACTTCGACTTCTTGTATTGTTAAAAGAGGTGGATGAGGTTAAAAGTTGAATGAGTTTATCCAACTTTGTCTCTATATTATCAAAACTACCATAGGATTGTACATTGTTACTGACTTTTAAAATGTTATTCTTTTGGCAAACTATCATGTTATCAGCTACTTCTAATATTTTTTCTAAAGATGTAATTTTGTACAGACCTCTAAGTGTTTGTTCTAATTCATTTGGAAGTTTCTTTAGCCAAAGGGTGAATAGTACTTCATCATGAATTTGGTTGCAGCTTAAATCCTTCATTTCATTAAATAAGCTACTGGGTTTTTGATTTCCTAGATGAAGTTCATCAAAAAACCTATTTATTTTAGATTCTTGAGATTCCTCATACAAATGTAGAAGCTTTTGTTTAAGACTATTGTACTTCTCGTTATGTGGTGGGTTTTTTATAATACTAGCTACTTTTTCGATAACCGTAACATACAAAGAATCAAGAAGCTTGGAATATTTAATGTTGTCGGAAACTATTGAAAAATTATTAAATTTTTCCTCAGCAGCTATAAACCAAAGATCTGGATTTTGTGTCCAGAAATGCGGGAGAATAAGTTGACAAGATCTTTTGTACTCAGTGTCCGTTGGTTGAGAAAAAGCTGCTGTATTTAACACATTCGTTATCTGCTGACCTGAAGAGGTATTTGTTTGGGACACTTGATTCCATTGACATCATAAATTGCTCCATTTTATCCACAATAGCAGAAATATCATGATTGGATGTTGATGAGGTGTTAGATTCCATGTCTCCTAATTCAGCTGATAGATCATACTGACTAGGATCATCTGCCTGCATGACTTCTGAAACATGAGTTTCAATTCTTATTATTTTTTCAGCTTTGCTACCGCTTAAAGCGAGATGCCATTTTTTAAGAAGATACGAAATTTCATCGTTGTTTAGCTCAGCGGTGGTTTTCATTTTAAAACGGGGTCACCAATATGGTTAGTTTCTTTATTTGCAAATCAAGTTTATAAAATTTATAATTTATTTTTTATTCAAACCTTAACCATCTATTTTTAAATTTTTTATTATTTTTTTATTTGACTGACAATAATCATGTAAAACCATTGTTTTTCAAAAGTTGATAAAAAAATGAATATTACAAAATTAAAAATAAAGTAAAATACAGTGGTGTATTCACCACAGAGCCTATTGACTTTATAGGAATTTTTGTCTTGAAAATGTTATTGATAAAGAATCACGTTCACCAATTGGATTTTCTTGAGCGATAGACTATATAAAGTTGGTGGATAAGTCCACGTTTCGGTAGGTATCTCTCTCAGGTCCTGTGGATGTGTTAATTATGTTTTATTGACGGTTTTTAGGGACTATTTTAATTTTGTCAATTTATTGGTGACGTCCATTCATTGGTTTTTTTGCGGTGAGGAATTTTCGTGTGTTTTGTGGGATTTTTTGGAGTGCTGATTTTTGGCATTTTGATTTTGTTTCTTATACTGCCTGAATTGGGCTGTATTCCTTGGCTTTGGATGTATTGTGTTAAAGGGATGTGACCGATGGAATTTTTTGGGTGTATGATCCGTTGGATGAATTGGGATTGTCATTGGGATATGGCGGAGGTTATGAGGTTATTGGACTGGTTTCACGGGATTTGGCAGTTTGATGTTACTGCCACTGCTTACTGGTACGGTTGGTATCTTGATTGTGATTTGTGTTTGGGGACCTGATCACATAGGGTTTGTTATTTTTTGACAATTTGGAAATATATTTTTTGTAATTCATTTGAATTGTTCGGTTCGGTATTGTGTTTTTATTTTTTATTTTTATTATTCTTGTCGCGAGTGTGATTGGTGGGAACGTGTGTGATGGTCTTTATGGAGGCGGAGGGTGTCATTTGTGGGTACTGCATGGAGTCGATGGGGTGAGTTTTTGAATTTGTTGTTTTTTGGGGAATCTGTGTATGGAGTATGGATGGGATATATTTGTGTTGTTCGAATTTTATTTTGTGGTTTCGCGAGTGTGTGTTATAGTCCACGGGTGTTGTGACCAGCGGCTATTGATTCTCGGGCGTGGTACTGGGAGGGATGGGGTTTTTGGATTATTTTGATTTATGGTTTTTTAGGACGGGTTTAAGAATTGGTTTGTTATGTTCGGGAGCATATTATATATGCACCTCACAGGGGTTCCACGGAACTATTAGGTTAATCCTGCTGATGAGTCCCTTTGGCAGGGGACTAAAGCCCTTCAGGAATTGCCCAAGTGCCTTCACGGCTATGTTATTGCAGGGGTGCTGGGGTTTTTTCGATTTTAGTTTTCTGTTGTTGAAATTTGTATGGTTTCTTTGTTCAATTTGTTAGCAGTGTGTTGCAATGGATGGATGAACCGGTAAATTTGACATTTTAGGGCTCCTTTTTTCCCCTGTTTTGTCTTTCCGCAGGATTACCGGACTGACGGACCGGTAGGGTAGTTAGATCATCGATGACCCAAGTAGGGAACTGGCCATCCAAAGAATCGTCTCTAGGCCCCTTAGGTATACGTACACTCAAATAAAAAAGTCTGTAAAAGTTACAGAAAAACTGTAATATTACAGAAAAATTAACTAATATTAGGCCAGCAGACCGATTAGCTAATTTTAGCAAAATGTGTCTGTAATTATTAGTAAAGTCAAAGTTGTGGAAAAAATTTGTAATATGTAGTTACTAAAATTTAGTATAATTTTAGTATATTCATAATGGAAATCAATTTGCTAAAATTAGCCAAATTTCTTACTAAATATTAGTGAAATTCATTTAGAAGCAAAAATTAGTAATTTTACTATATATTAGTAAAATTTCTGTAAATTTAAAATGGAAATAAAATAGTACTTATACTAAGTATTAGTATGCATACTGTATTTTATTTCCAAAAAATCTAAAATAAAATCCATAAAAAATGCTTACGAATAGTAAAGTTTTTTAAACAAATATTTATTTCTTTTTAGTTATAAAATGAAATGTAATTTTAAATACGATTTAGTTATAAGTAAAGTTTTAAAATTTAAATAACATTTAGATGAATGAAACATTGAATGTATGTATATAAAAAGATTTATTATAAATATATGTACTAAATAATAGGCTTTTGAGATCAATATCAAATTGATATTCACATTTAAATTAATTTTTGGAGTATTAATATATATAAGTATTTAAAAGAAAGTCACACATTCATTTAATGCAAATTTTTATAAGTATTCACTTTTAACGGTGGGTCTCATACTGCAGGCTTAAACTTTAGTTAATAGTTAACCCACAAATTTGTTGTTGTTTTGTGTACATTTTTTTTAAATTTTCTTTTGTTTATAGTTAAGTTAAAGTTAAACTTACAGTACGAGATCCACCATAAAAGTATTAAAAAAATGTCCACATTTATTCCAAATTAATGTAGGTACATTTTATTATTTATCTATTACGCTCGGTTTTACATTTAAATTTAACTTGAACTTAACGATATTGAAAGATAAAATGTCAAAAATTACATACGAAATAACAAATTAAATAACTAATGGTTAACTCAAAAACCTTCAGTATGAAAACCACCGTGGAGGTTTTTGAGTTTACTTTTAGTCAATCCATAATTTTTTGTTGTTTCGTACACATATTTCTTGACATTTTCTTTTATTTAATAGTGAAGTTAAAGTCTTCAGTATGAAACTCAGCTGTAAAGATTATAATTAGAAATTAAGAGTTTCAAAGTTAACAAAAGTAGGCAAATGTTATTTCCTTTAATTAATAAATTGATGCGAAAACAGCGAAAAATAACCTGTTTTAAACGACTTCATTTATATTTTTTAGATGTCAGGCTAAGGATTGCTGTTGATAACTTGTCTTTAGGAAAATTGTTTCCAAAAATATGTGATTGAAGAGCCATACATGTTTACATTCAATCGGATATTTAAAATGAAAAACCACATAAATATGAAAAAGACATGTCAAAGCCTCTAAAATACTTTCTAGTTTATAAGTAACAGTGTCAAATTTTACAAAAATATATTTATAAACTGCGTGCTATTAAATAATTGATACTATTACCACGATCGCCGTATTCGCCTCCACGCTTAAAGGATACCGACACTTTATTCTTCCAAGCTTCACGTGGGCTACAAAACTGTAGATAACAAAGTAGAAGTTAATTTTTGCTACATATAGATTAATATAAAGATAATAAACTTACTAAAAATACACACATAAATTCACTAACAGCTTGAACATTTGTACCCACTGTAAATATCTCATGAATAATATCTTCCAAACAAATAATGGGTGATTTTTTACCATTGATACGAGCAAAACCTTTTTAAATACCAATTCACGTATGGTACCAATATTGGGATAGCCATATGTAATTGTAAAATTATGTATCGCTTTTCCATAATCCTATGGTTTTGTCATTTTCCATAATTTTATGGTTTTGTCATTTTCCAAAGCCGCCAAAGCAATAATATTCTCTGTTGGATGACAAGCAGTACACAACAGAGTGTCGGTGCGACCATGTAATTTCTGGACCGCCTCTTTCGATTGTAGATCCCAGATGTAAACCATATTATCTTCATTGCCGGAAACAATCCACTAAAAAATATTACAAACATTTAAAACAAATTTATAGATAAAAAAAATTCTTGCCTTTAATTAACCTTTCCTCCAGTTACTGAAAATTTTGCAAAAATACAATATTTTTCATTTTTATGTCCAGTGTAGGTTTTTAAACATTTTCCTTTTGAATAGCCCATAATTTCAAAGAATTAGCCAAAGTAGCCGCCAATATATACTTGCCATTGGGGGAGAATTTTACAAAACTTACAGGCGGGTTGTCATCATCTATTAGTCTTCAAACATTGACTGCTGGCTATATTATATCCCAAATACGACATAAGCCATCATAGCTAGAAGAGACAATTAACGAACCATCACGATTGAAATGAACGGCAGAGGCAGGTCAATTCATAAAATTTAGAAATTATTTCTTTACCCACTTCTGGTACTCACATGAACTCGGCAACCATTCCCCATTGGGTGAAAACAGTTGATACTGCCTTGGTATGACCAGCCAAAGTAAACTTTAAAGTATAATTAGTTTTTACGGATAAAGACGATTTATTTGAAGATGAGGATGTTGTTCCGGTCGAAGATGATGTCTGAAGAGTATTAGGATCACTGGATGCGGTGGGCATAGGTTGTGGAGCATGTACCACAGGATGACCACCATGTACTGGTCCAATAGGAACCATTGTTATTGATTTTTACAAGTTATTATTTTAATTCACTTTGTTTTTTTAACTATTAAAACACTACCGAATGTTTTTGTTAGAAAAACCTCGTGCTAAGAGTTGTGTCGTTCAGGAACGAACTAGTTAATTTGAACGGTTCAGTTCATTGAACGATATGACATCGTTCACCATTATTCGTTCTTTTCGTTCAATCGTTCATTTCGTTATTTTTTTTAGTCATAGAAAATTTTTATCCTTTTCTTATTAATTTTATTACAGAATTAAATGTTTTTCTTAATAATTTAAAAATTTTAATAAAATTGTAATTTTCTGACGCTATTAGTCTATGCACAATAAAATTAATTTAAACCTCATATCGCTGACATGCAATCGGCTCTTGCAGTGATGCCAGAGATCAAATGTCACTTTTAGTTTTCATTTTAATTTTGTAATAGAAAAACAACAAAAAAATTTTTAAAAAAGAATGGAAAAGGGTTAAATTTTTTATTATTTGTCGGTAAAAATTAATGTTTCATAAAATTTGGTATTTTTCGAAGAAAAATCTATGATATTTCTTATCCATGAAATGGTCAAGTGTTCTCCACCACTTTGCAATTGATATCATTTTGACGTTTTTCTGCAATGGTTTTGACATTTCAAATCATATAATTTATTGCATTTAAATACACCGGGTTAGCACGCGTGCAATTTACAGTTGTTTATAAGTATAGGGTGTTTTTTTAAGCCCGATAGAACTTGAAATTGTAAAAAATAACACAAAAAATTAAATTGTAATCAAAATTTTTTTTTTATTGGAAAGATCAATACGTGACATTAACATTTGAAAATGATTTCGGGCATATGGGCACCGCGGCTGTTCTTGACGAAGCGCATTCTGGACGTCCAATTTTGGGCCACTTTTTCGAGCACTGCTGGCCGTATGTCACGAATAACACGAACAATGCTGTCCTCCAAGGCATCAATTGTTGCTGGTTTATCAGCATAAACCAGTGACTTCACGTAGCCCCACAGGAAATAATCGAGAGGTGTCAAATCGCACGACCTTGGAGGCCAATTGACAGGTCCATTTCTCGAAATCAACTTATCGCCAAATTTTGATTTCAATAAGTCGATGGTTGCGTTCGCCGTATGGCACGTAGCGCCATCCTGTTGAAACCACATCTCCTCCGGATCAATGTCATCCATATTTTCAAACAAAAAATCATTGATCATGGTGCGGTAACGATCTCCATTGACCGTAACGCGAGCTCCGGCCTCATTTTTGAAGAAATAAGGTCCGATGATGCCACCAGCGTGAAAACCGCACCAAACGGTGCATTTTTCTGGATGTAATGGAGTCTGTAGGGTCTCTTGTGGATTGGTCTCACTCCATATGCGGCAATTTTGCTTATTAACAAACCCGTTAAGCCAAAAATGCCCCTCATCGCTGAACACAATTTTGCGTCTATAAGTTGCGCGAATCGACGACTGATTTTCAAAGTAAATTTGGATAATTTCGTAGCGTTGTTCAAGCGTGAGTCTATTCATGATGATTTGTCAGAGTATACTGAAACAAATAAAAAAAAATGTTTCATCAAAATTTAATTTTTTGTGTTACTTTTTACAATTTAAAGTTCTATCTAGCTTAAAAAAACACCCTTTATTATATATGTTTAAAGGAAAACTGGTCAATATTTTGTTACAATTTATATTTAAGGATTTTTTTCTTAATTGTCTATAAATTTTTATATTAAATTGTAAAATTAATGCAGTTTTCATTATTTGTAATTGTCGCCATAATGCGCAATTACAAAAGCACCTCCCAGTACGACTGCTCTCAATGAACTTAAACAGCAAAAACAGTAACATCGATACTAGGGAATGCATCCCGGGATTCCCGGGAAATTAGCCATTTTTCATTTCCCGCGTTCCCGGGAATTTGGACCGGGAATCCCGGGATTTCACAATATGCTGTTTTAAATAATAAAGTTAATTATTTCAAATTTACTTATGCAAAATTTTCCAACGTTTTCAAAATAGTTAAAATCTTACATTAGGCTTGCTCATTAACTTACAAAATTGTAGTAAAAGTAGTAAGATTTTTGTTGTTAAGTAAAGCAAAAACGCAGTGTTTGGTTTGAATTTTACAAAGGAACTAATAAAGTTTTATTAAAATCTCTCATTCTATGAATTACAGTTATATTATTAATGATGCTAAAACTAAATAGTTATTCGATTTACAACAATAACAATTTTCGAGTAAACGAACACACTGATAAATTTCTCTACTTGATCGAACTTTTTAAGTTCCTTTTTTTTAGCAGGCACTAGAAGGAACTTAAAAAATATATTTTTTAAGAAAACCACTCAACTAAATAGTGTTTGTATAAATTAAAATTTTGAAGCGCACTTTATCTGTACAGAATAAAAGACAAATTTATCCATCGATTTTAAAAAATTTTCAAGTACTTAAGTTAGAATTTTTATATATAAAATTAATTATATAATTTCTAATATAAAATTAATTCTTTCCTACTACGAAAATTCCAAGAAAAACCACCTGAGCTTTTTCACCATCATGAAAATTTGAGGTCTTTAAGACATTTTATTAATAAAAATTTTTTAATTACTATAAAATATTTTCTAAATTATGTCCCTTGCGGGATCCCGGGAATTCAACATAAATTTCCCGCTTTCCCGGGAAATCAAAAAGTGCGGGATTTTGCATTCCCTAATCGATACACACGATGGAAAATTGAGTTTGGAAACACAAAATATCAAAAAATTTTGATAATACGAATTTGACCATGTAATGTCTAATTTGACGGTTTGTCAAGCATGTTGGACGAAAAACAAAATTTTTTGATTTTTCGGCAAGTTTGACAAACACGCTTTACCGTCTATTGAAAAAAATCATCAAGCATTGGAGAATTTTACATTTTTTATAAGTTATTTTGTGACAAGAAAGGGATAGAGTTAATAAAATAAACTAAAAAATGCAAAAACAGAAATTCAAAAATGAAATTCCAAGAAAAAAATTAATAAAAATAATTTCGTCATTATCATCCGCTGTGTTGATTTTGTGGTTTTGAAGTAAAGTTTTACAGCATGCTTGTCCGTGTATTCCAAAAAACATTTTTTGTTTGCCAAACAAGCTAGACAGCATGCTTGATCGTATAAAGGCCGCTTATGTCAATAATTTTTTTTCTTTGAATTTAATTTTCTTTTTCTGTTTTTCCATTTTTTAGTTCATTTATTAACGTTATCCCTTTATTGTTACAAAAAATTTTTACATTACACTGTAAAGCGTGTTTGTCAAATCTGCCATGTTTGACAAGCCGTCAAATTATACACTACATGATCAAATTCATACAGCCGTCCAGCATGCTTGATTTTCTATAGGTCGCTATACACGAAGGGCATTTTGTGACGAATGTTCCTTCGTGTGTAGGCAGCTTTAGAATTGAAAACAATTGTACCATTTACAGCAAAATTCTTTCAAGCTAAACTTGGTTAAGACGAACTATCGGTTAATACGAACTAATTTGAAAGACGTTTTGGCATCAATTTTCGTATAAAAAACATCACCCGCGTCATATTTATTGCCGATGAACGATTTATGAAGCAGTTTCATCAATATGATAACTCTTTTTTTTCACCGAGTGGACGAATATGGATGATAAAAATACATATTGAAAAAATTGCAAAACTAATTGTATTTATAGCAAAGAAATATTCGAAAAAAGCAAAAAAAAAAAACGTGGAAATATAAACATTAAAAAACAACAAAAAAATTTAGAGAACAAATCTATTTTTATTATAAATGGAAAAATACGCTGAAAAACAACTTGGTCTTTCTGGTAATCATATTGCAACAAAAATTTCTATCAGGTTGTGTATATTTTCAGAAAAAAAAAATTTAAACTTCCAAAATAAAAAAGATTATTAATTTTTTTTGCTAATTTTAGCTAAACGGGTTTCAAAATTTAGTAAAATTAAATTTGTAGATTTAGCAACTCAAATTAGTAAAAAATTCTGTAATTTGTAAAATGAGAATACCAAATTATTTTACTAAAAAACAACTTTATACTAAAAATTAGTATAATATTAGTATAATAAAATTGGAAACCGTTTTACTAATTTTTATACTAACTTTTTTTTTTAGTGTAGGGGTCTGCAATCACACATTCAGTGAGTTGTCTGCATGATTTTAATGAATTATCCGCATAATGTTAATGAATTATTGCGTGAAGGAAATTCATTGAAATTTTATCCAGAAAGCTCTCTCTATGCAGCTTTTTCCCTATTGGATAAAAGGTATTTCATTTGAAGTGTTCGGTTCGGTATTGTGTTTTTATTTTTATTATTCTTGTCGTGAGTGTAATTGTTGGAAATGTGTGTGATGGTCTTTATGGAAGCGGAAGGTGTCATTTGTGGGTGCTGCATGGAGCCGATGGGGTGAGTTTTTGAATTTGTTGTTTTTTTTGGGAATCTGTATATGGGGTATGGATGGCATATATTTGTGTTGTTCGAATTTTATTGTGTGGTTTCGCGAGTGCGTGTTATAGTCCACGGGTGTTGTGACCAGCGGCTATTGATTCTCGGGCGTAGTACTGGGAGGGATGGGGTAGGGTTTTTGGATTAATTTGATTTATGATTTTTTGGGACGGGTTTAGGATTTGGTTTGTTATGTTCGGGAGCATATTATATATGCGTCTCACAGGGTTCCACGGAACTATTAAGTTAATCCTGCTGATGAGTCCCTTTGGCAGGGGACGAAAGCGCTTCAGGAATTGCCCAAGTGCCTACACGGCTATGTTATTGCACGGATGCTGGGGTTTTTTCGATTTTAGTTTTCTGTTGTTAGAATGTGTGTGGTTTCTTTGTTCAATTTGTTAGCAGTGTGTTGCAATGGATTTTTCCCCTGTTTTGTCTTGCCGCAGGATTACCGGACTGACGGACCGGTAGGGTAGTTAGATCATCGATGACCCAAGTAGGGAACTGGCCATCCAAAGAAATTCATTGAAAATTTATCCAGAAAGCTCTCTCTATGCAGCTTTTTTCCCTCACACAACCGCCATCGCCAACGGTACGCCAACATTTTGCCGTTTGTATTTTTCTGCTTGGGTAGTTGTACCAATTATGGTCAATGAAAGTATTCTAATGTATAGTAAAATGTTATTCCTTAGAAATCGGCATACAATTACATTAGCTGTATTTTGTCTCATGTCTATCAACGTTAAGTATTTAAAGCAAATATACGTTAAACCGATTGTAGTACAAAAAAATTTTTAACAGGTTATGTTTATAATTATTCTGTTATAATCGAACGTGCGTCAGCAAAAGTTTTTAGGAAGTAACGCGAATAAGTTACGTTAGATGTGAAAATGTATAAACGTTGAGTTTTCGTCTTAAACGCGTTTTTATGCACTTTGAGTTTTTTTCAGAGTTAACGGATATAGTTAAGTCGAAAATACAGCTATCGTTATATTTGATTCCTTTTTTTATACGTTCTTAATAATACAACATTTTTTGATTATAATTTTAAATTTTTTCCGGTAACTCTGTTTAAAACAGAAGCTTAAGAAGGTGCAATCTTCTAAGTGAAATTCGTGGTTGAAATTTTTATAACTTTTAATGGAGTATTATTAGTTTTTAGGACTTATAATGAAACATTTCGAAAATTTGGGTTTTAGGGCGAGTAACGTTCCGAATAGATGTATATCATATAATGACAAAATAATCGTATGCAAGATACAATTTAAATAAAGATTAAGATGTTCGGAATTAAGTATTGCCCTTGCAAAACTAACCGCACACTTTAACGATCAATTAACAGTTAATTCAGATAATTATAAATAACGCTATGACATAGTTACGTGTAATTTATACTTAATGATGATTTAAAGATGAGTTAATTCAGTATGACGTAGAAACGATGATGACTATACATTGGTCGTTATCGATGTTCCATATATGACGTGGAAATGGATTTGAATGGGTTAAGCACCGAAACAATTACCCAAAATTTTGCTCTGCCACTCCTACTCTCTGTTCGCGGCCCACCCAAATTAAAGATTGGTAGAGGGTAAGCGTTTTTATAAAAACGTAAGAGTGGTGGCTCGTAATATTGGACCACCCGGAAACTATGCAAATGTAGTGAAAAGTACTTGCTTAGATGATTTGTAATGACTACATAAAATTGCATACACTACGTGGTTAGGCTGACTGGGTAATGCAATAATGCATGAATTGGCTAATATATAAAAATTTATTCGGAAAACTGAACATTCGCCATTACCCGATGGATTTACGAAGATTCGGGCATTGCCTGGAAGATTTCCGTTTTTGGTATTCGTATTTTTTTTCCAAATTTGTTACATAAGTAACACAGCCTTTTCAATTACATTCAACCAAAAAAGTCTGGAATGGCTACTGAAAATTTTGCTGTTATTACGGGAAATTTAACTGTTTTGAGGTCAGCGGTATTTTTTACTAATTTTAGCTACACATGTCTGCTGATCTGTAGTACAATAAATTAGTAAAAAAAAATTAGTAGCCGCTACTAAATTTTAGTAAAATTTATGTAAAATGCAATTCAAAATCGATTTGCTAAAATCAGTTAAACTTACTAAATATCATAATTTTAGTACAATGAAATTAGTATAAATAATTAGTTGCAGCTACTAAATTTCAGTAAATTGCTGTAAACTGTAATTTAAAATCAATCTGCTGAAATTAGCAAAAAAATTGTACTAAAAAATAAAAAAACTGTAAAATCTAAAAAAAAAAATTTTTTTTCTTTCGATTGTAACAAGCGTATAATTACTTTATCGTACTTGAAATTTGGAGTCAAAATTGCAAACGGTTCTCCAGTTATTGCCATTTTATGCATTGGAGATGCAATAAAATTTTCTGTGTGTTATATCTAAACTAAGAATATATCAATAGTAACAAATATAAACTAAACAAGAATTGTAAAAAATCAAAAAAAAAATATTTTTAAATTAGTATATTTTTCTGCTAAATTTAGCACTCGGTTTTGAAAAATTAGTAAAATGTTTTGCTGAAATCAGCAGCGAAAATTAGTAAAAAAAATTCGTAATTTGTAATAAGAGAATAGAAAAAATGATTACTAAAAATAAAAATTGTACTAATAACACTGTGAGACAAATGGTAGGGGTCAGTGATCAGGAAGGGTTCAAACTACCGGGGATAGTTATATCGGTAAAAAAGAAGTTATACGTGTCCCGGCGTATCGCTGGGTCACCCCTAGGAATCGAGATATATCGATTTGACCTTTGGTGGTATTTTTATTGACATAACTCGAGAACCACTAGTCCGATTTTGCTCAAACAATTTTAAAAAAATTTAAAATTACAATTCCTTTAATCTGTTCATATAACGTTTTTTTATATACTCAACAGTTTTGCCGGTAAAAATAAATGTATGAAGAAAAAAATATTTTTTGCCTAAAATATTAAAAAAAAAAGTAATAAACAAAAGGTTATTGATTTTTATGGTAGCGGTAACAAACATTTATTTTTACCGGTAAAACTGTTGAGTATATAGAAAAACGTTATATGAACAGATTAAAGGAATTGTAATTTTTAATTTTTTTAAAATTGTTTGAGCAAAATCGGACTAGTGGTTCTCGAGTTATGTTAAAAAAAGATATATCTCGATTCTTAGGGGTGACCCAGCGAAACGCCGGGACACATATAACTTGTTTTTGATCGATATAACATTTCCCGTTGGTTTCATCCCATCCCGATTTTGACTGTCGCATAGTGTAATCAGTATAAAAATAGCGATTGGAAACTGTTTATAAAATTTTTTACAAACTTTTTTATCTGAGTGTACTTTTTAATGCGGCTATATAGCCAATGTAATCATTCTGTACAAAATTCACTCGATTAGTATTATATAAAAAAAAATTCCACAATAAGCCTTATTTTACCTTTTAATCGAAATAGATATAGGAGATTTTACTTCCAATAAAATTTTAATAATTATATAATTACTAAAATTTAATTCAACGTGGTATGAAAAAATTTGTGACACCATTATAAAAAAATTTCACTTCACTGTTTGTTAATACTTGTTGCTTAATTGAAAGTTGGATAGAAAAGAATTTAACTAAAGACAAAACTTCTCAAGAGCAGTGTTGTCAGATAAGGGGATTTCGCCCCAAATTGGGGATTTCAACTTCGATATCTGATCAGATTTTCATGGGGAGGGATTTGGGGATTTCACAAAATTTTGGGGATTTTACCCATGTTCCTAAGTATTTTTGGGGTTTTTTGTTTTTGTCTTTTTTTTGTATACTGTGTAGTTCATCTTAATTTAAAATATATTTTTTTTCTGATGAACATTATTTTGTTAAACTACTTTTGAAAGTTGGCAATAAAAAAAATTTTAAAGAAATGACAGCCATATTATAACCTGCCCGATTTAAATGACTGAACGGTTATTAAACAGACTAGTCTGCACATTCCCTAAATCGTGTTTTAACATTAATTTTATGACTCGTGGAGACGTCATGTAAACCAAAATATGGTTTTTAGACCACTCTAAGCATGGTGCCTTGTACAAAGCATGCACAGTTTACCACACTCTCAATGAAGGACTTTTAATTTTTTTTTGTCCCGTGATTTAACTATTTTTTATGATTTATTGAAAAAAAAGCTTACAGCAAAAAATGGCTTTTTAGTAAAAATCCCAATTATTGCAAATATGCGTTTTTGTTTTCAAATCAAGAGTGGCAAAATTTTAGAAATATTCGTTACATTTTGACATTAAAAGAATTGTATTCCATGAATGAATATTAAAAAAAATATAAATGTTGAAACTTACACACCTTTTGTAATTTTTTAATTTTTCGAGAAAAGACAATTGCGAATCAAATCAGGATTTTTTAGAATTTCTAGAAAATAAAAAAGGTAGTCTTTAAGTGGGTACATAGAGTTCCAGGGTGAAAAATATAATTAAAACAGAAATCCAAAGGTCAGATTTTGTTGTGGAATGGTCGATATATATTTTTTTCATAGTAAAAATCAATTTGTTAAGTTTTTTTCAAAACCAACTAAAATAATGCAAATCATTATCTCTAATATTAAGAAATAAAATTTAATTTTCAATAACAATTGGTTTTTATTCCAAATTTGTATTAAAAACAATATTGGGGAAATATTTGGGGATTTCGAAATTTGTTTTGGGGATTTTTGGGGATTTCAACTTGTCAAATGGGGATATGAGCACAAACTTTTTTGGCAACGCTGCTCAAGAGAGCTAAGTTAAAGCGATTGTAGGCAGTGTTGCCAACTCTTGAAGGCAGGAAAGCACCGTGAGCATTGTGAAAACGGGTAAAAAGGGTAAAAATTTACCAAAAATGGGGTGAAAAAGCACGATAGTAATTTTTTGAAAAATTTAAGTCAAGAATTTAAAAATACATTTTAGCTTTGTAAAATCATATAAAAAAGAGTAAAAAAATAACCAAAAAAGGGGTAAAAAAGCACCAATCTAACATTTCAAAATTTTGAAGATTAAATACAACGAAGTTGGTATTTAAAATTGTACTACAAATATTGTAAAAAATTTACTTTTTGTATGGTTCGTATTATTTTTTCAACTTTGACAGAAAATTCAAAAAAAAATAAAAAAAACCAAAACAAATATCAAAAATATAAACTGTACAGAAAGCACTAAAAGCACTGCCAGAAATCTGAAAAAGCACTGTAAATACCCGCTTTTTTTAAAAGGGTATTTGTAGAAAATCACCGGGTACGGGAAGGAAAAACCAAAAAATACCCGAAAAGCACTGAAATGGCAACACTGATTGTAGGCATGTGTGTTGGTACTTGTCAACTAATAACAAAAAAAACCAATTTATGGATGATACTATCACTAATTAACCCTGCCACTTTTTCAACAAATTTTCAGTTTAAAAAAATATCAATAAGATACCCAGCAAAAACTTGGTAATGACTGGTCATTACTACATGCATTACTTAGATCTCATATCTCATTACCCGTTGAATTACTTTTAAACTGAATGTAATGAGTTACAGATAATTATACCCCACACATTACTATTTCACAATAGCTGAAACCAATAATATATGTTCTAAATCATTAAAAACCATAACTATGGCGTAGCCTAGTGGTTTTCGTTTTTGCCTGACAGACATGAGGATCGCTGCTCAACTCGTGTTAGCTTCCATTGTTGTTTTTTTTTTTTTGTATTTTATATTAAACATCTATTTATAGAAATGTTGATGTTCATTAAGCAGTATTTAATAACAACAAGTTTTGTGAAAAATAGACATGTATAACAGTTGCCACAATAAATGTGTACATAAGTTAAAGCATTAAAAATCATAGTGATGTCGTGGTCTAATGGTTAGAGTGTTTGCCTGACAATCGTGGGGTACGCTGATCAATACGTGTCAGCTCCTATTGGTTTTTAAATTTTTATATTTTTTTAAATCTATATTCAACATCTATTTATAGAACAACTGATAAACTACTTACAGGTAACATCAGTGTAATGACTTACCTCCAATGACATCACCATGTTAAAATAAGTAGTTTAGTAATTAAAAGGTAACTAGTGAACACTTAAGATTTCAATACCTAAAACTCATTACATCCCAGCAAAACCTTGGTAATGACTGGTCATTACTACATGCATTACTTAGATCTCATATCTCATTACCCGTTGAATTACTTTTAAACTGAATGTAATGAGTTACCGATAATTATACCCCACACATTACTATTTCACAATAGCTGAAACCAATAATATATGTTCAAATCATTAAAAACCATAACTATGGCGTAGCCTAGTGGTTATCGTTTTTGCCTGACAGACATGAGGATCGCTGCTCAACTCGTGTTAGCTTCCATTGTTGTTTTTTTTTTGTAATTTATATTAAACATCTATTTATAGAAATGTTGATGTTCATTAAGCAGTATTAATAACAACAAGTTTTGTGAAAAATAGACATGTATAACAGTTGCCACAATAAATGTGTACATAAGTTAAAGCAATAAAAATCATAGTGATGGCGTGGTCTAATTGTTAGAGTGTTTGCCTGACAATCGTGGGGTACGCTGATCAATACGTGTCAGCTCCTATTGGTTTTTAAATTTTTATATTTTTTTAAATCTATATTCAACATCTATTTATAGAACAGCTGATAAACTACTTACAGGTAACACCAGTGTAATGACTTTCCTCCAATGACATCCCCATGTTAAAATAAGTAGTTTAGTAATTAAAAGGTAACTAGTGAACACTTAAGATTTCAATACCTAAAACTCATTACATGGTAATGAAAGGTTTTGCTGGGATGGTAATGAAAGGTTTTGCTGGGATGGTAATGAAAGGTTTTGCTGGGTATGTTAATTTTAGTAACAGAACGATCCAATAATAGTATTCTATTGAATTACTAACTCCTTTATGAGTTACGTTTTGTTCTAAAAAAAAAAATTTAGTCAAGACACAAACCATTAGTTTGCTATTAAGGGATGGTTAGAGATAATTCTAGTGAAACTTTTATTTTTGGGCTTGGCGTAATTGTTACTTTAACGACACTATTATTAAAAATAAAATTTGAAACGAAAACATATTCGAACCAGCAATAATAACCCATAATAACCATAATCCAATCATTATGATAATACAAATACTACAAGCCCATAAATATTTTTCCTTTTCTTTCATTTCATCATTTTAGCATAGATAGCCTAAGGTGATAAGTTAAAAACAGCACCCCGCTTCTGTATTTCTCGCATCGAAAAAGTTTTCGCAAAAAACATGTGAAATGCAACCCTGCTCTGCTTGACAATAAAATATATACGAAACCAAATCAGCTAGTAATGCGCTGCATGTAAGTTATTTCTAATTTAATTAGGTATTTTACAAAACTACGTGTGTACTCGGTTATAAAAGTTACAATATCTGAAAGATTTACGACTACAACTCCAGTCCATTTTATCATCGCCTAAATCACCCTGTTTAATGCAGGATGACCATGCATTTCTCGATGAGAAAACTTCTCGCATTAGATACAGAAACGGGGTACAGAACTTAAAATTTTATTAAAGCTGAAAGTAAAATCAGATGTAATTCTTAGCTTAAATTTAGCAAAAGGTTAAAGTGCAAATTTTATATGCCAACGTGACCTAAAACGGCCGTTACACAAGTTATTTTGTAAATGTGAACAACTTTTCCACCACTAATTTATTAACCACTTATTTACTAACTTTTGGTTACCGCATATTCTATCTTTGTGAGTAACCACTTATTCTTTCACCATGAGTAGTAACTATGCTGGTAAGTCATTATTCTCACTTTTTTGAAGCGATATGGTAATGATCACCAATGAAATTTGGCACATCGCGAACAAAATAATTTAGCGAGTAAATAGCATGGTAACTATTTTTTCGGGTTAAGTGAATATCTCATTTTAAAGCTTTTGAAATGCACTTTAGTAATTATGTAACTATTTATCGTTACCAAAGGGCAAAACTTTTTTTTGTCTTAATATGCGCATCTTAGCTTTTTAATATATATCTTTTTATTTTTATCAATGTTCCTGCAAAATATCAGTTTGGTTCTGCTATTGGTTCCTGAGCTATTAAAATGTACATTTAATCAAAAAGTATGTATGTACTGGCTACTGAAAATTTTGCTATTATAACGGAGCCCTCCGGAGGTTTTTTGCTAATTTTTTCAACACATGTCTACTTATTTGTAGTACAATAATATTAGTAGCGGCTACTAAATTTAATGGGGTGTATAACTTAAAATGTGGGATTTTTGACAAAGTTTTGGGGTTTATTGTGAAACATCGGTACAATATAAATTTATTCAAAGTATTGTCCATCGTTAGCTATGAGCGATTTCCATCTTCATGGCAGCATATGGGTTCCGCGCCAAAACAACTGGCGACAGATGGGATTCTTTTGGTCCCACCAAATTCAGATGTGGCTGGTTGGCCAGGCTTCACATACGATTTCTTGTACTTCGGGTAATCGTAATGGATCCATTTTTATCACCAGTTATGATTTGATGCAAAAATGGCTCCTTTTTATGGCGTTCAAGCAGCATTTCGGAAATGCAAAATCGTTTACTCGAGTGGTACCCAATTTCATTGCTTTTGGATGAATTCTTCTGCTTGCAAAAGTTTTTAAATTGCTGCTTGAGTGACTCGCAATGATTTTGCAAGTTCTTCTTGAGTTTGACAACAATCTTCATCGAGTGGTGCCTCCAATTCATCATCTTCGAACTTTCTGAGCTGACCTGAGCGGTCTTTGTCTTCCGTCTAAAATTCACCACGTCTGAACGGCACAAACCATCTCTCACACGTTGACATCGATAAAACATATTCAGGATAAGCTTTGGTAAGTAATCCATGTGCTTCAGCAGCGTTTTTTTCAAATTGAAGAAGTAAGGCAAAACTTCCCGCAAATAATGCTTAGCTGGCACAAAAATTCGACATTTTTGAAGCAAAAAAAAAACTTGTTGTTTACACTATATCGTTCAATAACTAAGTGAGAATAAATGACAAATGTTTACCCTCCAAAATCCAATATAAGTTATTAAAGTCACAAAGCATGTGTAAAAGATACGCCGCACAGTGGTACATTTTCAGAGAAGGCGGTCAAAAATCCATAACTTTTGAAGAAGTTGACGTATTTCAATGCAGTTTTTTCCTGGAAAAAGGAAACTTTTAGCTTTACTTGAAGATATCGATCATTAAAATCGAGTAGTAAACAAAATTATATATTACGAGTTGAACTATATAACATCTGTTATTGCTAAATTTTAGTGCAATACTCAAATTTTTGAAAAATTATGGTCTGGAAAATTATCTTAAAAGTAGACAAAGCAAAACACTATCGTTTTATTTTTCCATTCATACACTCAAAATGAGTTAGTAAAAAAATTAGTAAAATTATTTTTTTGCTGAAATCGGGTTTTTAAATAATAAAACACCAAAAATGTTTCATTATCTTTAAAAAAATATCCAGGGAAATTTTGTGTTCCAAAGAATTGGTTGTAGAATAGCTACTTTTCCTTTACAACCACTTCTGCTGTCAATTCATACACCGATGATTTTTGTTTGAAATTGTCCCAAAAGCAAACGCTTATATAGTGGAACCGGTTGCCATAGAACTAGTTCTAGAATTGATTCTATGTCAGTCATACCTTCCATATAAGTTCCGACGAACTGGTTCCGGAACCAGTTCCATGGAATCGGTTGCAGAAGAACCAGTTGTAGAACTGGCTTGATTGGCAACCGATTGTAAAAAATTTTCCTGGGTATAAATATATATAACCGACTTTTTATTAATTTTTTTAGATTTATTTCATATCACTAAAATACAGCAAAAAGTCTATTGGATTTAATTTAGTAGATATTCATATCTAATCAACTACGCAAAATATTTGTTAAATTTACTAATTTTTTGGTAACAATCAGCTCACTGAACACAGCAAAATGGTAAGAAAGTCTTCATTAGTAAAACATCTAGACATTTTTGGAAGTTTTCGAAGGCAAGTAGTCTCTTTTTACAGAAAGTATATCACGTTATTCGGGGAAAATAGGTCGGTTGTTTTTCATTGGTTCGTTTTTGTAACTCCATGAACTGATTTTTTGTCAATTTTAAATCCAAAAAAATGCCAACGCTTCTTCTGGGTTAAACTTATAATCTTTAATTGGCGTAGGAAAGCTGTTAAAAACTCCTTTTGTAAGGCTGGGGCTCGCTTCTACTATTTTCTAAATTATTGCAATTTTGTCTTGCTTATTTTGTATTGTACGTATTTGATGCAAAAACGATTCCTTTATGATGTTGTGAGAAAGTGCATTATTTACCTTTTCAAGTTTGCGTCTTCTTAACCGTTTATTACATTCATTAATTGATTTTGTTGGTCGCCCTTTTTACCCACTTCTATTGTCAGTAGTGGGTAAATTTTTTAAAACAAGTTCATTTTCGAACCATTTATTACACAGTACAACAAAATAAGAAAAATTTGATACTTCGGGATTGCGACACATTATTTCTAACAGACATTGGGACGTGGATCACGAATATGGCCTTAGAACTTTAAAGTTAGCTATAGTTTAATTAATATTTACAAAACCGTATTTGCCGGAAATTTTTATTTTGTAATAAACTTTTTGAAAAAAAATGCAAAATTAAAACTATGAACGCCACTCTTTGCAAAATTTTAATAGGATGAAATATGCCCTTTAATTTGATATATCGCACGTTTTGACAGCTGCAATTATATTCACTACATATGCTTTTAAATTCGAAATTTCTCTTTTTTCACGGTTTCGTTAATAATTGATCTGCGATGAAAGGAATATCCAATTTTTTAATTTATACCATTACTAAACATCTCATGTTACTTAATTTATTAAAAAATTTTAGCACTTTATATTTTAATTTTAAGTAAAAATCGGCTAAAGCTCAAAAATATTGATTTTTTTAATACCTAAAAATTAAGGAGTCTGTGACGAATCTGAAATTAAAAATCTCAGTTAAAACCATTGAGATATGCAATACACATATTTTCTAATCAATTTCAACAAAGATTTAGATAATTTAAGTGCAAGTTCCTAAAAAAATAACGATTTTAAAATATGCATGTTCAAAAAAGTACTATAAAAGAGTATTTCAAATTTAGTCCGTTTTATTGTTAAACATACGGTTTTGTTCATTTTGTGTATGGAAACCCTACAAAAATATTTATATTTTCAAACATTTTGATTGGTTGAAAATAAATTAACCAATCAGAATACTCCAAAAATAAACCAAGTCAAAGCATACTGCCATTCAAAATTTTAAATGAAATCGACTTTAACAAAAACATAACTTTTTGTAAATTGGCGATAAAATTTGTGTTTCAGATTGAATTTCGGAAAATGTTGATGCAAAAGTTGTGATTTTTTTTACAAAAAGAATTTAGTTGAATATAAATTTACGTCATGTGTTAAGACTTTGCAAATCCGATTCAGGGATTTTCTTTGATCTGCAAAATAGGAAAGTAAGTGAAGTTTTCATTTGAATTGCCATTATAACCTAGATCCTTTATCTAACAAAATTAAGCTGGTATGGTTCTAAAAGCCCAAAGTCTATACTTTTAAACCATATTAAAAATTATCCGTGGTTTAGGCAGGTATATGAATAA
The DNA here is from genome assembly GCA_949987735.1 of Leucophora obtusa. Lineage (NCBI taxonomy): Eukaryota > Metazoa > Arthropoda > Insecta > Diptera > Anthomyiidae > Leucophora > Leucophora obtusa. Next base: position 144,833,994 of record OX465295.1, read on the forward strand.
ATAAGTAATTTTAACGAAAAAACTGACTTTTTGCTAAAAGGTAAATCTGCGAATATTTCAAAAACTAGAGCTAATTTTAAAATTTGGTGTTCACATTCGTGATACTCATCCTAAAATCTATCAGAATTTATATGTCGCATGCCCGATGCATTTTTAGTATTGTACTGTGTTATGTAGTTGAAAAACTTCTCTAAACCTTGATAGCGTTTTTTAAATTTTTAAAAAAATTGTCTTATTTTTTTTGTGTATAGTAACTTCTTGTTCATCGCATAAATTAAAGAAATATTCTTTCATAATGTAAGATAAAACATCATTATCATCTTTGTCTTACAAATAAATTTCTGCGAAATTTTTATTAATGAACTTAGCCATTGCTTTAAACATAATGAATAATTATTGTTTATTTTCGAGTGGATACGGTTATCCATCCCTGGCTTGGTTTTCTGTATTGATGATTCAAAAGTTGCGAAGGATAAACTGACATTTGGAGGGCGCTGTTATCATCAAATTGTCCTTTGGTGTTTATCTTCGTTATGATTAGTTAAGAGATAATGTAAATTGTTCTTATTATTCTTTGTCACGATTCAGTAGAATTTAAGACTTAACGTTTATATAAAAGTTCCCTCCATTTTTTTTTGTATTGAGAAACTTGTTCGGCCATTTTAAAAGAAGAAAAGAAATAAAGGAAATTAATTTCTACTTTATTTTTTATATTGGAAAAAACCAACAAATCTTTGTTTTTTTTTCTTAATTCTATTTTCTTTGAGTATTGTTTGACGGCTTAATTGTTCCCTCTCCAACCCTGAGTGCTATTGAGAGGTTATTTATTGGTCCAAACGAGCCGGATTTTTTTTGTGGAACACTAAGCCTTTGTGGTAGTGAAAACAAGGATTAATAAGGTGAAGTTTCGGTAAATTTATAATTATATTTTTTATCCCCAATATTTGTGTATAAATGCGAGAAAGCACTCAAAATTTATACAAAATACAAGAGGTAGATCGCGCTTTGTGTAATATAAAAGCCACCCTGTCTTAAACTCCACCTTACTATCGTGAATGGATAGTACAGGTACATGTCTTGAATAATAGTACACCATCTACATGTGAAAGGTACTTATTAAGTATAACATATCTGAAGAAGGTTACCATATTATAAAGTACCAATTTTGCTTCATTTATTCATGATTGTTTTGTTTATGTAATTTTTCTGCTGTGCAGCAGTGTTGTCAGATAAGGGGATTTCGCACGAAATTGGGGATTTCAACTTCCGTTTGGGTCAGATTGTCGTGGGGAGGGATTTGGGGATTTCGCAAAAGTTTGGGGATTTTACCCATGTTCTTAAGTATTTTTGGGGATTTTAGTTTTCTGCCTATTTTGAATATTTTGGCTTGTATTCAAAAAAATGTTTTGAATTTTATTACAGTTTAATAAAACAAACTAACATGCAAAACAACAACAAAAATCATTCAATTAGCCTCTAATAAGACAAAAAGTTTTTTTTGAATAACCATGTTTGTATTTTATCTTAAATTAAAATATATAATTTTCTAATGGACATTATTTGGTTAAACTACTTTTTAAAGTTGGCTATAATAGAATTTAAAAAGGAATGACAACCATATTATAACCCGGCCTATTAAAATGACTGATCGGTTATTAAATCTCACATGTCTACAAATTCACTAAATCTTTGCGAAAAAAGATAAAACATATACAAAAACGATAGCAACAAGTAAAATTTTTCGTCTTCGTATGTTTTGTTTTCTATTCGCACAATGGATAGTGTAGACACAAATTAAGAAAATTATATAACTTGACGTCTACACAAGACAAAATTAACACAAAAATTTTTGTTGATTTGCATGTATTATTCGTGGTTTAAGATTGATTTTATGTCTCCTGGAGACGTCAAATAACCTAAAATATGGTTTCTAGACCACTCTACTCAAGGTGACTGTTGCAAATCATGTAAAGTTTGCCTACACTCTCAATAAAAGACCTTGTTTTTTGATTTTTTGAAAAAAACCTACATAATTTGTAAATAGTTTAACCCCGTAACCAAAAAAATTAGTGTTGCTTTTTAGTAAACCACCATATTTTGGAATAGAGAGTGGCCAAATTTTATAAAAATGCATTCCCTTTTGACTTTAAGAAAATGTAGAAGTAATATCCTATGCAATTAAACGATCCGATGAATTTCGAAGAAAATACAAATGTTGAAACTTACACTCCTTTTGTAATTTTTAAATTTCAAAAAAGACAATCGCGAATCAAATCGGGAATTTTTAAGAATTTCTCGAAAATGAAAACGGCAATCTTTAGGTGGTTACATAGAGTTTCAGGGTGCAAAATAGGATTGAAATCAGAAATCCCACGTTAAGATTTTGACCGATCGTGGAAGGGCCGATAAATATTTTTTTGTCGTAGTAAAAATAAATTCTACGAGTTTTTTCTTAATCAGTTAAAATAATTTACACTTGATCTTACTGAATGTGTTCATTTTAATGTTTTTAGATTACTATAAGAATATATTAATACTTGTTTATGATTTTTGTTGATTTTTTGTGCAAGTAAATGAATTTACTTCCTGTTTTTATAAAAAGAATCAGACGAATTCGTTAAAACATTTGTGTGAAAAACACAAACTTGAAAAGATTTTTCTTTAAAATTTTTTAGCCGCATTTGTTCTACACAGAAGTCCTAACAAATCTGTGTAAAATTTTGAAAGAAAAACGTTTTTAAATTAGGGTTTTTCACACAAATTTGTTAACGAATTCGTTTGATTATTTTTATAAAAACACCCAGTTAGTAATATTTTTGTTTTGTTTTTCAAAAGAATTGAAAATCATTACTGATAATGTAAATATAAATTTGACATTAGCCAACGTTAAGTGTTAACTTTCAACATTGCTAATGTCAAATTTATATGGGAATGACTTAAGCCAACGTTAATAGCTTGCAAATATAATATGAGAATAACAAATAAAATTTAATTTTCCTTAAACATGGATTTTTATTTCAAATACGTATTGAAAACTATATAGGGGAAATATTTGGGGATTTATAAATTTATTTTGTGGATTTTTGGGGTTTTCAACTTCTAAAATGGGGATATGAGCACAAACTTTTCTGGCAACGCTGCTGTGCAGTGCTTTTTTATTTTTCTAATTTTTAGTAAAAATAATTAGAAATTTAAAGATAAAAGACAAAAAAAATAATAAATAAATAAAATAAGTGCAGTTCGTCGCGTTATTAATATTAATAACAAACTCCAAAGGGAAGAGGTGAAACCACAATACAGATGCTGAAATTTCGCCAATTGATCTTGGTATTTTTTGTTGGTGGAACTGTGTTGATTTCATCAGTGGAGTTGTTCCAGCCCGGTACGTGGAATACACATTGGATACGAGGTAAAATAGTGTTTATTTAGTCAGTGTAATATTCTCTTGCTGATTGGTTTTTTATTGTGTGCAGAATACTCGACGATCACAGCAGAGATCTGCGCCGTCCGGCAGAACCGGCTGATCAGAGCCGCCGTACATTAATTTGTACCGCCGCCGCTGAAATATTTGCGGCTAGAATCCGGCCTGAAAGTACCAGCAGTTTTGTTATTTGTCCGAGGGGAAAAATTATAGAAGAAGAAATCTGATATTTAATTATAATTTTTTAATTGAATTCTTAGTAGATGTTTACATTGATTCAATATTAAATATACATAAATAAATATATATATATTTATAAACTCTTTGTCAATTATTCATCACGTTGTTTTTTTTTTAACATATACTTTTGATTATTCACAAATTAAATTCGAGTTATTTAAAAGTGAGGGGATTGTGATTCCTTACTGATCAATGTAATGAATCAATTTTAATTCGCGTTAATTCAAAAGGGAATTATCTTTTTCAAGCTTTTTCTTAATATACCCTACGGGGAAAGGGACCGATCCAAAGTGACACGCAGGATAGGTCCCAAGGGGGCAGTGACCGGTCCTTGATCGGCCTTTTTGTTTGAAAGAGACACGTCACTTTAACATGGCCTTGTCATTGGAAATGACCAATTGCCACAGTTTATACACCTTGTGACAGTAAGGTGGTGTGTCTAAAAATAGCCTTTCAAATAAACTAATAAAAAATTAAGAATTAAAAAAAACCTACTTGGCGTCAGAGTAGGGCTCGATAACACAACCTGCTGCTTGTTAGGCAAACGCTCTACCGTCTGAGCTAATGTTGTTTATGCGTGATGGCTGGCTGATGGTAAAGTTATGTATTTTTCGTTTCTGTTCAAATAAAAAAGAAAAAGAAAAAACAAACACTACAAGCAAATAAAAAAAAGGAAAAGAAAAAAATAGAAAATAAAACAACACTAACACACACACAAATATAGTGGAAGTGCCTTGAATTTGCCCCCGACTGAGCGGTCATAGGATATGTCCTTTAATGGCAAGTTGGCTCGTATTTTGCATTGGCCATAATTAAATTAAAAAATCAATTAAAAGTTAGAAAATTACCTCAAAAACTCTGATAATATAATTAATAATTTTAAAAATTCCCCTTAAGTTAAAAAGAAAAGTTAAATGAAATACTAATTGTTAAAACTAAAACAGCTTTAACATTAAAGAACGTTGAAATTACAAAACTTAAAATTTTTACCAAAAAATTATAGAAATATAAAATAAGAGCTAAAATACGAAAATCGTAGAAAATACAGTGAAAAATAAATAAAAAAAACAGTAAAATAAATAAAAAAAATATTTTTAAAAATATGCCGCGAATTTTGTTTTTTATTACGGTATCGGTCAAGTTTTTTAAAAGCAACAGTGAAAGTAACGGATCAGAAAATACTTAGAAAATTAATTCATTCTCTTTGGTTCATATTTCTACACTCATAGAAATAAATCTGTAAAAATAACAGAAAAAGTTACTAAAAATTAGTTAAAAATGATGCTGCAGAAAAAACTGCTAAGATTAGCAGATTTTCTTTACTAAATACTAGTAAAATGAGAACAGCAAAATTAAAAATGTTAAATTAACAGAATTTTAGTTATATTTAGGCTAACTTTTAGTTAATTGAAAATAGCAAATTGTACTGTAAAATCTGCAGAAAATTTTGCTAATTATTTGTACACTAAAAATAGCAAAAATAAACTGTTAAATCTACAAAATTTTTGCTATTTCTAAATTTAGTTAAATGCAAATAGCAGTATATTCTGCTAAAATCAGCAAAAATATTTGCTAAAAAATTGTAATTTGCTGTTTTCAAAAGGCTCGATTTTTATTTGCATTAAAAACAAAAATCGAAAAAAACTTTGAAAATTTTTAATTTTTTGGTGATTTTTTAGGCTACTAATTATTTAGCAAATTTTTTTGCTGATTTTAGCAGGTTAATTTGCTATTCTGCATTTAAAAAAATTTAGCTCAAATATAACTAAAATTCTGTATATTTAACAGTTTTATTTTTGCTGTTCCTATATTACTAATATATAGCAAAAATAATCTGCTAATTTAGCATTTTTTTTCTGCAGCATCATTTTTAACTAATTTTTAGTAGTTTTAACTAAATTTTTTATGGACTTTTTTCTATTAGTGTACAAATTTAGTAATATGCCTCCGGTGTACCGGTCACGGGATAGGTCCTTGGAGGGCAATTGACTCCTCATTCCCCGTAGGGTAGCCACAAGGAGGGGTTATTGGGGAATCATTTGTTAACTTTTTACGAAATTTTTATTTTTATCATTTTATTTTAAATTTAATGAAGATTTTATTCAGAATTTAATAAATTTTTGCAGATTTTTGAAAACTTTGATACTGGTTTATTTGAATATAGCCACAGGCGGTGTATTGCAAAGTTACCCTACGGGGAATGAGGAGTCAATTGCCCTCCAAGGACCTATCCCGTGACCGGTCAACCGAAGGCATATTACTAAATTAGTACAAATATGAACAATAGAAAATGAATTAATTTTCTAAGTATTTTCTGATCCGTTATTTTCACTGTTGCTTTTAAAAAAACTTGACCGATACCTAAATAAAAACAAAATTCGCGGCATATTTTTAAAAATATTTTTTATTTATTTTACTCTTTTATTTATTTTTAACTTTATTTTTTTTCACGATTTGCTTATTTTAGCTCTTATTTTAAATTTCTATAATGTTTTGCTAAGAAATTTTAAGTTTTGTATTTTCAACGTTTTTGTAATGTTAAAGCTGTTTTAGTTTTAACAATTGATATTTCATTTAACTTTTCTTTGTAACTTAAGGGGAATTTTTAAATTTTTATTTATATTATCAGAGGTTTTGAGGTAGTTTTCTAATTTTTAATTGATTTTTTAATTTAATTATGATCAACTCAAAAAACAAGTCAACTGCCATTAAGGGACCTATCCCATGACCCGTCAATCGGGGGCATATTCAAGAGACTTCCACCATATTTGTGTGTGTGTTAGTGTTGTTTTATTTTCTATTTTTTTCTTTTCCATGTTTTTTTATTTGCTGTGTGTGTTTGTTTTTTCTTTCTCTTTTTTATTTGAACAGAAACGAAAAACATATAACTTAACCATCAGCCAGCCATCACGCATAAGCAACGTTAGCTCAGACGGTAGAGCGTTTGCCTTACAAGTAGAAGGTTATGTTATCGAGCCCTACTTCAACGCCAAGTAGATTATTTTTAATTCTTAATTTTTTATTAGTTTATTTGAAAAGCTATTTTTAGATACACCACCTTACTGCCACAATGTGTCTAAACTGTGGCAATTGGTCATTTCCAATGACAACGCCATGTTAAAGTGATATGTCTCTTTCAAACAAAAAGACCGATCAGCGACCGGTCTCCGCCCCCTTGGGACCTATCCTGCGTGTCATCTGGGACCGGTCCCTTTCCCCGTAGAGTATTTAGTGATTTTTTTGTTTTTACGAAACTTTTCGCTGTTGTTTTATTTTGAAATTATTTAAAACTTTATTTTATTATTTGATGGTGAATTGAGTGAACATTTATTTTTAATTTTTTCAAGACTTGAGATTTTTGCAGAATTATTATTGGATATTTAGATTTTACGAAATTTCTCGTGAATATTTTGTGCCCCTTTGTTCACATTTTTAATAGTTTCCAGTATTTCCAAATAGTCTTTGTATCATTTTAAGAGACACTTCTCCTTTTTTTTGTAGTTTTGGGTACATTTTTTCGGGAACTTTTGCCGGTTATAGCGAGTTTGTTGGAGGAGATCGGTGATTTTCATAAATGTTTAGTGTTTTCGAGTACAATTTTGTACTTTGTTGTTTGGGTTTTTAGGTTTGGAAAAGTTTTTGGGCTGGAAGAATGTCTAAGTCGGAAAATCTTGTCAAATCTGGCTGCTCTTTTGCTCGAATTTGAGAGCGATTTTAATGCGGTACCGCAGGAAAATCAGAGTTGCTATACTGTCGATCTGCAAAGGGAAGAGTTCAAAGTTTTGTGGGAAAAGGTTAGGGTTGCGTACGAGGCCTTCGCTACAGGGGACACGGATGGACAGTCCGAGGAATTTTGTGAACAGGCGAAGCAATTGTACAAAGAATGTAGATTGGCTTATATTACCATAGCGGCTCTAATGGGTGAACTGTCACAAACGTTTGTGAATAGGCCTGTTTTTTCTCGACTTCAGTTGTTGCTTGCTTGTTGTCGTCCATCAACGCACATTTTTAATTTGCCACCGTGCCAGGTACCCATTTTTAGGGGCGATAATATGTCTTGGCCTGCTTTTCGTGATATGTTCACCGCGATGTGTACACCCAGAAAACAGTCTCAGTTGTGGCCACCGAATTTGTTGCCAATCGAATTCGTACGGTTACGAGAACTATCTTTATATTAAATTATATTTCTCGTCGTGAAAGCCAATATTCGGTTGTCTAATTCAATATTATATTCCACATAAATATTATTATGTTCCACAAATTTTTGAAATTAAAAAACTTTTTTTCAATTCTCCGGTATTGAACCCGGTCATTCTGATTAATAATCCACACTCTTACCCATTGCACCACAACTACATTTAATTTTTTTAGCCATATTTACTTTTTATACTTAAGAATATTTTATTTTTATTAAAAAACAACATCTAAATTTTTGTCTTTTCCGGGAGTCGAACCCGGAAATCTGGCGTACTAGGCTAACTCCTCACCCACTAAACCACAAACACTTATTAATTTTAATGTCTAATTTTGAATTTATATGTTCAGTTTGGAAAACAAATATAGCATAAACTTCGTTTACCAATACCAATTAATAGTTGAGTGTGTTATCAATACAATCCACAATTCGGTTGGTTCTACAGAAACTCGACTTTATGGTCATATTTGATTAGGATAACCGTATTTGTAGTTACCACTTTCGAATATTGAAATTTTTTTAATAAACGTTATAGGTAACACCAATTTTCTTGTATATACAATAAATAAATGGCTGCTTCTACTGCGTAGAATTACTAAACTGATACTAATTTTAAAATTGATTGGAGATACCAATAATTTGTTAAAAGGATTGTTTTTTAGTTTGCTTTCCCTATTTTTAATACCTAGTAAAATATTTTTGGTCTAGTATTCAATTATAGGTAACTCCAAAAAAAATAACGTCCTGGCAAATTAATTTGAATAGTTCTGATCGAATTCCAACCAATCTTTTTCCTGGGTGTATCATTGTCGAAGAGTTGACCGACGACAGTTCACTAGTCATGATGCTCTGGATATTGTTTGCTATTCGGACTGGACGAATGAGGGTTTTAGAGGGGCCTGGGATAATTTAGTGGACACCTACGAGAACAAGAGAATTTTGGTAAATAATCAGCTGAAATTGTTGTATGGTCTTTCACCAGTGAAAACTGAATCTGCTAAGGAAATTAAGCGATTGCAAAGGGAGATAAAGTATTGTATATCGGTTCTTACCTTAAACAGAATTGATATTGCCAGCTGGGATGCATTATTTGTCTTTTTTTGCTCAATTAATTTACCGGTCCTTACTTTGTCGTTATGGGAACAGTCTGTTAAAAATAAGAAAGAGGTACCTAAATGGAAGGATATGTACGATTTTCTTACCGCTCGGTTCCAATCGTTGGAAACCGTTTTCGACCTTCGAAATTTTGAAGAGGTAAATTTGAGGGAGAAGTACAGTTCTGAAACTTTTTCCAATAAGTCTATTTCTGGTAACCAACCGCAATCTCATGGTGTCAATCAATTTCGTTCGGGTGGTAATACTTCTTCTGTGAAAAGGGTGAACACCTATCAGGTGAAGGTGACGAAAAAGGACTGTTTTTTATGTTCCAAGGATCATTTGTTAAGATTTTGCCCCACCTTTTTGAAAATGAATGCCGAAGAAAGATTTGCGGCTGTGAGAAGTCACAATCTTTGTACTAACTGTTTGAGCAATGGTCATAATTTGGGCAAGTGTAGGAGCAATTTCACCTGTTCGAAATGTAAACTGAAGCACCATTCGATGTTGCATAGCGAGACATGTGATTCTTCTCCGAGTGATGGTACTTCGGATGGGCCATGTACCAGTGAAGTGGCTGCGCAGACTAGGACAGTACAGAATTATTTTATCGCTGCTAACAAAGAGGTTATTTTGGGCACCGCATTTGTTAATATAATGTGTCATGGCGGTGTATATACGGTAAGGACACTCATTGATCCGGCCTCTCAGTCTACAATTATTTCTGAGAAGTTGCAGAAGAAACTTAATTTGCCAGTAAGGCGTGTAAATGCGGAAATTTCAGGAGTTAACGGTCCTGGACCTTCAAAAAAGGAGTGCTTATTTGTTCTAGGCTCTCCTGTAGATATGCAGTTTAGACTTCAGGTTGAAGGTTTGGTGGTACCGGGACATATTGGGAAGTTACCGAACCACACAGTTGATGTTTCTGGGTCGTCGCTGATGGGAATGAGACTGGCGGATCCTAATTTTGCTAAAAGCAGTGCAGTGGATCTTATAATTGGTGGCGAAATATATCTAAAAATTATGCGCATTGGAACCAAGTTGAACATTTTAGGAGAATTGATGGCTCAAGATACCGTTTTTGGATGGATTTACACGGGTCCACTTTCGCCGGGGGGGGGAGGGCAAAGGGTTCCAGGTGACAGGTGCGTGTCATTTTTTACTGAGGTAGCATTGGATAGGCAAATAGAGAAATTTTGGGCATTAGAGGAACCACCACAGGCATCAAAGTTTACAGCCGAGGATGAATACTGTGAGGATCTCTATAAAAGGACTACAAAGCGGAATTCTGATAGCCGTTACATTGTTTCCCTACCTTTTAAGCCGCAATATTCAATTGATAGTGGTTTAGGGGTGTCGAGGGAAAAAGCTAAATGTCAGTTTTTACGAAATGAGACTTCGCTTTTCAGGAAACCAGCACTGAAGGAGATTTATTACGATGTACTTTCTGAATATGAAGTCTTGGGTCATATGGGCGTGACTGAATACGTAGAGTCAGATTTCTCGAAGTCTTTCTATTTGACACATCATGCGGTGTTAAAGCCTGAAAGTTCCTCAACTAAAGTCAGAGTAGTTTTCAATGCTTCTAGCCGTACTTCTTCAGGGCTAAGTTTAAATGACATTTTGTATACTGGACCTATTTTACAGAACGATCTAATGCTGCTGATAATTCGATGGCGTTTTTATCGGTATGTTTTTAACGGGGACATTGAAAAGATGTATCGCCAGATTCTACTGGAACCGGAACAGACAAAATTTCAGCGGATTGTATTTCGAAAATGCCCAGATGACGATTTGAAGGATTTTGAATTGAGGACAGTTATCTTCGGAGTAAATTGTGCTCCTTTTTTGGCAATTAGGACGCTACTTCAATTAGCGGACGACGTTGAGAATAAATGGCAGCTAGCTTCGAAAATCTTGCGTCGCATGATGTATGTTGATGATGCTCTGGGAGGAGCCCATGATATTTCGTTGGCAATAAAGGCTCGCGATCTGCTAAGTTTGTCGTTGTCATCAGCGGGTTTTTGTATGAAGAAATGGACTTCAAATGATGAAAGGATTCTTCGAGGTTTGCCACCGGATCACATTTTGACTGAGAATTTTTTGGAAATAGATGAGGAGAGTACAGCGAAGACTTTAGGTATTAGGTGGAATGCAAAATTTGACCACTTTTATTTTGTGACACCTCCCATTCAGCGCAAGGAAAATTTTATAAAGCGAGAGGTTTTGTCAATTATCGCTAAGCTGTTTGATCCCGCAGGGTGGATAGGACCTATTGTCATTATAGCAAAAATGTTAATGCAACAGATTTGGAGCGAAAAAACGAATTGGGACGAGTGTCGTTCGGGGGTTTCGGCGATCAAATGGAGACAATTTCTTGAGGATTATGGGTCCATTGATAACATCACAATTTCTCGGTGGATTGGGTTTAAACCTTCGGCTAAGCTGGAAATTCACGGGTTTTCTGACGCGCCTGAAAAGGCATATGGTGCTTGTGTGTACGTTCGTGTTCAGTATGATGATGGCTCTATTCAGTCTCATTTATTGTTGGCCAAATCTAAGGTGGCTCCTCTAAAAACAGTTTCACTACCACGGTTTGAACTTTGTGCTGCTTCGTTGTTGGCAGATTTAATTGAAGTAGTTCGAAAAGATTTGAGTTTTGACGATACTCGTACTAGGGTCTTTACATGGAGTGATTCTATGATTGTCCTGGCATAGCTTTAAAAACCGCCAGGGGCTTGGACCACTTTTGTGGCAAATAGGTTGTCCAAAATTGTTGGAAAAACAGATAAAGAATGCTGGAGGCATGTTAGCTCGAACGACAATCCGGCAGATTTGATTAGTCGTGGTGTGCGACTGCAAGAGTTGGTCGAAAATCATCTTTGGTGGCATGGTCCTTCTTGGCTTTGTTCTTCTTCGGATAATTGGGAGGCATCGTCGTGTCGAGACTTTGGTACAAGGGAAGAGGAAAGAGTCGTAAAAGTATTTGTCTCTTATTTTAAATCATATTGTGATTTGTTGGAGAATTTTTCTTCATATCCGCGTGCTCTTAGAGTGATGGCCTTAGTAGTAAGGGGAATCAATGGGATTTTGAGAATAAAGAGCCCACGTTATACTTCGGCGGAAGTCACCGCAGACGAAATAAAATTAGTTAAAGAAAAGCTGATAAATATCGCTCAAAGGGTTGCGTTTTCTAGCGAATATTACAAATTATCGAAAAGGGAACCAATTTTAGGAAGTAAATTGTCGAACTTGAACCCCTTTTTGGATAATAAAGGCATAATTCGTGTTGGAGGCCGTTTGGCAAATGCTTCAGATTTGACATATAATGAGAAATTTCCTATTTTATTGCCTTCGGATTGGTATTTTGCGGTACTTTTGTTGAATTTTATCCATAAGATAACGTTGCATGGTGGGAATCAGCTGATGCTGAGGGTCCTACGGATTGAATTTTTTATTCCTCGAGCGAAGAATTTGATAAAGACTGTTATAGGGCGCTGCAAGAGTTGTACGATTCAGAAAAAGGCAACTCAGAATCAGATTATGGCAGTTTTTCCCACATCTCGTACGGTAATGTCACGTCCATTCACTACAACGGGCGTAGATTTTGCAGGTCCCTTTGATATTCGAAATTATACTGGCCGCGCATGCCTCATAACCAAGGGTTATGTATGCATTTTTGTATGTTTCGCTGCGAAAGCGATTCACTTGGAAGCTGTTAGTAGCTTGTCCACCCCCGCCTTCTTAGCATCATCCTCGCGATTTTTTGCTCGTCGTGGGTATCCGAAGGATATGTACTCAGATAATGGCACTAATTTTGTAGGTGCCTTTAGGGAGTTGAAAGTTGAGTTTCGCAACTTTTGTCGCAGCGCGGGGTCTGAATTGAATACAAGTTGCGCACCACAAGGTCTACGTTGGCATTTTAACCCCGCTGGTGCACTTCATAAGGGAGGCCTTTGGGAAGCGGGTGTCAAAAGCTTCCAACACCATATTAGGAGAATTGCTGGTGGTTTGAAATATACGTTTGAAGAGTTTTCGACTTTGGTATCTCGTGTTGAGTCGTGTCTAAATTCAAGACCTTTAAGTCCTTTGACCGAAAATGTTGATTGTTTAGATATTCTCACACCGGGCCATTTTCTGATTGGCGGCCCTCTGTTGGCTCCACCAGAACCTGAAATTTTAGACGCTCCGTTGTCTATAACTAATCGCTGGCAAAGGGTAAAAGCATTAAATCAACGTTTGTGTCTCAGGTGGAAAGATGAATATTTGAAAGATTTGCAAAAACGGAATAAATGGAAATTTATGCAAAAGGATCTTGAGGATGTGATATGGTTGGAATTCGTGAGGAGAATTGAATGGCGTTTAGGTCGCGTAGAAAAGGCCCATGTGGGCAAAGACGGTCATGTTAGAGCTGTGGAGTTAAGGACAGCGCGTGGCTTGATTACTAGACCTGTTGTGAAGCTTGTAGTCCTTCCAACCTATTAGTCTTTCTTTTAATAATAATATTTATACCCTACACCACTATGTGGTCAGGGTATTATAAGTTTGTGCTGATGTTTGTAACACCAAAAAATATTGGTCCTAGACCCACCTTATAGTATACCGATCGGCTTAGAATTTTTTTTATTTTGATGAAATTTGGTACACAGACCTATGTTGGCCCAAGGACAAAGCCTATTAATTTTGGTGAACATCGGTCCATGTTTAGACCTAGTGCCCATATAAGGGTTCCCCCCAAAATTAGCTTGGTTACAAACTGCAGGTCGCAAATATTAAGATATTTTAATGAAATTTGGTGGGCTGACTCACATTATATAAAATTTTGACACAAGCCCCATTTTAACCCATTCGAATTTCGGATCCAAACATTAGTTGGCTTTTAACCAGACTGGTGTAGGGTATTGTATAGTCGGCATGCCCGACTTTAACCTTTTTACTCGTTTTATAGTATCATGGTCCCTCGTAGAAAGTACACTGAGGGTAATCGTACTACGAAGAAGATGATTGGCCGTGTGTGCCTAAAAGACCACCCCATACGCTTTTGCAAGAATTTCCTCCAAGTTGATTATCAGCAACGGATGCGTATTGTATCAATTTATAAATACTGTGCAGGATGCTTAAGCCATGACCATACCTGGCGTACTTGTGAGAGTACAGGTAGATGCAAATGATGTGGTGATATGCATCACACTCTCCTTCATAAACCAGGCACAATACCAAGTTCGTCTGCCCTTGTAAAGGAGAGGAGAGTGAAACGTTTGGGACGGGTACCTATTTCGTCTACCCGTTCCCAGAGAAGGGGACCCAGTTCGTCCCAAGTCTCAGCCAAGGGACCTCGTTCGTCCGATGGTCTGGATAATGAGAGACCTAGTACGTCTCAAGCACTGGTTCCAAGTAGTTCAAGGAACCACAAAGCTCCCGCCCAAAGAAAGCCTGCCCGGCATAGAAATGGCTCACAAGGTATATTGTCCTTGCCTCTTTACCATCTAAATGAGATGATTATGTTGAGACCGACCGCAGTAATTAGGATTGTTTCAAAGGAAAGGTACATGTCGGAAGGTACTTTGATCGATAATGGCGCAGAATGCTCGGTCGTTTCGGAAGAAGTTGTTCCCTCTCCAACCCTGAGTGCTATTGAGAGGTTATTTAATTATAATATTAAATGTCGACTACACCGTTTGAATAGTTGTAAGTTACTAATTTATTTATTGAAAATATATTTCATTAAATACTAAACATAAATTTCTTAAAACTAATCTAGACTAACTGCAAGCGATATTTACTTGTAGGGGATTAGATCTTAACTTGGGTTTTTTACTGATAACAGATGTAACCATAACCTCTTTCTTGGTTGCTATCTCCCATAGTGATATGATTTACCTTTATTCACACATCTGTATATTGTAACTTTTTAACGACAAAATTCGGTAGTTAAATTGAACACAGATGTCTAGAACTATGTCCCTAATTCCTGGAATGCAATCAAACATACACTAAAAAAAAGTTAGTATACAAATTAGTAAAACGGTTTCCAATGTTATTATACTAACATTATGCTAATTTTTAGTATAAAGTTATTTTTTAGTAAAATAATTTGGTATTCTCATTTTACAAATTACAGAATTTTTTACTAAATTGAGTTGCTAATTCTAAAAATTTAATTTTACTAAATTTTGAAACCCAATTAGCGAAAATTAGCCAAAAAAATTACTAATCTTTTTTATTTTTAAACCTGAAAATTGTTTGTTTTTTTCTTCACACACACACTACATGGGCTAAAGTTGAGTTTAGGGGCACCTCATAGATTTTTGCTACTGACAGAACTCTTTTTTGGGAGTCCTACGATGTAGTTTTGTTTCTCGGAAACGCCTATTTCGAGAGTTATTCCCGTGGAAAGTTTGAAAATGGACTTGGTTATATCTTCGTCATTTATAGTTGGATTGGGACAATATATACACCATTGGAAAGGTTATAGAAATGTCTTTTAGGAGATTTTTTGTTTTTTATTATTATGGTCCGGAGAAAGAATTTTAAATTTTTCATTTTTTTTAAGAAGCGTATTTATTTCATAAAAAGGAATAAAATTCTTTCTTCTTTGTATATTGTGAAGACTTAAAGCTTTCATTTGAGATATATGTCAAGTTTTTATCACTTCAAACACTAAAGATATTTCGGGTCAAACTTAACTTAACTTACATGAAAAACATAACCTCAAACCTACTAAATTAGAATTAATAAAAATACATTTAATGACAGTATTAATTGTATTTTTTTTTTTTTTTTTTTTTTTTTTTTATTTAGTCTATACGACGCGTTTGAAAAAACAACACTTTACTATAGAAAATAAAAATGCCCTGTTGGCTGTCCGTCTCCAATATACACAAATTGCCTGCACTTGTACGTACAAACCATACGTCAATGTGGCAATATTTGTGAAAAGGTGACACGGAGGAAATAAGAAGATATACAAAAAATCTGAAGTAGAATGTTTGTATATGTCTGTTTGATCACTTCTGAAATTATTCATATAGAGACAATCTGACAATAAAAATATAAAAAATAATACAATTTAATGGAAAATCACTGATGAAGCCTGTCCATAAAAAGGCAGAAACTAGATCTAGTCTGATTTGCAAATTTAATGTGTTTATAACTTTTGAGGAAAATGTTTATTCTTCTTCTTAACCTCAAACCTACTAAATTAGAATTAATAAAAATCAGAGACCCAAAATAACTGTTATATTTCTAAAAAAGTCACCACCCAAATTTATTTAATTATAATATTTTAATAATGCACTATATTTTATAAATAATATTGCACAAAAAAATCGTAAAGTTTGGCAAAGATTTTAATTTTTTCAATTTTTATATTTCGCTCTATAAATTTCTGTTGTTATTTGATTTTTATTTTAAAACTTTTTATAAAAGTTACAGAATGATTTTTTTGAAAAAATTAAGCAGTAACTTTTTTATTTGATAATAAAATAAAAATTAAAAATTGACCTAAATTGAATGCCGGAAGTTGCTGGAATATACATATTTACTCACTTTAAATCACTGTTCAATCTTTTATTAACACTAGTTGACATCATCAGGATGTTATAATTGGTGAAGTCATTGGTTCTACGGCTTTTGATTTATATTCTTAATTGTTATTTTTTGATAAAGAAAAAAAATTACAAAATAACTTTTATTATTTTTGAAAAAATAAAAATCGTGTTTCGATTGTTTTTGTTTGAATTAAAAATATAAATCAAACAGAGCAAATAAACTGAAAACTAAAAATACTCAAACAAGAAATAATTGTAAAACAATCACTTTTTTGAATAAAAGTTATAACTGTTACGTCCCTGATAAAAATACATTTAATGACAGTATTAATTGTATTTAGTCTATACGACGCGTTTGAAAAAACAACACTTCCCAGTGTAGAAACGGTAATGACATATCATTATTTTTTGGAGTACCAGTAATGACACCCACTTACCTTCTGCATTATTTTAAAACATATAATAATGAGTTACTGATAATGACTTATTTTTATCATTATTTCAAATAGAAAATAAATTTTTAGATTTTTTTGAAAATTTTTTGAAATCTATTTTTAGACTCAATATTTTTTAAACACTGGTAAGGATATATGTAACCACATATTTTTTGATTTTTTGTATGTTGGCGAGTAAGCTTACTTGTGTGCAGCAGGTCAATTATGTTTTTATCTATTAAATATTACATGTCGATATAGCTCAGATGGTAGAGCTGTTGACTGGCAATCTGTAGACCCAGGTTCGATTCCCGCACCAGCAAATTTTATTTAAAAAAAAATACAATAAAAAATATTTTTTTTTTATATAATTTATTTTTTTGAAAATCTATTTTTAGACTCATTATTTTTGTCAGTACTGCTAAGCACATAGGTAACGATCTATTTTTTGATTTTTCGTATGCTGGTGTGTAACGACAACTCATTATTTTTCGCGACATCGCCATATAAAGGTAATAAGAAATGTAATAACAAAAGTAACTAGTTACCATTACCAAGTATGTAGTTACATAACCACATATCTGGTAACGATTTTCTACACTGGGTTTACTATAAAGTGAAACATTTTTTTGGGAAAAAATTTTGTAATCGCGTGATCTTTTTTTCTTTCCAAATATGCACAATTATTTCACAAATAAAAAATTTCAATACCGATAATAAATTACAAAATTTGTTTCCCAAAGAAAATGTTTAACTTCATTCTCAAGGGGTTATCTTCACTATAATTCTTGGTATGAGTTTGTTAAGAGTAAAAAGAAGTTTAAAAATTAATAAAAGCGGATCGTTTAATGACGATTCTTCATTTACTTATCTGAGTCGTCCGAGTAATTTTTAAGGTAATGTCTCTCTAAATTTTGTAATGGCTCTTCTTCTTCCGATTACGAATCTTCTTACAATTAACTAAAAATTAGGAAAAAAAATTTTTTATTTCCCTCATAACTTTTTGTTATTTTGCAGAGCTTCAAATTTTAACTAAGCCTTAAATGAAAGCTTAAGGTCGTGACCTTAAATATATTTTTTAGTATTTCTATGGTTACATACGTTCTATTTTCTATAAAAACCTTTTTTCTTAAAAAAAAGTAAAAAAAAGGATGAAAACTCCTTCGCCGGGCCGTAATGGGTTCATAATAATAAAATAAAAAAAGTCATCCTTAAGATATTTTAGTTACCTTTCCAATAATGTATATAATGTTTCAATCGGACAATAAACGACGAAGATATAGCCAAATCCATTTTCAATCTTTTCACCGAAATAACTCCCGACATAGGCGTTTCCGTTTTTCAAATCACCTCAAAAAGCACTACCTGGGGCAAAAAAATCGCCGAGGTGCCCATAAAGCCAACTTGTTCCTTGTTTCTCCCACCGCAGTAACTCCCTACATAGGCATTTCCGTTTTTCAAATCACTGGTAGTACAGCCCGTACAGCTTGTTTTTTTCACTTTTTCCTGACTTTTTTTCAAATCAAATAAAAACCCTAAAAAAAGTCAAGAAAAAATTAAGAAAAAACCTACCCAGCAAAACCTTGGTAATATGTTGGTATTACAGAACACATTACCTGGTAATACCAACCCCTTACCATTGCATTATTTCATAACTAAAATGTAATGTCTTACGTATAATGTGCCGCATAACTACTGGGTAGTAATAGCAACTTATTACCAATGATATATTTAAACACCTCAAAGAAAATAGTTACTTGTAATATACAACATGAGTTCTAAATAATAGCAGCGACTTATTACAGATGGGATATTTTAAAATAGTAAAATAAGGAGTTACTTTTAATGTGATACGTGATCACTTAATAGAAATAGCCACTTATTACCGATGATGTATTCAAATACCTCAAAATAAGGAGTAATTTGTAATGCGATACCTGAGTGTTATTTTCTATTTAAAATATTCGATACAAATAATTTTATGTTTTATACATATTGACTGAAATATTTTTTATGTTTTTTGTTAACTTTATATTAACCTGAGTAAATATTAATTAAATATGAATATGCTTCGTTTTAGCATTTATAAAAAACCAACACGATAACATCTTATTTTAATTTTTTTGTAAGAAGTATATATTTTTATACAGTAAATAAGCGCATAATTTTAATGTGTTATTTCAGACCTGTTTGTAACACTTTTTTTGGCCTTACTTTAAGCTGTTATGTAAGTAGTATTGTGCTCAGTATCGGTTATGTAAGTGGTTACGTAACTCCTAACATGGAACATTAAAGTAACATCTTCTTATGTTGTTACCTAGCCCTCTTTTGGAAAGTACATACCTCCAATGACATGCCCTTGTTAAAATAATAGCTGTTGGAATAGCAAAGTAACATGTTACATACCTTAATTTTTTCTTACAAACCTTATTTCCAGGTTATAGAAAGTTTTGCTGGGTAGTGTCATACGGGCGTGTGGTTTTAAAAAAAATCACAAAATTTAATAGCATAAAAAGCGTTTTTGACTAAAATGTATTTAACGGACCGAGCTAGCTCCAATGACCGAACTTGCTTTTCAAAGTTACTTAAACACTTACACTCAAATATTTTAAATATTAAAATATATCAAACATTTTATATATTTCAAAAATTTATATGGGCGATATCAAAAAATGTGGTAAAAACCATGTAATCAGCTAATTTCTCATGCATGGATTATATTTGAGTTATATATTTCGATATATATAAGCGCATTGTCACCTGTTTTACAAAGTTTATAACAATCTGACTAATTTTTGGTTAATACATAAAATTTGTGGCCAATTTTATAGGCCAAATGTAAACTCCGTAACCAGTAACACATAAGGTTTTTCAACTTTAATAGCTTATATTTTAATAACCAATGAAGCTAAACACTAACTGTAAGAATTTTTATGAAGAGGAAAAGTAGCGTTTTTAGTGAAAATTAATAACTTTTTAACGATTTTTCGTCATAATCTATATATATAAAAAGAAGTGTACATTTTGATGTCACCACTAACTGCGGAAACTGGGCAACCGATTTTAACCAAAATTTCAGGGTACGTTGAGGATGGTCTGTAGATGGTTTGTGTGAAGTTTGCACGAAATTGGCCGAGTGGTTTCGGAGATATGGCATTTAGATATTCCTATATATTCCCTACATATAAAATTTTCGTGTTGCTATGACAGCACAGCACAGGCAGCACTTATAGCATTAACCTCCCAGCAAAACTTTCTATTACCTGGTAATAAGGTTTGTAAGAAGAAATTAAGGTATGTAACCTCTTACTTTGCTATTCCAAAAGCTATTATTTTAACAAGGACATGTCATTGGAGGTATGTACTTTCCAAAAGAGGGCTAGGTAACAACATAAGAACAAATTACTTTAATGTTACATGTTAGGAGTTAAGTAACCACTTACATAACCGATACTGAGCACAATACTACTTACATAACAGCTTAAAGTAAGGCCAAAAAAATGTGTTACAAACAGGTCTGAAATAACACATTAAAATTATGCGCTTACTTACTGTATAAAAATATATACTTACTTCTTACAAAAAAAATTAAAATAAGATGTTATCGTCTTGGTTTTTTATAAATGCTAAAACGAAGCATATTCATATATCATTAATATTTACTCAGATTAATATAAAGTTAACAAAAAACATAAAAGATATTTCAGTCAATATGTATAAAACATAAATTATTTGTATCGAATATTTTAAATAGAAAATAACACTCATGTATCGCATTACATATAACTCCTTATTTTGAGGTATTTGAATACACCATCGGTAATAAGTGGATATTTCTATTAAGTGATCACGTATCACATTAAAAGTAACTCCTTATTTTACGGTTTTAAAATATCCCATCTGTAATAAGTCGCTGCTATTATTTAGAACTCATGTTGTGTATTACAAGTAACTCTTTTCTTTGAGGTGTTTAAATATATCATTGGTAATAAGTTGCTATTACTACCCAGTAGTTATGCAGCACATTATACGTAAGACATTACATTTTAGTTATGAAATAATGCAATGGTAAGGGGTATGGTATTACCAGGTAATGTGTTCTGTAATACCAACATATTACCAAGGTTTTGCTGGGCTAATCTAATCTCAGCTCATCCTATCTCAATTTTTTTTTTGTGGAAACACGTTTTTTTTTGTGGAAACACTTTTTTTGTGGAAACACTTTTTTTGTGGAAACATTGTTTTTTGTGGAAAGTTTATTTTTTTTTGTGAAAGTTTTTTTTGGAAACATTTTTGTTTTTTGTGGAAACTTTTTTTTTGAAGAAAAAAAATAGTTTTTTGTGCAAACTTTTTTTTTGTGGAAACATTTTTTTTTCTGGAAACTTTTTTTTTTGTTGATACATTTTTTTTGTTGAAACACTTTTTTTTTTGTGGAAAAATTTTTTTTGTGCACACTTTTTTTTTGTGGAAACTTTTTTTTTTGTGCAAACACTTTTTGTTTGTGGAAACACCGTTTTTTTTCGTAAACTTTTTTTTGTGGAAAATTTTTTTTTTGTGCAAACTTTTTTTGTGGAAACACTTTTTTTTGTGGAAACACTTTTTTGGTGAACACTTTTTTTTTTGTAGAAACTTTTTTTGTGGAAACACTTTTTTTTGTTGAAACACTTTTTTATCTATAAGACGGGATTTTTTGACATTTTAACGTACGTAGAGGCCGACCTGCACAAAAACCCATCGACTAGAAATCCAAATGTATGTACTTTGCGATGTGGGGTAATTCACTGAAAATATACTTTTCAAAATTTTCATTAGAAGTAGGTGGTTTAGAAGGCGTTAAGTGTTCTTCTTAATTAACTGCAAAACTAATATTTCATATCATTTCATAACAATTCGTGATTGTAAATAGAGTTTTTACAAAGATTAAACCAAGAATTGAAAGAGTCCGAAGGCATTATTTAAATATAAACTTTGCTAATCGCAATAATTTCGCAAAAAAATCAATAGTAAATGAAATCTGATGTTTTAAAAAAAAATAATTGTGTAATAGTACAGTAGATTTTTAGTGCAATGAAATATTTTTTTTTGTTCATTTTAAGTCTAAAGTGAACATAATTTGTTAACGGAATATAACATACACAAAAATTATGGATTTTTTCCAAATTGGCTTTGATATTTAAAATCGGACTTCGACTTACATATATTTAAAATTATTTTTTAAAAACCTTAAAAGAATTTTAAATTTTGACTTAAAGCGACTATATTTAGAAAAGTTATTGAGATATTGATACACACATATTTTTGAAAAATAGGGCACAGAATTAAGCTTAAACTCTGTAAAGCGTTTTCTTTTCGAGGCTATAGTTACTAAATTATACATTTGTTATTGAAAAAATCGGCTGAAAAAATGAAAAAAGTTAAATCGCGAATTGCGCAAAACCTAAAGCCAATTTGAACAAACTGGTTGCATATTCGAAATCAGCACCCCCTAATTATTATAAAACCACTGCAATAATAGTCACCTTTTTTTTGTAGAGCAGTGTTATTGGAAAGTAGAATTTATAGGGATATATGTTTTTTGAATAAAGCAAATCTTTTAAGGAAAAAACATCTATTTTATTTCAACAATGTGGCAATAGCTTTTGAGCAATTTGAAATTTGGACTTCATATTCGAATTTTTTTTTTTTTTTATTAGAGAAGCAACACTCATTAAATTTTTCCTGTTAATTAACGTGTTGCTTTATTTGGAAAGGGGATAAAGAAGTGATAGGAGGTGGCAGTGTTGCCAAGTCTTTTTTTACAAATCCCCCTAAGTTGTCCAAAAACACACCCTAAATTTGCTCTACCGCTAAAAACTTTCCCCTAAAATAAATTTTCCCAAAATTCAACAATTTTCTAAGTTTTTTTTTCAAATTATTTTTAATAAATGCACATTAATTGATTTTTTTGTTCTTGAAATAAAAAAACTTCGTTATATTTTAGCTGGTTTTCTTTTCTTTCTACACGCAGAAAAAAAAACAGGTGGAACTTTATCTAAGTGCTATGTAATTATACAACTACATAAGTTCGAAGTAAGTTTTACAAATTTCTAGCAAAATATATATAATTTTTGGGATATTTTCCATTTTGAAGGATTGTATATATTTTACAAAAAAATGTGGATATTTTACTAGAACTTTGTAAAACTAACTTGAAAATTATGCAGTTGTATAATTAAATAGCTCTTAGGTAATATTCCTCCTGCTTTTTTCTGTGTGTAGTCACAGCTAAAATTTTTCAACTTCAAAAATATGTAGGCTAAAAGAAAATAAAAATTTATGTGAAAAACTATCAACAATTTTGCAAAACCAATCATCGAACTCTAAAATTTAATTGCTTTTTAATTCAAAACTACCCCTAAAATGATTTTCTTACCCCCCAAATTTCCCCCTAACAAATTGGTATCCCCTAAAATCCCCCTAAGCGGTTGAAAACCCCCTAAATTTAGGGGGAAAACCGCCAAATTGGCAACACTGGGAGGTGGTGAAAGATGAGAAGCTTCAAATATGGCAACACTATAATTGCGCGAGATGTTGAATTTTAGAACAGTTGTTGCGCGCCATTTGATGGTGAGGTGGCGAACTTTTGTTGAGGCTGTTTATTTCATAGCCCTGTTATATTATTTTACTTCGGTGGGGTTAAGTGCCATAGGAATAGTGAAGGAGGACATAGTATTAGTAATAAAAAAATCATACACATTATTTTTCCAAATTGATGTTGCGGTCGTTGGGGATCGAACCCGCAACCACATGTATAACAGTTCAACGCGCTAAACATTACACCACAGCTCTCACATCGTCACCGTTATTTATTGTTAATTATTAAGGGTGTCTATTTGATTTTTTTACTTAAAAAGTAGAAAATTTGTTTTAACCTAAGCTTCCTCTGAATAATAGTTTTTGCAATTATTTATTTTTTATATAAGCTCCTAATAAGCATTCTCATCGAAGGGGGCTTTTATTTTGAAGATTTTTACATTAATAAAAAACATTGTATTATATTTTCATAAAAATATTTAATTCCTATACAAAACAAATTACATTTTAAAGTTTAAGGTACGCTAACAACGTAGCGGGCTTGCCCGATACGACAAAATTCGTTTTCGGTTTAACTGGCATCCCAAAAACTAGGACTAAGGCACGCCGCTAAATCTAGCGGGCTTGCCCGCTATTTTTTATAAAAATGCATACACGCGAATTTTGGTGTTATCTATTAATTATATTGCGAAAAGTATGTTATTTATACTAAATGATCGTTGGACAGTAAATAACAGCGTTGGCAGGCAATTCCGCTAAAACACCGTTATCGATTCAAAACCCTTTCAACTGACTACCATTACCCCCACAATATCGATACCGAAATACCCGGAATACCGTTATCCTTAAAATACCGTTACCGCAAGAACTGAAATACCGTTATCCTTAAAATACCGATACCGAAATAAATGAAATATCGATACCCTTAAAATACCGTTACCGAAATAAACGAAATAGCATTATTCCTAAAATACCATTACCGTTATTTTTAATTTTCTGCTTTTAGTAATTTCACGTGGTTATTGAGTATTTTTTGTAAATTAAGTTGATAAATTGTTTGTTTTTAATCTCGTTTGTTTTTTGTAAAAAAAATTGATGGATGCATCGAAATAACTGACTACTGTTACCCTTAAAATACCGTTACCGACAAGCACGTAGCTAAGAATTTATTTCGGGGGGGGGGGGCTTTTCAAAAAAAATTTTGTTTGATTTTTCCCATTATTTTTTTTTTGTTTACTGGGGAAGTTTATAAAATTTAAAAAAAACTCGTTATTTTAAATTAAGTGTGCTCCTTTACTTTTTGTGTAAAGTTCAATAAAATGAGAGTAAAAACAAAATCCTCTATCTAAAAGACAAAATTACCCAAAAGTACGGGAACGCACAAAATCACTTTTTTAAACCAAAACTATTTAAAAGAAAAAAATTAAAATGCGTATAGTTTATTCTCAAAAATCGCACAGAAACACATATTTTTTACATTTAAAAGTTTTTTTGACTTCGTTCATTTAATTTTTATATATAGAAGTTATATTTTGTGTATTTCTTTGCTTAATTAAAATTTAGAATTGTCGCAATGGTGTTATTTGTTTATCATTGCACCAGCTGTCCCTTTCACAATTTTTTTTAATAGTAAAAAGAGAAGTTAATAGTAGACAGGGGCAGAAAATTTTATAAAAATATCTGTAAAGCGGCGAATACATTAAGGAACATTGAGTAGGGAACGAAATATATCAAAAAATTTTGTAAACACGAATTGCACGAATGTCAACACGAACATTAACATACACAAATGCACATTCGTAAAAAAATGTTCCTTAATGTATTCCCCGCTTAAGAACCCAAAAATATCTCTTAGGGCCTAAAGGTTTTTAAAACTTGTTTAATATTACAACTAAGAGTGGCTAATAACCATAAAGGATAATTTAATTTCTAACGCATTTTCTAAGTTCTAAACTAAATTATATATTTCAAGTGTAGTTTGATTTCTAGGTGATTTCAATTTTCAAAAATTTCAGTTTTTTGTCAATATTTAAAATTTTCTGCAATCTGTTTTCTGACAAAATTTCGTAGAAGGATAGGTATTACACATTATATTTTAATACTTTTTGGACAAATTTGTAATTTATTTGTGAGGTTTCCATGTTCGATATAAGTTTTAAAAGGTCTCAGCAAAAAAACTTGAATGTAATGCTTTACTGCTTCACAAGTATCTGTTAGCGTGTTTTTACTGCATTTTTAGAAGTTAATCTGAACAACATCAACAAATCACTTCCTTCATTGCTTCTAAAGTATCCGTTAGTATATTTTTACAGCTTTTTTAGAATTACTTCTGAGTAATATCCAAAAAATCATTTAAGTATTGCTTCTAAAGAGTAATTGCTTTAAAGTGATCGTAAAAAGTGATTTTCGTATCATTTGGCATTTCCAAACAGAGGATCGCTGGTTCGATTCCCGGCGGGACCAATATTTTTTTTCCGATTTTTTTCTTATTCTATTACTTTTTTTTAAATATTTATAATTAATTTGTTTAAATTGAATATTTTTTTAATTTTTAAAAATATGTATATATAAAAAAATAGTGAGAATTTGCTTTTTATGCACCTGTAAAAATAGTACTGAAAACAATATTGAATTGGAGTGCACCTTTTACACTTGTTTAATAACGTGACGTCGCAAGTTCGATACCCGATGACGGCAATTAAAAACTTTTGTAAAATAATAAAACATAATTTTTTTGCGAAGAATGTTGAAGTTGGAGTACTCCTCTCCTATGACAACTCAATGTTAAAATTGTTAGTGTTTATGTTAAAAAAGTAGTACATACTCTAGATCATCAATTATAGCGCTTTTTCTACTGCCTCGGCATCTCTTTTTTTGCTGGGGTTTTATTACAATTTTATAGATTATCGGAAAGGTTAAATATTAAAAGTAAATTACATCATTATTATTTTGTTCTCCAATGGAGTGCGCCATTCCAATATGATCTTAGACTAATTTCAAAGCGCAATAATAATTTCAAGCCCGATGGTTCCAACGCAAAATGAAAGTAAAATTCTAGAGGATTTTGCAAAGTTAGCTCGGTTTTTTATTTTATGACCTCTTGAATTTCATTGTGGCGCGAAAGCCCAAAAATGTTGCAAGTTTTTAGATTTAGGAACGCTCTCGTGTTCACGAATAAGTTAAATTTCAACTGTTCTTTTCAACTATATTTTATTCGGAATTATCAAACAAACCACCGACATAATATAATCTTATACTGATAGAAAAATCCTGGAAAACAGCAAAGGTACTCAAAATTAGTAAAAAGGGGCCCTGCACAGAAAGCTTTTGAAATTAATAAATCCGTTTTGCTAAATATTAGTAAGTTAAGTACAGCAAAAATGCAACTGTTTTAGTAAAAATTATTTGAGTTAATTTCATTTAATTGATTTGCAAAATTTACCTTGTTAATATTGGGTGAAAAAATATTGCTAAATATTAGTAGACAAAAAGCAGTAAAGAAATTGTTATATATTCAAAAGTTAATTTATGTTTAAATTTAATTGAGTTGAATACAAATAATGAACTCTCCTGCTACAATAAACAGAAATATTTGATAGAAAATAGTAGACTACTTTCTGTAGTGTAGATTTTATTCGCATTAAAAAAATTAAAAAAAATATATAAATTTAAAATTCTTTGTGATGGTTTAGTCGACTAATTTCCAGTAAATTTTTTGCTGATTTTAGAAGCGTAGATTGTTATTCTCGATTAACTAAAATATAGCTGAAATTTTGTAAATTTAACAGATTTTTTCTTGCTGTTTGTATCTTTCTAATGTTTAGCAAACAGATTCTGCTGGATTCAGCTGTTTTTTCAACTGAAAAATTTCTCGAATGAACGATTGAATAAGTTCAAAAATAAAATTGATAGAAATGAACTGTGAACTGTAATGCCAAATTCTAGTCACTTTTATTCCGATTGTTTGTGTGTACAAAATATTTTATTTTGTGTGAAAATTTCCGAGTGTCCTCACATTTTTAATCACTATTTCTAATTTATTTTACGATAGACTAACACAGGCGATGCCCCTACTTAAGCTAGTGCATTGTGTTTGAATTAGGAAAATAGAATAGATTTCGACAATTTTTAACACCAAACTGCTAATAACAAACAATACACTCACAATATATTTTCCATAACCGATTGAGGTTTATTTAAAAAGTAATAGGAAAAGTTTGTTTTCAATTGAAGAATCAATTAAAATACATTGAAACATATTGTTTAACTTTTTTTGTCAACCAATAAAAAACAAACCAGAAAAAAATATGTATCGTCTGTAGGAGTTGTTATTTTCAGTCAAATATTCTATTTTTATAAAAAATTATTTAAATAATTTCGTTGTTTTCTGTTTTAAAACAAAAAATTCAAATATTTTCGGTGTTCTTTTTTGTTAAAATAGTTTGTTTATATACAAAATTATTTCAATTCAAATTACAAGAAATTCTTTACTCATACACACAAACATAGCAAATAAAAATATGAACGTGTCTGTTGTGTATGGTGTAGTGTTTTGAAAATCGAAACAAAAAAAAAACTTTCAAATATGAAAAAACAAACCACAAAATCGTTTTTTTTTACGTTTTGTCAGTTAAAAAATTGATGATTGTTTTAATAGACTTTTCAATTAATTTTATTTCTTTTCTGGATTGTTTAAACAATGTTTGAAAATAAATAGCAAAATGGTTTGAATATAATGAAAAATCAGTAGTCCTTTTTTTAATAGTGTTTTCAATTAATTTAGTATGTATTTTAGGTTGTTTTTAAGGATAAAATATTGTGAGTGTATGAATAAAAATCAACTGATAGTGCATCTTTGTGACGAGAACGTGATTAAAACAGACATATGTTTTAAGAGGCCATCAAATTAAAAACCGAGCTAGATTTGCAAAACACTTTGAGGGTTTTGTTTTACCAACGTGTACTTTCATTTCGCGTTTGAAACATTGAATCTGACCACGATGATCATTTTACAGGATCTTCTAAAACCGCAGAATCGAGTTTTCTTGGGACAAATCCGAATTTATATATGTATTTAATTTACAGTCACTTCCAGAATAAATTTCTTGTTTCTCCTAAAGTACGCTTTTTCATGGACAGTTAATAATATTAATTAAAAAAAATATGAAAAGCCAACATTATAATGCTTAACTTAGGAAGGAAAAAAAATTGTAAAACGTCGAATTATGCCAAATTATCACCTTAAAGTAACAGCTTGTGCTTGCAAACAGGAAACCTGTAATTTTTAAGGAAAACCGAGCGTTAATTTATCAATTTCATGTTTATATGACGAAATTTTATGTTTATATAATAAATATGACAAAAACTATTAGTACTAACAGTAAAAAATAGCCACTTATCAATTGAAAGTTGCGAAAAAAATTTCTGTTTCCTATTTGCAGTCACATTTTATAAATTTTTTCTCAGTAAAAGAGAGGATTGCATTCTATTTATTTTCTAGATATTTTCAAGATTTTAACCAAAAAAAAAACCATAGAAAACAGTTTCTATGGCCACCATAAATCTTAGAAAAATTTTTATAAAGCAGTTTTCGCAATTGGATTTAGAGTCTATTTTATTTATGAAAACTTAAGAAACTTGGCTATTTGGTATTTGATTTCAACATAAAATAAAAATTTTTATTACATTTTTTAAAAAATGTTGTTGCTTTCGACGGATTTTGTTACGTTTCAAAATTTGTCAAATCATTTCGGCTCGAGCCCCCAAGCCCGCCCCCCCTAGCTACGTGCCTGGTTACCGATATAAATGAAATACCGTTAACCTTAAAATACCGTTACCGAAATAACCCAAATATCGTTATCTTTAAAATACCGTTACCGAAATAACTCAAATACAGTTATCCTTAAAATACCGATACCGAAATAAATGAAATAGCGTTACTCTTAAAATACCGTTATAACATAAAATATCGTTACCCTAACGATAACCGCATTGGTTTCGGTTACCATCCATGGTAAATAATCATCTACTATAACAGACTTGAAGTTTTTCTGCAGCATGTAACATTCTCGAGATGAAAAAGGATGTCTTTAATAAGATTTGAAAAAATATTGTAAACTCCGTTTCTAATTTTTACACCAAACTGTTTAACGAGTAAAAAAACGATGGCATATTTCGATTCACCTTGTAGGCATCATACGATTTTGTTTCGGAAATAAAATTCGGACAAAGCGTTTCTGAAAGAAAACGAAAAAAGTAACCAAATGTAAACTCCGTAACCAAAATGGTTTGCATCAGATTGCATTGAAAAAAATGTAGGTAAATGTTTAAAATATTTTAAAATAACCATAAACAGAGGTGATTCAACTAATATTTGTACGTCAAAAGCCGATTCAGCTAATAGTTTTGCCTCAAATCAAAAAAAGTTATCACTTTTTTACCCTAAACTGCTGGAGCGAAAAACGATCGATTTTGCATTTCATTGTTTTGGAATCGATATTTTGAGCCATTACTGATATTAGTTTGACAAATTAAATTTGTTTCACACAATTTAATAATTTTTTGATCGCGAAATGTTATGTTTTTAATATATTATTTTGTAACTTCGCAACCGCTGATTGGATTTTAAAAAAATTTATATTTTTGAAAAGCATTTAAAAGGAGCAAAAATACAAAATTAAATTAGCGGAATGAATTGTATTTTTATTCGCGAAACCGCCAATTTGATAAACACAAATTGTATATTAATGAAAAGCATGATGAAAACCAAAATACGAAAAACTAATAAATTGAAGAAAATTCGTACGCTATTTTTTTTGTTATATCTTTTGCTTGCGAAAATGTAAACTCCGTTACCACAAAAAAAAATTAAAATTGTGCAAAAAAAGTTATTGTAGAAGAGATTTTTAACAATTAGGTTTATAATGGCTAAACTTACTGATTCCATTAAGAAAAAACCGAAATATTAACAATTTTGGTTTCTCACAAATTTGGCCCAAAAATTTATATATTTAAAACATTTTAAATATTTCAAAAACCTAGCTAAGTATTTTACTTAATTACATATTTCATATATTTCAAAATATTTATATTTCACTTTTGAAATATTAATATTTGTTTACTTACTTCAAATTATTTGAAGTAAGTAAGCAAACAGCTCTACGGCGGCAGCGCAACGACTTTGTACCATTCGACTTGCAATTTCGGGAATGTGTATTTATTTTTAGGAAAAAAATCTGTTAAAAATTAAACCTCTTGTTAAAAATCCAGGAAAACTCAATAGTTTAACAACAATTAAAAAGTTGCAGTTAAATCTGTGGTGGAAGTTTTGGTTGTAGAAAACTAAAGTTAAAAGTTAAAACAGAAAAATCAAAGCTTCTACTGATGGTAAATATACAATGTAAAGCCCAAATTAGTTTGGAAGTATCGTAAAAAAAGTAACGTATCATTCTCATAATGAATAAAAAGAGTATAAAAAATAAAAATATTGTATTTTTTATCCTTTTCTTGTGCATAGAATTCAATGTCATGTAATAAAATATAAAGTTTCTATTTTCAACAGAACTTTTTTACGATTTTACTTGACAACAGTTTCAATGCATAGAAAAAAGATAAAAATATATTTCTATATTATTTTAACACATTGAATTGATTACAGATACGTTTTTTTACTTTACGATTAGACTAATGAAGCCTTTAATCTAAAAATAATGTGGATAAATCGACTAGAAAAATTTAGAGCAAAACCCATAAAGTTTTATGACTTTTTTAGGAAAAATGTAAAGAAACCTGGAATTCAATTTATTAGACAATGATGAGGAAGAGAAGGAAGAAGAACAAAAATTTACAAAAGATAAAACGTCTCAGAATTCCAATGAATCTGATGATGATGAAAAATTTCATAAGCCTTCAGCAGATTTAGAATGTGCCAGAGATGAAAGTGATTTTGAAGATGATGAAGAATCAGGCGTTGGTGCAAATGGCACACAAAACATTAAATCATTAGAAAAAAGTAATTTACCCATAGCCATTTCATTTCACGTTTCCTCGTTCTTCGGTACCTTGACATAAAACTAAGAAATGGAATAAAGTTCGTGGTTGTCTACGTTATTATTTATGTAACCTATTTGATTCGTTTAGTCGAATATGTTTCAAGTGCCAATATTCTATCAGTTTTATTAAAACATTTACATCAAATGGCAGGTATGGTTGCTCCATTTGCAACATTGGGTAAAACCATATTGAAGAGACCACTTATTTTGAGAGTGGTATGATTCCTTTTGTTTTTAAAACAAAAAATGAAAGATTTAGCATTTCAATATTTTTGTCATTATTTATTCAAAAAAAAAGAATTAAATAAATATATATGCCAATAAAACAGTTGCCATTAAATCTATTCATGTCGAAAATCCAACAGGTAATGTAATATTTCAAATGGTCTCATAAAAATAGGAAAACTAAACTATAATTAAAGATATTTACATATATTCCTTAATTTGATGTTTCCTTTAGTATAGAGTTTGCTAAAAACCGAAAAATTTTAAAACCGCAGTTTCGATTTTTCAAAATTATAAAACCGCGAAAACCTCGGTTTCGGTTATTTTTCGGGTTTCTTGTGATATTAATAGAATTGTTTTAAAATAATTTAATATGTATGTATAACAATTAAATATCTTAATACATTCAACATATTTATTAAAATTTGATTGATTTCCTCACTCGAATAAAGGCAATAAAAATAATTTATAACGGAAACCGTTATAAATTAAAATTTTTTATTCTTTTTTCGGCAGATTAAACTGTATTTAAAGAGTTTAAATTTGGAATTTAGCAATTTGTTTAAAACAATATAAAGTTAAAATTGTATACAATAAATTTCGCGGAATACGAAATAAAACTTCTTGAAAAATAAGCGGTGAAAATCTGAACTGAATACGTGAAACTCAATACCTCTTAAACTACATGACTTATGGCGCAATTTTTTTCTAAAATTATAATCCTCAGCTTATATTGTCTGTGGTAGTAAAAACAAAAAATCTTTAAAGTAATATTTAATGGAGATTAAATTCAGAATTTTGTAAAATAGGAGCTGAACCCTTTTCGAAATTCTAGGCTCAATAATATGTAATTTAATTAATTATTTTAATTGCTTTAAGTATTTGCTAAAACCCGACTTATTTTTTTCGGTTTTCGGTTTTGAGGCCTCAAAAACCGCGGTTTCGGTTTCGATTAAAACTGAACAGCAAAATCTTCTTAAGTATAGTGTTCTACACAGAAGCATGCTATCGTTAAGAGTATTACAAGAATTACCCATTATACTTGTGCTTATGTATGGGATTTATAAAAATGCTGATCACCCAGAAGTATCTGAGGCAACAAGTTGAGTTTAGGGTCACAGCTCCAATTTTTTTGTCGGAAACCCCTATTTTGGGTGTTATTTGGAGTCAAAGTTAAAACATTATTTATTATCGGATTTGGATAATATGAGCACCATTGGAAAGGTAATTGAAATGGCTTTAATATGCCGTAAAAACTATTAATATTTATTAACCCACTACAAGCCGGTTCCGTTTATTTTTGAGCGAGTTTTTCGAGAAAATCCTTTGAATATCAAAAATGTGCTTATATAATGGTATGATTTGTTTACACCAAATTGAGGTACAACTTTAATTTGAGGTACAACTTTTATTTTTAACCCTTGTAGGTGCAAGGTTGAGAGGGGTTAAAGTTACTTTTTTTGTTAAATAAAAATTGAAAGAAAAAAAGTAGTTAAATAGAATTTTTTGTTTTTTTTTTATCATAAAAATAATCAAGTTTTATTTCATTTCATTTCTTTATTTTATAAAGTCTATGGATAACAATGATCCTTACAGACTACTCGCTAAAAATAAAATTAAAAAACTAAAACAAATTATTCAAATAAAGTTTAAACATATCTTTTGAATAACTAAAATCTAAAACAGTATTATTCTCTAACTTATTAAAATTAATCTCAGATCTAATTAAGGGTTCATTTAACGAATAATTCGTTTTATGTATACCTATGAAAAAATAGCCATGGTTTCTTAAAGATCTAGAGGGAACATTAAAATTTATAAGTGATAATAAATCAGGGCATTTTATATTTGAATTCACTATATAAAATAAAAATAAAAAATATTGGATTGACCTCCTATTCTCTAGTGTTTGCAAATTAATTAAATTGCAACGAATATTATAGGGTACGTGTTCAGTAAAATTAATAGAAGAAAGAGCAATTTTCGCAAATCTTCTCTGAACTCTCTCCAAATGGTTAATATGACAAGCATTGAAAGGGCTCCAAATAACAGACGCATATTCCAACTTCGACCTAACAAAGGAACAATATAATAATTTTCGAGTGTAAGGATCCTTAAAATCCTGGCAATTTCTCCTCACAAAAGACAATAGAGCATACGATTTAGGGATAATATAATCTAAGTAATTAACAAAAATTAACTTTTGATCAAAAATTACACCTAAGTCTAAAACCTCACATACCTTACTTATAATTTTGGTATAAATTGAGTAATTAAAAGGGACTGTTAAAACTTTCCTGTGAAAACATAAATAAAAACATTTGTCAACATTAAATTGAAGTTGGTTACGATCGGACCACGAAACTAATTTATCAAGGCTGCTTTGGATTTCCAATGCATCCACAGAATTGCGAACACGATTAAAAAATTTTAAATCGTCTGCTTAAAGTAAAAATTTAGAGTTATCAAAACAAGAAGCGATATCATTCATATATAATATAAAAAATACAGGTCCTAAAATACTTCCCTGGGGTACACCAGAGGTAGCAACATTAGGAAGAGATAAGAAATCATCAATGTTGACAGAACAAATACGATTACTCAAATATGAGCAAAACCAATCCAAGACACTTGAATGGAAACCAATTTTATCCAACTTGGCAAGTCGGATGTTGTGAGGGATTCTGTCAAATGCCTTGGAATAATCAGTATATATGGAATCAATCTGATGTCCTAACTCAAAATTTAAAATGCAATATTGAGAAAAAATTGCTAAATTAGTAGTGGTTGATCTACCACGTACAAAACCATTCTATTCCTGAATAATTATAGGCTCAACGAAAAAGATATTTTAGAAATTACTGAATGTTCAAACAACTTTGAAACCGTCGATAATTTAGATATCGGTCTATAATTTCTAATATTAAATCTATTACCAGATTTAAATACTGGAGTTATTATTGAAAACTTCCATCTGTCCAAAAAAATTAACAAATTAAATGACTTATTAAAAGTAAGTTTAAGAGGAAAGAAAATTGATGAACTGCAATTCTTTATAAAATAAGAACATAACCCATCTGAATCGCAACCAAAAGTATTCTTCAGATAAGAAATGCCAGAAATTACATCGGAATCCGATAACTGTAAACTAGCAAACTGACCAGCGGTAGCTACATTTTCCAAAACAGAAGTATCGAAGGCATTATGTTCCTCAGCAAAGAATGAAATAAACATAATAAAAACAAAGCTTAAAAAATCGATCAGTTGGACATTTTAGAAGAGACAATTCAGTTTTTGTCACAACAATTTGATGACATGGTAAAAGACACAGCTGATAACAAAAAAAAGTTTGAGGCTCTACAAAAAGAAAATAAAAATTAAAAAATCGAAATAAACAATCTAAAATCTTCCATTAAGCTTTTAAACGACAACCGGGTTAAGAATGACTGCCTTATGAATGGTGTTGAAGTTACTGATAGCTCTGATCCTGTTGAAACCGTCGTAAAAATTATGAAAGATGTTGGTGTGTTTTAAAGCCTATTGAAATAGATGATGCTTATTTTATTAAAAAGAAAGATGATGGAAATAAGAAGCAGTCTATGGTGGTTAAATTTACCAACAGGAAATCAAAAAAAACTATAATGTCGACCAAGCCAAAGCTAAAAGATAGCGATAAATCAATCTTTATTAACCATTATTGAAGTAAAGAAATATTAACTTTACTTAATTATGCCAAAAGTTTAAAGAATGTTGGTTACCGCAGGGTGTACCCTTTGTACGGCAAAGTTTACATAAAAAGAAGTGAGCTATCAAAACCAAAAATCATACAAAATATAGAGGATGTAGATCGGCTATTATTAGAGTCAACTCAACAGAGAAGATCATTAAACCGCAGTAATGTTATTAACAAGGACACTAACGATAGCGATGATGATGCTGATGATTCATACTTGTCACCTGTGTAGATGAAAGTTTAGTTTATTATGTGGAAAATAAAGGAAAATAATAATTTTGTCACTTTAATAATAGTTAGTTCTCAATAATTTCTTGATTTATAAAGAGTTCCTTTTATTACACCAGTAAAGTATTTCATCAAATTAAAAACATTTATTTCAATAAAGCTAAATTTCTTTTTAGTATAGCATACATGGGAATTTTTCATTTCCATTGAATTTTCATTACCATTAGTTCATACTAATGACAATGAAAAAAATTCCATTACCATTTAATGGTAATGAAATATTTTTCATTAGAAAAATCATTACTAATGGTAATGAAATTACACTAATGTATAAAAAAACTAATTACAATTGATTAAAAACCATTTGTTTACAAAAAAAATTCAGACAAATGAAAACGAACAACAGGTTTGGCCAGGGAAGTTATAAAACATAATTTATTAAGGAGGATCCATTTAATTCCGTTAAACTCTACCTGGATACAAATAACAACGGAATGGAAAGTAATATTTAATTTCAAATGAGCATGAGCCTGAATGAGCATATTCCATCTTCGATTTCAGCGAGTTTTACTCCATTTTTACGTTTTTCTGTCAATGGCAATTATTTTTTTTAATTTATTCATTTTCAATGGTAATGAAATTTAAAATCATTGTCATTAATCAATGAAATTAAATTTTAGAGTCATTACCATTAATTAAAAAAATGGTAATAAAAATAATTTCATTACAATTGATATCAATGTAATGGTAATAAAATCATCAATTAATTAGTCCACCTAATTAATTAGTCCCATGTATGTAGTATAGTTTATATTTTCAACACTTGATAAACTTGTCTAACATAATGATTATGTGATATACAATAAATATAAATTTGTTTACATTTTATTTTTTAATATTATAATTTCTTTTTTAATTTTTTTCTCTTTTTTATACATATATCTAAGATATTAACCATTGTAATTTAGAAATCATGTTGCCAGCTAGCCTCAATAATGCCCTTGTGGCGCTGAGGCGCTATCATTGTTTGAAAATAAAAATTATGGTTTTAAATAAATAAAAAAAATAAAAAATTTGATTTAAAGTAATCAGCGAAAAGATTAGACGATTCCATGGAACCATTAGAAATCCTTTCATCAAAAAACACAGATGAAGGGACTATTGATTTGCCATTTTTAGATGGTATAAATGACCAAAAAGATTTGGGATTTACATTAATCGAATTCTCAAATCCTAAGATATATTGTTTATACAGAAATCTATCCAAAAAATAATAATTAAATAATGATTATATAACCTCAAATGTTCAGGATCATTACTCAATTTGTGCTTGTTAAAAAATTTATTACTTAATTTTTTTAATTTCTTCAATCCTGGTGTATACCAGGGTAGTTTATGAGCTTTAGGCCTCAATTTTGGCACATATGCAGTACAAATTTCGAACACCTTTGTAAGAAATAGTTCACAGCAATCCACGAGAGATTTACCACTAAATAGGTCAAACCAATCATTAGAACTAAAAGCATTATTTATCAAAGCATAATTACATAATTTAAAATTATAAGATACCTTATTATTTAACTTAACATTATCATAAACATAAAACTCTATCATAATACTTTATTTTCTTTATTTTTTTTAACCGCTATTTTCGCATTTTCTGTTAAAATTTAGCGAATAATATGACTGAAGATGAAGCTATAATAGACACTCTTTATTTTTAAGATTTAAATTTTAAGTAGGTTATAGAAATATCTTTCACTAGGACCAAAAATAAGACCGATTAGGTAACCCATTGAGAAATAATAAACTTTCAACAGACTTTTTCATGGTGAGACTAGAATTTCGCAAAAAAATATCCATATTTGAAAAGAATAAAAAATCAGGCGATTTTTTTCTGTCTCTTGAAAAGTTTATTATTCCTCAATGGGTTAACTAATCGGTCTTATTTTTGGTCCTAGTGAAAGATATTTCTATAACCTAATAATTGACATCAATTTTTTTGAATTAATGTAAAAGAAAAAAAGTAAAAGTTTGACCAGAGAAACAAGCCAGCCGCCGTAAGCCGTTTAAGCCGCCGCCGCCGGTCATTATTGCTCCAGCCGCCGCCGCCGATTTTTTTCGGCTCATTTCGGCTGGAAGTATCAATTTTCCAAAATAAGAAAATTAAAAGCAAATGTC
Organism: Leucophora obtusa; assembly: GCA_949987735.1. Taxonomy (NCBI): domain Eukaryota; kingdom Metazoa; phylum Arthropoda; class Insecta; order Diptera; family Anthomyiidae; genus Leucophora; species Leucophora obtusa. The sequence goes on from OX465295.1 coordinate 144,871,920, forward strand.
ATTTTTAAAACAAATTTTCTACTACATCATTTCCTGAACCATCAAGAGTATTTTTTTTTTACTTAAGAAAAAATAAAAGAACCAGTTTTATAGTCAGAGCTAAGAAGGATTTTTTGTCATAAATATTTCTTAAGTTGGAAGTTTTGCTTGAAAACTTCTGACAGATTTCGCTGAAATTTGGATAAGCAATAGGGGAGAGAATCCAAATGAACAATATACATATATACTTTTTAAATGACCAAGTGTAGATTGTAGGCAGAGCTTCGAAAGAATTAATTCAATTTTAGGTTAATTCGCACAAAACCAAATTCAGCTTTAGAAATTGAATATATATCATTCCATCAAAACATTCCTTTATAATTAATTCATAGGTTTCATTCCCAAAGTTTAATATTAAATAGAATGCATTCTTATGTTGAATACATTCCTCATAGAATTACAATCAATATAAATAATTAATTTTTTCATTAATTCTAATCTTTTACAAAATGGCTTATCAAAATTGTCATTTTATTAAATCAGTAAAAGATCTAAGGTATGAATATACCAACGACTATATATACTAAAGACAAACCACCAGCCTCAACTGCTGTTAAAAAGTCTCTTTAATTTTATATGCAAACTGGTTTTAAGAGAAACAGTTTTTAGTGTTTTTTTAATGCGTATTTTTTAATAGTAATAAGCAAAATTTTGTGCTAATTATACAAAACTAATGCAGAGAACATATCAAACAACACAAGTGCACTTTATAATTTAATTAAAATTGCTGTAAAACAATAAAAATAATTAATTAAAAATACCACTTTTTCACGTTTTTTGTTATTTTATATTGAAACTCTCTTAAAACCAGTTCAGTTTTTCAGATGAGAGCCGTGGATAGTGCCTGAATATACTAATGATTCTGATAACACTTTAGTTTATAATTACAAATTAAATGAAAATGTGGCTTATTTTAGGGATTTAATATTGATATCATATACTCAACCCATAAAAATAATTAAAAACGCAACATTTGTTATAAACTTTTACAAACCGAATGAAACGTGAAAGATCATTATAAAAAGAATGAATTCATGAAAGAATTCATTCACTATGCATGAAAATTTAAAGAATGAAGCCAGTGAATGAATTCATAAGGAATGGTATAATCGTAAGATATATTAGTAAATTTTAATTAAAAGTCCAAAAGTGAATTAAAGAATTAATTCATTCGAATTTATGGTCGTAGGTTTGGTTAAGTAGATCACATCACATTTTTCAGAAATCTCAGTACACCTGAAATTATTATCAAAAGACACATTTTTAAGACATTGCGGACGAAGATATTTACAATAATCGACGCTGTTCTGAGTTCCGCATCTACAAAAAAATTCTAAAGTGAAACATTCCGAATTTTTTTGCTGTTCCGTGATCCGTGATGATGATGTTTCGGAACTAAGAACAGGGGTGAATATCTGAATTTTTTAACTTTTCTTCTAAGTTTTTCAACTTTGACATATTTTCGAGCATAATTTTTTTCGAACCATATTTTTTTTCTAGTTTATTCTAAAAACACATTTAATTTTGAGTGAAAATAGATTTTGTTTATTTCTAAGTTCCGAATCCACATAAAAAATTCTAAAGTGAAACATTCCGAATTTTTTTTGCTGTTCTGTGATCCACATCCGAATTATTTTCTACGTTTTATTTCGTGTTGGAAAAGCTAGGTGAAAGTAAAAGGAATATTTTGTTGCAAAAATTAATATGTTAAAATTTATTTTAAAATTTGTTGAAACAGTCAATTTCCGACATTTTGAATTTTGTGTGATTTTACAAAACCACTCTAATTAAAAAGTTTCGGAATTCAGAACAGGGGTGATAGTGTCAAAACTCTGTTTTGAGCGACTTCAAGCACTTAAAAATTTGAAATTCAGCAATTTTTCAACCGATTTTAAATATTGTAACGTTTTCGGAAAGACAAAAAATTTAGCTTTCCAAATATATATAGAATTATTTATTTGTAACTGAAATATGTTGACAGTTTTTTTTTTAAATATTAAAATTAATTTTTTTTTTAATTTTTATACTTTGACGGCTTTTTTACAGTATTAAACAATTCTTTACTATTTTAATTCATTCTGAAAGTGGGTTTAGTTCTTAGTAAAATCAGATTCTTTTGTTTAAATTAATTGAAAATTGAAAAAGTTATCGTAATTTTTCTAAACATTTAATTTCAGCAACTCGAGGTTCTTGTTTGCACAATCATTAAGGTTAATATTTTCAATTTTCTTATAAATGCAGAGATTCCATGTTTATAAAAAAATGTATAACTTTGACAATTTTAAAGCGATTAAAATAGAATTTCATTTTTCCCTGAATAAAGAATAAATTAGATAAAAATTAGTTTTTTTTTAAACAAAATATTGCAATTAAAAGCCGTCAAAATTAAACAAAATAAGAAAAAATTAAGAAAATCAGTTTTATTTGAAAATATTTCCACAAAATTTTGTTGAATATATAAACATATGTATATATTTGGAAAGCCCAACTATCTCTCCTTCTAGCTCCGTTCAAAAACTAAAAATCCTAAATCCTAAATAATTCCAAATTTTTTGCACAATTTTCTACTGCTATATTTTGGAAAAAATCTTAAACATCTTTAAAATACGTGTATAATGTTCTATCAAGCCGATCAAGCCGCCGCCGCCGCCGATTTTTATCCGGCTCAACCTTAATCGCCGCCGCCGCCGATTTTTTGCTTGCGCCGCCGCCGCCGATTATTTTGATCGGCTTGTTTCCCTGAGTTTGACCCCTAATAACTTTGTTGTTTGATAGGTTAAAAAGTCGAGCTATATCTTGAATGGAAGGTGTAAGTCTCGAAAATAAATTAATAAGTCCAAATTATATTGTTATACGCAATATTCTTAAATAAACCCCTTTTTTTAAAAAAAGAAACCTCTAAAAATTAAAAATTTTAAACTGGGCCTTAATGGGTTAATTGGTATAAAAGGCTTTGATGTCATATGAAAGATATTATAAATACCTGCCATATGGTGCACGTACTGTCCAAATCTGACCTCAAATCACGGAGTTATAAGCAAGTCCAACTTCGAAATTTGAACCAAAATAACTCTCGAGATAGGTCAGACCAACAAAAAATTTTTTCGTTTGGAATCCCAATAAAAAGTTTTACCTTTGGACCTGATAGGAGTTGTGCCTGTAAACTTAAACTTTAACCAAAACTTTTTTAATTTTACTAATGTTTAGTAAATTTTTTTGCTAATTTCAGCAATTTTATTTCCATTTTAATTTTGCAGAAATGTTACTAATATTTAGTAAAATTTGCAAAATTGTTCTATAAAATTAATTTAACTAATTTTATAAATATCTAGTATAAAATTCGGCAGATTTTAGCAAATCGATTCCCATTATGAGTTTACGAAAATTATACTAAATTTTAGTAACTATTCCAAATTTTTCTACTACTTTCGCCTTACTAATAATTACAGACATGTTTGCTGGCCTAATATTAGTTAATTTTTGCTGTAATATTACAGTTTTTTCTGTAACTTTTATAGACTTTTTTATTTGAGTTTACATATGTGATTGTTTTTTAGGAACAATCACTAAAGCTATCATTTTTATTGTTTTCTTAGGAGAATGTTAATTAATTCTCAAATTTAATATAAAATTAGTCCTAAATAAATAATAATAAAAAAAATGAAATATATATAATAAAAATGGGTTCAACTTGTTTGAACAATAATGAATAAAAAATAATTACCCGATTAAAAAAGTTTTGATATAATCATATATTATTTTATGTAATTGCATATAGTAACTTATAGTTACATATGGCCACATATGCTTTTAAATTCAAGCAGATATACTTTTATATAGTCATATGTTAGATATTTTTTCCTCAAAGGTTTTAATATGGAGACATATGTGATTTTATATTATTACATATTGGCCTACATACATATATATGTATGTGCTATATATAAGTACATAAAGTAACATATAAAAGATATAATTACATGTACGTTTATATATAATTTAGTATGACACTATACATATTAATATAAAACTATGTGGATCCATTTAAGAAATATTTTATAATTTGTGTTAGTTATTATTATATATTGACGAATATGAACCCATATATAACTTATAACGTTCTTTATAAAATCATCTATAATTATATATCTTCCCACATAGGCAATTTTTTCAAAGTGATTTTATATAAAATTATATAAGGTCCATATAAAACCGTATTATATTATATTTGGTTCCATGTTATCAATGATTTTGAACTAGTTTTTAATTACAAGGGATTGGCATGTGACACAAAATATTCGTGAATCACGTTATTCACACGTGATCGTGAGTAATAATTACTATACTTAAGTGATTCGTGCGTGAGCGTGAGTAAGAATAACCCGTACATGATTCGTGTGTGAGTTTATTTTTTGCATCATATGTTTTTAGTAATTTTTACTGTTTTGCGTGTGAATTTTCTGATTGTAAGTTTTTAATATACTCATGTGTGCTGAGTAAGAAACGAAATGCTCGTGCGTGAGTAATTTGTTTTTTTTTTTGAGCATGAGTCAAAAATGGCTTACGCACCGCACCCATAACATTAACAACACTGAATCTTTAATACGAAATTCTCTATACTATAACGTACACTTTAACTGATTTCTTATATCTTGGTTGTATATCATAATCCTATTAACTTTAAAATTTCAGTGTTAACTTTATTTTAAAATTACTAAATTAAAAAACATTTTTTTTCATGTTTATTGCACTGTCATGATAAATCTGGATAAAAGTAATGAAAGATTTATCGAAATTATAAGATCTCCAGCAGGAGATAATTACACATGCAATTACACAATTACATGTAATTGTAATTGAAAAAAAAAAACTCATCTATAATTAAATATTATTTGTAATTGCAATTCAAAAAAGAAAAATTACAAGTAATTGAAAATTTGTTTTTATTTAAAAAAATTATTTTTGTATGTATATTGTTAGATATGGTCCTATATAATATGATAAAAAGTATAAGGTTAATATTTAGATATAATTGTATCAAACTATGTCCACTTTTATAACATTTTATATAATTTTATACAAAAAGATATAATTTGATGTAATTGGATGAGGACAAAATTCGGATACAATTGTATCGAATTGCATAAAATTGTATCAAATTGTACCAAATTGTATACAATTGTATACAATTCGATACAATATGATACAATAAAACGTTCTCATTTTTCGGATATAATTATATCTAATTACATAAAAGATAATATATAATTAAATATAACTTCATATGGCTCCATATCATTTTTTTTACTTGGGTAATATTGATCTCAACTCCTCAAAATATTGGCAATATTATTAGGTAATTAGCAATATTAAAAACATGCCTTATTAATATAAATTAAATTTTACTGATTGAAAAGCCAGTAGTATAAATTTTAAAGTAGTAAAGCTTGGATTAGGTTTTCGTTTAATATTTGGAGCTAGGCAGCAATTAAGTAATATTATTACGCTTATTTAAGCGTTTACTTTACTAAAATTTGCTCACCCAAAATTACATTAAAAGGCAGCAAAAATAGAACTCAAAATTATTAACAACAATAAGTGTGTTGTACTAAAATAAACAAATTTTCAGATGAGATAAAAAGGTTTAAAATTACACTGTGGAACTAAGGGCTGCATGAGTGCAATCGGTTTGTTGTAGTCATTAAATCACATGGTGCTAGTGTGTGTGCATTACGATTTAAACCACCCTGTTACGACTAGACAACAAATCAAAATGTAAGCGAGCTTAAGCATTAGACATGGCAACGAAAAAAATAATAAGTGATTGTTGTGACACACGATAGTTCGCTACCATAACATAGCAATTAGTACTTTGAACTAGTGTTTAAGTATCGCAATGAATGCTATGGTGCGATGGTGTGTTGTGTTATAATATGTAGGTTTTATAAAAGGAAAAAGTATAAAAGTACACTCAGATAAAAAAGTTAGTAGTTAGTTGTTCTTTATTTTCAATTCAATGTTTGTTTTACAATTTTTATATTATTATATAAAAAAGTTAGTAAAAAAATAAATTAATAATGTTAATGCATAATAAATTATAAAAACAAAAAAAAATAATTTATATTAATTCTTATTAAATACAAGAAAGTTAAAAATCTCTGCGTTGTAATTGTTTTTAATATAAACAATTATAATGCAGAGATTTTTAAGTTTCATACATACACTAGCGGGCGCAGCCCGCTACGGTGTTAGCGTGCCTTAAAGTTTAGGCACAGCCCCCCCCGACAATTTTTTTTAAATTCGCTTTTTATTTAAAGTACAGTTTTTATAATAAAAGCCTTCACCCAGCCACCACAAATAAATAATTCTGCACAACAATGGGTTTAAAATAAATAAATATTTGATCACTTTTTCTCATGAAAGTGGATTGTTAGTAATTAATCCATAATAAATTGCAATATACGTGTGTATGTTAAGATAATTTGGTAAAGTGCGAACTTATGTAGATAGACCAGTAAGTAGTTTTGTTCATTTGTGTTTTGAATGAAAATAAATAACGTAAAGCAGGGTTGGAAAGCATTTTATAATATTAAAAATAGCGGGCAAAGCCCGCTACGTTGTTAGCGTGTCTTAAAGTTTTTTTTTTAATTCCAGTTTATGTAAAGGTAGACCTGGCAATTCAAGTAAATTCACAAATTCAGTTGGAAAATTTACGGCGTCGGTTTCTTCCACCGGTGCTTCGTTACATGAAGTTTAAATATCGGAATATATAAGTTCCATTCCTTTTCTAAGGTTTTTTCTCTTTTAGAAAATTTGTTTAACTTTTTGGAGAGTATGTTTCAATGCTACATAAGTTTCATATTCCGTGGATAGTGTTTGAACAGGTAATTCCCTCTTCCAATCCATTGTCTATAATTTTAATTCCACTCGTTCAACGTTTATATCCATTTCATTCCACTTGTGTAGTGTTTCAATTCCACTCGTTTCCTATTTAGTTTCTTAATTTTAGTGTTTCATATACACTTGTTCTTTAAGTTTTAGGTTTCTAGCTAAAGACACAGACGTTAAGGGGGGGGGGCAATTTTCCCCTTTTGAACCACGTTCGTGTCCAAAGTCCTAGAAATGCCATGTCGATAAGTTAGCCCATACTCCAAGGAAAACATATTATATATTACAGGTTTCTAGCCGAAGGGTTCGGTTAGGCCATCAAGGGGGAGAATTATTCCGTTTTTACCTCTCCCGGTAGGAATTTCCAAAAATTCCGTCTTAGAGGACGTCTGCGTTGGAGGAGGAACCTACTACATACATAATTTTAGGTCTCTATATCCAGCAGTTTGGCCAGGCCGTCAAGGGGGAAGTCTTTTCCTATTTTACCCCTCCCGGTATTAATTTCCAAAAATACCATCTTAGGGGACGTCAACGTTGGAGAAGGAACCCAATTTAAGATCCCTGGTTCCAGCAGCTTGGCCAGGCCGTTAAGGGGGAGACTTTTCCTGTTTTTGACCCTACCTGTAGAAATTTCCAAAAATCTCATCTTAGCGGATGTCTACAATAGAGGAGGAACTTTAATACCAAATTTCAACTTCCTACCTCCAGCGGTTTGGGCAGGCCTTTAAGCGGCACTTTTCGCTTCATTAATCCCCATTTTTGCAATGTCCCTGTCCAAAAAGCACCTTCCCGGTAAGTGACCCCATACTCCAAGTAACATATGTTTTACATTTCAGGTTTCTAGCCAACTTTTACTATTTGTGCCCCTCTCGGTAGGAATTTCCGAAAATCCATCGACAGGGAATTTCAGCTTCCTAGTTCCAGCAGTTTGATCAGGCTGTCAAGGGGGACACTTTTTCTTTTTTTGTCCCTCCCGGTTGGAATTAGGCTGGAAGAGGAACCTAAGTACCGAATTTCAGCTTCCTAGTTCCAGCAGTTTGAGCAGGCTGTCAATGGGGACACTTTTTCTTTTTTTGTCCCTCCCGGTTGGAATTAGGCTGGAAGAGGAACCTAAGTACCGAATTTCAGCTTCCTAGTTCCAGCAGTTTGGACAGGTGGTTAAGGGGCAACTTTCCCTTTTTGAGCCCCCATTTTATAACGACCCTGTCCAAAATTCAAAAAAGTATCTTTCTAATAAGTTAGCCCTTACTCCAGGGACCCACATTTTAAGCTTCAGGTTTCTACCCCATGGGTTTTTAACGGCCCCCAAGGTGAGGCTTTTTTTCTTTTTGCCCCTCCCTTTAGGAATTTACAAAAATTCCATCTTCGCGGCTATCTGCGATGGATGAGGAACATTCATACCAAATTTCAACTGCATTGCCTAAGCGGTTTGGGCAGGCCGTTAGTGAGGACATTTTTCCCTTTCAACCACCATTTTTACTACGTTCCTGTTCCAAAATAGAAAAATTACGTTGCCGGTGAGTTAGTCCTACTCCAAGGAATACATAATTAAAATTTTAGGTTGGCCAAAAGGGATTGGGCAAGCCGTCAGGAGGAGACTTTTACCTTATTTCCCCTACCGATAGGAATTTCAAAAATTCCGTCTAAGCGGACGCCTACACAAAAGGAGGAACTCACATACCGAGTTTCCTTTTGGGATATCCTGTAGGGAATTCCAAAAATACAAACTTAGTCGATGTCTACTACAGTGGAGGAACCTTTATACCAAATTTCAACTTCTTACCTCCAGTGGTTTGGGCAGGCACTTTTCCAATTTGTGAGACTGTTTATGGGGAGACTTTTCCCCTTTTTGCCCGTTCCGGTAGGAATTTCCAAAAATCCCGTCTTAGCGCACGTCTATGCCGAATATCAAGAAACCTTGTTTTAGTGGAGATATCCGTGGGGGGAGGAAAAAAAGTAGTTTTTTTGAAATTATATATTATTTTAAATGGTACTTTTTTGAAAAACGAAAGTTTTTGGAAAAAGATACTTTGTTTTTACAAAGTACTTTATTTGTACTTTTTTGGAAAAGGTATTTTTTTTAAAAGGTGTTTTTTTTGGAAAAATGTATGTTTTTTAGAAAAAGGTACTTCTTTTGGAAAAGGAAAACTTTTTTAAAAAAAGGTACTTTTTTTGGGAAAGGTACTTTTTTTTGGAAAAGGTACTTTTTTTGAAAAAAGTATTTTTTTGAAAAAATTTATGTTTTTTGGGAAAAGGAACATTTTTTTAGAAAAAGGTACTTTTTTTGGGAAAAGGTACTTTTTTTTGAAAAAGGTACTTTTTTTGAAAAACGTATTTTTTTGGAAAAATGTATGTTTTTTGGGAAAAGGTACTTTTTTTGGAAAAGGTACTTTTTTTTTGGGAAAGGTACATTTTTTTAGAAAAAGATACATTTTTTGGAAAAAGGTACTTTTTTTAAAAAAGGTACTTTTTTGGAAAAAGGTACTTTTTTTGGAAAAAGGTACTTTTTTGGAAAAAGGAATTTTTTTTGGAAAAAGGAATTTTTTTTGGAAAAAGGTACTTTTTTTGGAAAAAGGTACTTTTTTCGGGAAAAGGTACTTTTTTTGGAAAAAGGTACTTTTTTTGGAAAAAGGTATTTTTTTGAAAAAAGGTACTTTTTTTTGGAAAAAGGTACTTTTTTTGGAAAAAGGTACTTTTTTTGGAAAAAGGTACTTTTTTTTGGAAAAGGGTACTTTTTTTGGAAAAAGGTACTTTTTTTGGAAAAAGGTACTTTTTTTGGAATAAGGTACTTTTTTGGAAAAAGGTACTTTTTTTTTGGAAAAAGGTACTTTTTTTTGGAAAAAGGTACCAACGGACGTCTACACCGGTCGAGGAACCTACATACCAAATAGAAAAAGATAAATTTTTTGGAAAAAGGTACTTTTTTTAAAAAAGGTACTTTTTTTGGAAAAAGGTACTTTTTTTGGAAAAGGTACTTTTTTTTTGGGAAAGGTACATTTTTTTAGAAAAAGATACATTTTTTGGAAAAAGGTACTTTTTTTAAAAAAGGTACTTTTTTGGAAAAAGGTACTTTTTTTGGAAAAAGGTACTTTTTTGGAAAAAGGAATTTTTTTTGGAAAAAGGAATTTTTTTTGGAAAAAGGTACTTTTTTTGGAAAAAGGTACTTTTTTTGGAAAAAGGTACTTTTTTCGGGAAAAGGTACTTTTTTTGGAAAAAGGTACTTTTTTTGGAAAAAGGTATTTTTTTGAAAAAAGGTACTTTTTTTTGGAAAAAGGTACTTTTTTTGGAAAAAGGTACTTTTTTTGGAAAAAGGTACTTTTTTTTGGAAAAGGGTACTTTTTTTGGAAAAAGGTACTTTTTTTGGAAAAAGGTACTTTTTTTGGAAAAAGGTACTTTTTTGGAAAAAGGTACTTTTTTTTGGAAAAAGGTACTTTTTTTTGGAAAAAGGTACCAACGGACGTCTACACCGGTCGAGGAACCTACATACCAAATAGAAAAAGATAAATTTTTTGGAAAAAGGTACTTTTTTTAAAAAAGGTACTTTTTTTGGAAAAAGGTACTTTTTTTGGAAAAAGGTACTTTTTTTGGAAAAACGTACTTTTTTTGGAAAAAGGTACTTTTTTGGAAAAAGGATTTTTTTTTGGAACAAGGTACTTTTTTTTGAAAAAGGTACTTTTTTTGGAAAAAGGTACTTTTTTTGGAAAAAGGTACTTTTTTTGGAAAAAGGTACTTTTTTTTGGAAAAAGGTACTTTTTTCGGAAAGGTACTTTTTTGGAAAAAGGTACTTTTTTTGGAAAAAGGTACTTTTTTTGGAAAAAGGTACTTTTTTGGGAAAAAGGTACTTTTTTTTTGGGAAAAGGTACTTTTTTTGAGAAAAGGTACTTTTTTGGAAAAAGGTACTTTTTTTGTCCCCTTTTTGCCCCTACCGATAAGAATTTCCAAAAATGCCGTCTCAACGGACGTCTACACCGGTCAAGGAACCTACATACCAAATTTCAACTTCATACCTCCAGCAGTTTGAGCAGGCCGTCAAGGGGGAGACTTTTTCCCTTTTTTGCCCGTCCCTGTAAAAATTTCAAAAACTCCCGTCTTGGTAGATGTCGACGATAGTGGAGGAACCTTTATACCAAATTGCAACTTCTTACCTCCAGCGGTTTGGGCAGGCCGTCAAGGGGGGCCTTTTTCCCCTTTTTAACCCCCATTTTTACAACGTCCCTGTCCAAAATTCCAGAAAGTACTTTCCAGAAAAGTTAGCCCATACTCCAAGGAACACATATCTTAAATTTCAGCTTTCTAGCCAAAGGGGTTTTGGCAGGCCGACAAGGGGGAAACTTTTCCCCTTTTTGCCCGTTCCGGTAGGAATTTTCAAAAGTCCCGTCTTAGCGGACGTCTACGCCGAAAGAGGAACCTACATACCAAATTTCAACTTCCTAGCTTTAGCGGTTTGGGCTGGGCGATGTTGAGTCAGTCAGTCAGTCAGTCAGTCACGTTATTCTTTTATATATAGATATTTTAATTTCATTGGTTGTTGCAAAATATTATCTGTGTACTTATTTTGTCAAACAAAGCGACATAGACCTACTCTGTTGACAGGATTTTTTTTGTTCGACTTTCGAATTGTTCGTCATAAAGCTTTTTGGCGATTTTTTTAATGTCGATGATTTTTTTAATTTTGATGATTTTTTTCTAATTTTCGACGATTTCTTTAATTTTGCCGATTTTTGTTTTTTTTTTCTAAATTTTGCTATTTTCAAAATTTTGGCGGTTTTTTATAATTTTTTCAAATTTTGACAATTTTTAAATTTAAACGATTTTTTTAATTTTGGCAATTTTTAAAATTTTTAACTTGGTTGGCAAGTACTAACCGTAAAATACCGTTAACTATTCGAAACCCTTTCAACGAACTATTTTTAACCCTAAAATACCACTAACGAAATAACTTAAAATACCGTTAACCTTAAAATATCCTAACGAAATAAATTAAAATACCGTTAACCCTAAAATAACTTAACGACATAACTTAAAATACCGATAACCTTAAAATAACCTAACGAAATTCTATAAAATAAAATTTACCAAATTCATTCCAAAAAAAAACATTTAAAAAAAATCGGTGGTAAAGGGTGTTTTTTTAAGCCCGATAGAACTTGAAATTGTAAAAAATAACACAAAAAATTAAATTGTAATCAAAATTTTTTTTTTATTGGAAAGATCAATACGTGACATTAACATTTGAAAATGATTTCGGGCATATGGGCACCTCGGCTGTTCTTGACGAAGCGCATTCTGGACGTCCAATTTTGGGCCACTTTTTCGAGCACTGCTGGCCGTATGTCACGAATAACACGAACAATGCTGTCCTCCAAGGCATCAATTGTTGCTGGTTTATCAGCATAAACCAGTGACTTCACGTAGCCCCACAGGAAATAATCGAGAGGTGTCAAATCGCACGACCTTGGAGGCCAATTGACAGGTCCATTTCTCGAAATCAACTTATCGCCAAATTTTGATTTCAATAAGTCGATGGTTGCGTTCGCCGTATGGCACGTAGCGCCATCCTGTTGAAACCACATCTCCTCCGGATCAATGTCATCCATATTTTCAAACAAAAAATCATTGATCATGGTGCGGTAACGATCTCCATTGACCATAACGCGAGCTCCGGCCTCATTTTTGAAGAAATAAGGTCCGATGATGCCACCAGCGTGAAAACCGCACCAAACGGTGCATTTTTCTGGATGTAATGGAGTCTGTAGGGTCTCTTGTGGATTGGTCTCACTCCATATGCGGCAATTTTGCTTATTAACAAACCCGTTAAGCCAAAAATGCGCCTCATCGCTGAACACAATTTTGCGTCTATAAGTTGCGCGAATCGACGACTGATTTTCAAAGTAAATTTGGATAATTTCGTAGCGTTGTTCAAGCGTGAGTCTATTCATGATGATTTGTCAGAGTATACTGAAACAAATAAAAAAAAATGTTTCATCAAAATTTAATTTTTTGTGTTACTTTTTACAATTTAAAGTTCTATCTAGCTTAAAAAAACACCCTTCATACGGCGAACGCAACCATCGACTTATTGAAATCAAAATTTGGCGATAAGTTGATTTCGAGAAATGGACCTGTCAATTGGCCTCCAAGGTCGTGCGATTTGACACCTCTCGATTATTTCCTGTGGGGCTACGTGAAGTCACTGGTTTATGCTGATAAACCAGCAACAATTGATGCCTTGGAGGACAGCATTGTTCGTGTTATTCGTGACATACGGCCAGCAGTGCTCGAAAAAGTGGCCCAAAATTGGACGTCCAGAATGCGCTTCGTCAAGAACAGCCGCGGTGCCCATATGCCCGAAATCATTTTCAAATGTTAATGTCACGTATTGATCTTTCCAATAAAAAAAAAATTTTGATTACAATTTAATTTTTTGTGTTATTTTTTACAATTTCAAGTTCTATCGGGCTTAAAAAAACACCCTTTATATCAGTGGTCGTCACCCATAGCCACTAGTGACCGATCATAATCGGCTTTTCATACGTACATAACACGAATGACAACAAAACTCTCAACTAAGAATAACAAATAAAAATATTCCGTCATTACTTAGCGTCTTGATGAGACATCGATTTGTGCGAACATTAAACGAATTACATGCAAAACAAAAACAACAAATAAAATTTGTTGTTGTTTCACGTGTGATTTGTTTCATGTTCGCACAAATCCATGGCTAGTCCAGACTATAAGTTAGCATGATAGCTTTCAACAAAGTAGGTACGTATTTCGGTTACATACATTAGTGTTGCCAGTTTTTTCATACCTTATCCCCAATTTTCAATTTGCCATCCCAAAAAATCCCCAACTTTTATTTTCTGGAAAAATTCGTTTATTTTTTCGAAAAATTAGTGGAAAATACCATATTCGTTTATTTTTTGCGGTAAGTTGTACACTCAGACTCAATTAATTTGTGCTTGCAACAAATTATAAAAAAGAACAAATAAATTTAAATAACAGCAAAGAAAATTTGAACCAAAATTTTTCATTTTAAATATCTAAGAATAAAAATTGTCTGATTCATCAGCTTCAGACATTTTGTTGTGCATGGTACTGCATTAAAAAGTTTTAGCATTTCAGCAGATGGATTAAACTTTTGACAATTGAGTAACTTGTAAAGTATATATTTAATTTAAGAACAGCTTCTTAAAACTCTTATTAAATTTAAATAACTTTAAAAAAATTATCAGGATTAAATTCTTAAATTCATAAAAATATGAAAAAGCAATAATATATTTTATCTCCAAATGATCCCCTAAAATTTCGTATCATCCCCAATAAATCCCCAGTTCTACAAACGGAAGTATTTATCCCCATTGATGATACAATTCCCAATTTGGGGATAAATCCCCCAAACTGGCAACACTGTTATACATAAGTTTTCAGTAACACTAAAACGATGGTGTTGATATTGTGTAGGTTGCTTAAGTTCACAATAATATGATGTGGTAATGTACTGTTGTCATCCGTGATAAACGATTCATGATGTGATTCGTCTCACTATCCATATGCTTTTTTGCCATGTTGTTTTTTTTTTTGTTGTTTATACTGATTCAATCGTTATAAAAAGTAAAACCACACAACTCGTTATGGCTTGTAGGCTATCATGTGTCTTGAGATCTCATTTAAGATGAATCGTTCAGCCCTTTATGTGGAACAAATTCAGGTTAGCAAAAGTTAGGTCGATTCTGAGAGTGAGGGGTGAAAATAGAGGCTAAATTAGAAGACCCGTATCGCGGCGTTTGTTTATGTTAGTTCGAATTTGTTTTAATCGACCTTCGAACTTTGCAGTCAAATGCCGATTTTCAGTATATTGTTTATATGGTTTTTTTGGCTATAACTCGTCGACTAATTGATATTTTTTAAATCTGTAAAAGCCAAATTATTGCTAGAGACCTGTGCAACAATTTAAAAAATTAATTTAGAAAATTTTTGTGGTGCTTATGAAGCAAAATGTTGAAAAATTATTTTTTTTCATGCTTTATGAAAATATTTTCTACAAAACTAAGTCTTTTTTGTTTGATCTATAATATGCTTCACAGTTTCTTCTTTGTCTTCCGCTTCTTCCTCTTTTTCCTCGTCTTCCTCTTCTTCAAAGGTGTTTTTATACCAAAAAAACAACTTTTTTGTTTTCAACCACCGCACAGGCAGCGATTTTATTTTATTTCGTACAAGCGAACTAATTTCAAAAATAAAGATTCAGTTAGGACTCGGAACTCAGCCGAAGCTGATGTCTTTTAATTTTCGCTCGGTCGTGATAAAATTCGCTATTAATTTTTTTGGAACTTATTTCACTTTGTGAGTGATTTAAGTTAAGTGCATCGGTTTCATAAAAATAACAAAAAAAAAAAACATTTGTATAATATATATTGTATTAAAAATGTCGGAACCAAAATGTAAAATGGACCATTTTTGTAATGTTTGTGGACGTAAGCAAGCAAGCGATGAAAAATGTAGCAATGCGAGTGATTTTTTTTTGGAAGCCTATAAACAATATTTTTCGCAAGAGTTTATCACTGACGTAAACTATGCCCCTAAAAAAGTTTGCTTTACTTGCTATTCAACTCTTATGCAATGGAAAAGTGGAAAGAAGAAGGCTATGCCTTTTGGTATACCAATGATGTGGTTAGACAACAGCCCGCATCAATAAGAAAATTGCTATGGATGTATCAACTACCATAAAACTTTGAATAGAAGGAAAGCAAAGAATAAAACTTATGTAGCAGTGCCAAGTGTCCAATTACCATTACCGCATTCTGAATTCGTTCCAGTACCAACATACCGAAGTATTGATCTTCAAACAGATGTCAGTACTACAACCGCCGCTGCTACATCCATGGATTTCTTCTCAGAATACGACCCTGGTGAAAGTACATCCTCTGAAACATCAAAGGACCCAATCCTAGTCACACAAAACCAATTGGATGGAATTGTTGCAAATTTGTGTTTGGCTCAGAAAAAATCAGAACTACTGGCTTCATTTTTGAAAGGAAATAATTTGCTGGCGAAAGGTACCAAAGTAACAGCATATCGAAAACGCCAAAAAGAGTTTGAAAAGTTCTTCAATGTGAATGATGCAAAAAATTTCGCTTATTGCAACGATATTGAAAAGTTAATGGAGACGATAGGGTTAACCTATAAAAAAGATGATTGGCGTTTATTCATCGATGGTTCACTAATCACTTTAAAAGTTGTGCTTTTGCACAAGACAAATAGAATGCCTTCTGTTCCGATTGCGTATAGCACTGACACTAGTGAAAATTTCGATAATTTGAAACACATTCTGGAAGTAGTCAAATATAACGAACACCAGTGGCGCATTTGCTGCGACCTCAAAATAGTTTCATTGATTACAGGCTTAACAGCATCTGGGCGTCCAAAATATCCGTGTTTTTTGTGCGATTGGGATTCACGATACGGAAAAGTTATTAAAGGAAGAAACCAGTACAAACAGCATAACTGGAATAGTCGCATTGGACTGAAATGGCCTAAAGAAAATAGGCTATACGAAAGTCTTGTTCCTGAAATGAAAATTTTGTTGCCGTTGCTCCACATTAAACTTGGCATTGCTAAAAATTTTTTAAATGTATCGCAAAAAGACCAGCAGTATTCAACCGCTTAAAAGACATTTTCCCAAGACTAGGTAACGCCAAAAATCAGGAAGGGGTTGTTAATGGTCCCGACATACGGAAACTAATGAGTCGACAGAATTTTGACCAAGTTCTGACAGACCGAGAATTTAATGAATGGCTCGCATTGAAAGCAGTCATTAAAGGACTTTTGGGTAAAGAACGCAAAGACAACTACAGGCAATCTGTTGTAAACATGTTGGCAGCTTTCGATGAAATTGGGGTTAATATGTCGTACAAAATTCATCTCTTGCATCAGCATCTTGATCATCTCGCTCAACAGTTGCCAACTGAATCTGATGAGCAAGGCGAACGTTATCACCAAACTGCGCTTCCATTTGAAATAAGGTAACTATAGAGTGTACCTATTTTGAATTCCTAGATTTTTCTAATATCTTTGTCAGAGTGCACAATTTAAACATGTTAACGATTGAAAACTATTTTCGTTTCAGGTACAGAGGAAAGAAATCTCCACATGCAATACTCGCTGAAATTTGTTGGTGGTATAAAAACACCTTTGAAGAAGAGGAAGACGAGGAAAAAGAGGAAGAAGGGGAATACAAAGATGAAATTCCAGAATATCTGTTGGACGATATTATCGACCTTTCTGATGATGATGACGATGACCAAGATATTAGAGAGAGCAGTGATGTTGATCCACAGCCGCCTGCTAAACGGCAACTGGCCAAATTATTAATTTAGTTTATTTAATTTTTTTACTTAAAACTTTTCCTAACTAACATTTCAAAATTATATTTTTTTGAAACAGAAAGCAAAAAAGACTTAGTTTTGTGGAAAATATTTTCAATAAGCATGAAAAAAAAAATAATTTTCCCAAAATTTTGCTTCATAAGCACCACAAAAATTTTCTAAATCAAGTTTTCAAAAAATTTTAATTGTTGCACAGGTCTCCAGCAATAATTTGGCTTTTACAGATTAAAAAAATATCAATTAGTCGGCGAGTTATAGCCAAAAAACCATATAAACAATATGCTGAAAATCGGCATTGACTGCAAAGTTCGAAGGTCGATTAAAAAAAATTCGAACTAACATAAACAAACGCCGCGATACGGGTCTTCTAATTAAGCCTCTATTTTCACCCCTCACTCTCAGAATCGACCTAACTTTTGCTAAGCTGAATTTGTTCCACAGTGTTATTCAAGTTGATACAAGCAGGCTTGCCAGATACTTTTTTTGTTGTCCCCAAACAAATCTTAAAATATCCCCAATTGGAAAAAATGTTGAAAAAGATATTAGAGCTTATTTAAATTGCTTAAACAGAACATTATCCGCATAAAAACTACAATTAAGTATAAAAAATAGCAATAAAAATAAATAGTTTTAAAAATTCTTGGATTGTTTTTGTATAAATGTCTAGAAAAATGTCCAAAATTTTTTGACTTTTACGAAGAAAACCTTAAATTTTTACAAATTATACAAACCAATCGAACCCTAAACATATTTTATTTTGTAATTTTCAAGAACTTAAGGCATTTTTAAAGAATTTTTAGATTTAAATTTTTGAAGTTTGTCTGTTTAATGAAATACACTTTTATACACAATCGATATGATGTTTTTATTGCATAAACAATATTTTAGATTCTGGGACATTAATCATATAAAACTCTCAGGCAAAAAGGATTTATTTGTATTAAAAAGCTTTGCATTAATACACAAAATCCATAAAAGGGTAAATTTGATTTTAAATATACCCAAAATATTTTTTAAATCCCCAAAAAAATCCCCTGTCCCCAAATGAAAATTTTTGTCCCCAAGACCAACAAAAAATTCCCAAATTTGGGGACAAAACCCCAAGTCTGGCCAACCTGGATACAAATATAATCAAGAAAACTACTAATATCTAATGATAATGGGTGTTAATTTCAAAATGACTATAATATACATAATAAATAAACTTACCCAAATAAAAAAAATTACCCATTTTTATTGCAATATAAAATCAAATTCAAAATAAATAAGATAAGAGAAACAAATGAAAAAGTTATATGAACTTTTCTAAGTTATTTCTACACTCTCAAAACAATTCCGTTGTGACAACCGAATTTTTTCCAACCGAATTCGTTCGGTTGCTGCAACCTCGTAATTCGGTTGCCTCAACCGAATTCAGTTGTGACAGCCGATAATTCGGTTGTCGCAACCGAATTGAAATTGAATTCGGTTGTCGCAACCGAATTGAAATCTAATTCGGTTGCCACAACTGAATTCGGTTGCTGCAACCGAATTACGAGGTTGCAGCAACCGACTCAATTCGGTTGGCAAAAAATTCCGTTGCCACAACGGAATTGTTCTGAGAGTGTAATATCATAAAAAACTCTTTTTTGAGTTTTTAATTATAATCGCTCATTTTATTTTTTTTGGCTCTTATCATTAATTGAAGGCGTAATTCCAAATATTTTTTAATATATATTTTATTAAAAATCTCTTGGGTTTTATTCGCGCATTAGTAAAGTTTTCATTTTAATTAAGTTAAAAATAAAGCCGTAGGATATTTTTATGGTTGAATCTTTAAAGGTGCAGTGACCATTTAAGGGTTAACCTAAAAGTAAAACCGCAACGGAAATAAATAAGCTACTGAACGTGGAAAATAAACGATAAGTCGATTTTTTTTGTTTAAAAATAATTGACTATCACTGTACATATAATTTTATTGTTAATCTATCAAGTTTCTATGAAATAACTTAAAAAAATTTGAACTTTTATCAAAAAAATGGCTCTAGCTCCTCCGCGCCCAATTTCGCCCACAAATATTTGGTATGCACTTTTAGAGGGAAATATGACCTTTCACGCAATACGGATAATTAAACACAATTTATCTGAAGTTAACATCTCTGAAAAAAAAAAAAAAAATATAAATATTTGAACTAAAAACTTAAAAAATTTGTGACTTTACAAAAAAAAAAAAGGGTATTTTGGATTACCGTTTCACAAAATTTAACCTTGATTTTTTGGCTCCATAGGTTTTAAGAAATCTATTTTAAAATCAGCTAATTGGTTTTAAAATCGGTTACAAAAAAAAATGATTTTTGGCCACCTTCTCCAAAAATGTATCACCGTGTGCCATCTGTTGTAAATCACGCATTTTTAAGTTATACACCCAATAGCAAAATTGTTGTAAAAATAATTAGCAGTTGCAACTAAATTTCAGTAAACTGTTGTAAACTGCTCAGTTGGAAATTTTGTGAAGACGTCTTCATGATGACTTGCTGATCCGCTCCCATACAAAATACCTATAGACACTTGCTGACATTTTCATACAAATGTAAAAATGTCATCACGACAAGTCACCAGGTGGTCATTCTGATGAATAAATGATGACATGTCTTTAAAAAGCCGTCACTAACATTTCCAGCACGGGTCAGTAAGTTGTCATCACCACCTAAACTTTTAAAAACCCAAGTAAAAAAAAATGATATGGAGCCATATAAAGTTATATTTAATTATATATAATCTTCTATGTAATTAGATATAATTATATCCGAAAAATGAGAACGTCTTATTGTATCATATTGTATCGAATTGTATACAATTGTATACAATTTGGTACAATTTGATACAATTCGATACAATATGATACAATTGTATCCGAATTTTGTCCTCATACAATTACATAAAATTATATCTTTTTGTATAAAATTATATAAAATGTTATAAAAGTGGACATAGTTTGATACAATTATACCTAACCCTATTATACCTAACCCTATATTTTTACCATAATATATATGACCATATCTAACAATATACAAAATTATATTTTTAAATAAAAATAGATATACAATATCTGGAGATCAGACCTGAGGGATTTCAATTACAATTACTTGTAATTTGTAATTGAAATTACAAGTAATTGTAATTGAAAATTTTCAATTACAAATTACTAGTAATTGTAATTGAAAGTGATTTCAATTACAAATTTCAATTACATTTAGAATTAAAAAGTGTTTTTGTTAAAATTTTGTAGAAAAATCTTACTGGGATAGGTTTCATAGGCATGGATGCGTATAAAAAGAATACGTCATGTTGGGATTACCCCTAACTTGTGCTTTTTGTCATTATTTATTTTCCCAAAAAATGTAATTGACATTTTTCAAATTACAAATTACTTGTAATTGTTCTTTTTTGAATTACAATTACAAATAATTTGTAATTGTAAATGAGTTTTTTTCAATTACAATTACATGTAATTGTGTAAATGAATGTGTAATTAATTACAAAATGTAATGATTAACCCCCAGGTCTACTGGACTTTTATCCAGATTTACCATGACAGTGCATTAAACATGAACAAATTTTTCTTTGTTTTTAGTAATTTCAAAATAAGGTTAACAACACTGAAATTTTTAACTTAATAGGATTGTGATATACAACCAAGATATAAGAGATCAGTCAAGTGTGCGTTATAGTATAGAGAATTCCATATTAAATCTTCAGTATTGTTAATTTTATGGGCGCGTTAGCCATTTTGACTCACGCTCCTAAATAAAAACAAATTACTCACGCACGAGCATTTCGTGTCTTACTCACGCAGACATGAGTATATTAAAAACTTACAATCAGAAAATTCTCAAGCAAAACAGTAAAAATTACTAAAAACATATGATGCAAAAAATAAACTCACACACGAATCATGCACGGGTTATATATTCCCTACGGGAAATTTTAACAAACTGTCACCGAACTGGCCTCTCAATTTCAGGGACCTGTCCTGGGATTTGTCTTGTGACATGTCACAAGGGGTCAATTTCCACCTCCTATGACAACGCCATGTAAAAGTGACCAGTCAATTTCATATAAAGGGGCCAGTTCGGTGACAGTTTGTTAAAATTTCCCGTAGGGTTCTTACTCACGCTCACGTACGAATTATATATTCTCACGCTCACGGGCGAATTACTTTGGTATAGTAATTATTACTCACGATCACTTGTGAATAACTTCACTCACGATCGTGTCATGCGCCAATCCCTAGTAATTACAAAATATAAAACTAGTTCAAAATCATTTTTAATATGGAACTACATTTAATACAATACGGTTTTAAAAGGACCTTATACATATATTTTTATATAAAATCACTTTGAAAAAATTGCTAATGTGGGATGATATATAATTATAGATGATTTTATAAAGAACGTTATATCATTATATATAAAAGAAATCATGAAATATTGTAGATATGAAACCATATTAAGATATATATGGGTTCTTACGTCAATATATAATCATATCTGACACAAATTATGAAATATTTCTTATATGGCTCCACATATAGTTTTATATTATTATGTATAGTGTCATACTAAATTATATATAAACGTATATGTAAGTAAATCTTTTATATATTACTTTGTGTACTTATATATAGCACATACACTTATATGTAGGCCAGTATGTAATAATATAAAATCACATATGTCTCAATATTAAAACCTTTGAGGAAAAATATTTAATATATGACTATATAAAAGTCTATATGCTTCAATTTAAAAGCATATGTGGCCATATCTAACTATAAGTTACTATATGTAATTACATAAAATAATATATGATTATATCAAAACTTTTTTACTCGGGAACAGCTTAAAAAATTTTGCGTTTTTTTATTATACTTCCACAATACTCATTCTTTCCTACACCCAGGAAAAAGATTGGTTGGCTTTCGATCAAAACCATTAAAATGAATTTGCCAGGACTTTATTTTATTTGGAATTACCTATAATTGAATACTACATCAAAAATATTTTACTAGGTATTAAAAATAGGGAAAATGAACTAAAAAACAATCCTTTTAACAAATTATTGGTATCACCAATCAATTTTAAAATTAGTATCAGTTTAGTAATTCTATGCAGTAGAAGCAGCCATTTATTTAGTGAATATACAAGAAAATTGGTGTTATCTATAATCTTTTTTAAAAAAATTTCAATATTCGAAAGTGGTAACTACAAATACGGGTATCCTAATCAAATATGACCTTAAATTCAAGTTTCTGTAGAACCAACCGAATTGTGGATTGTATTGATAACACACACAACTATTAATTGGTATTGATAAACGAATTTTATACTGTATTAATAAAACACATAAATTCAAAATTAGTCATTAAAATTATTAAGTGTTTGTGGTGTAGTGGGTGAGGAGTTGGCCTAGTACGCCGGATTTCCGGGTTCGAATCCCGGAAAAGACAAAAATTGAGATGTTTTTTTTTTAATTAAAATAAAATATTCATATGTATAAACAGTAAATATGGCTAAGAAATTTAAAAGTAGTTGTGGTGCAGTGGGTAAAAGTGTGAACTATTAACCTGAAGGGCCGGGTTCAATACCAGAAAATTCAAAAAAGTTTTTTAATTTCAATAAAATTTTGTAGAACATAATAATATTTATGTGGAACATAATATTGAATTAGACAACCGAATATTGGCTTTCACGACGAAAAATATAATAATAGTTGTCGTAACCGCACGAATTCGATTGGCAACAAATTCGGTGGCCACAACTGAGACTGTTTTCTGTGTGTATATTTCTTTTTTTTGTAGTTAATTTTCTTCTATTAAAAATTTCAAAGTTTTCCATTTGGTATCACACTCACCAAGCCTCGAACCAGAAGCCTTCTGTTTGTTAGCTCACCGCCTTACCCGTTCA
This sequence comes from Leucophora obtusa, assembly GCA_949987735.1. Classification (NCBI taxonomy): domain Eukaryota; kingdom Metazoa; phylum Arthropoda; class Insecta; order Diptera; family Anthomyiidae; genus Leucophora; species Leucophora obtusa. The sequence continues at coordinate 144,895,186 of OX465295.1, forward strand.
CCTAAACCATAATAATACAAATATTTTTAAAAAGTTGCCTATATTCCATTTTTCAAATTCAAACCTTAAATTTTATTTGAATCTTCCTGTAAGTAAATTCAAATTATATTAATTTGATTTGAATGTTCCCTTCAAATTTGAATTTTGTTTTATACTACATTTATACTTGAGCAAAAACCACTTAGTTCTTGTACAAAACTAGTTTTTGCTTGTTATTTTGTATGCGTTTTGACAAGTTAAAAACTGCTCAGGTATAAATGCAGTATTAAAATCAAATTAAGCGCATACAAGTTTTAAATCGGTTATGGTGTAAATGTCTAGATGCTCTTGTTTTTAGTTTTGAGGTTCGCGGTTCAAATCGCTGTCACGGCAAAAATATTTTTTTTTATTTTTTTTTTTATAAATTTAGTAAGACATGATACTGACAAATAGGCAGTTAGGATAGAGAAAAAATTATTGTGATGATGACAAATAGTTAGTTGGTAAGCACGAGTTAAGAATAAATACGTGCGATGATGACAAATATGCAGTTTGTCAGCGTCACTTAAGAAAAAGTAAAAAAGTGCAGACATGTCTTTATGACGTCTTTGGCAAATGTCTGCACCTGCTGACTAGTCACTTAAACGGCGCTGCTGACATAGTCTTTAAGACACATTTTCCAGCTGGGTGCAATTTAGAATCAATCTCATGAAATCTCTACTTAAAAATTAAAGAATTGTAAAATCTAAATAAATTAAAAATTGAAGCAAATTTAATATAAAAAAAAAACATTTCTTTTTCTTTCGATTGTAAAAAATTAATAATTACTTCATCGTACTTGAAATTTGGAGTAAAAATTGCAAACGGTTCTTCAGTTATTACCTTCTTATGAATAATAAAATTTTCAACATTTTATCTGTTATAGCAGGTTTACAAAACGTCATTTTCATACAAAATTTGTTCAATAAACCTCCTATAATTTTACAAAGTGTTTATAAATATAGGGGTAGGAATATATCAGTAATAACAAATATATACTAAACAAAAATTCTAAAAATTCAATGAAATATTAATTTTTTTAAAAAACTAACAAAAATAACTGCCCGAATAAAATCGTTTATAAAATAATAATATATAATTTTATATATCCATATATGTTTTTGTACGCCAGTGCATATAACCGGACATAATTTTATGAATTTTTTCTTTCTCAAAAAAATTTAATATGATGTCATATTTAATTGCATATTATTACATATCAATCAATATGTAATTTTGTATTACATTTACAATTAGATATGGTTAATTCAATTATATATGACGTTATATATACCTATTTAGTGCATAATCAAAAATGATGTCAAAATTAAGAAAACATAATTTAAGTCGTCTTAAAAATATTTTTCAAGATTTTTGTCGACAATATAACTTTATAATTCGTATATTTCTATGTGTTCCTCATATTTTCAACATCTTAGGAATATTCACTAAAATATTTGAACCCTCTAAAATCAAATTTTTCAAAATCTTATTAATTTTCGTTTGATAAAAGAAATTATTTTATTTACATTCCTTTAAAATTTAAAACTCCCTTTTCTCAATCAACTTATATCGAAATGAGTTACGAAATCTCAAACAAATGAATTTCCTTATTGGAAAATAATTTGTAAGAAGAATTCAGTATTTGTAAATAAATATCAGTAATGCTGTCCTCGGATTTCATTTACATTGCTGTCAATATCAATCCAATACAAAAGTAAGCTAGTGTCATACGGGCTAAACTTTTTTTGTTTTAAATTTTCTTTAAGCATATCAAAATTTTTTTCGATGTAATTTTTACGGAGACTATTAAAAATAAATTTGCAGTGGGAAGAAATTTTCTATAATTTTTTTCATAACACAAGCCTTTAAACTTTGTTAGAAAGTATACAATCAATTCACGTTTGGGTTTTCCTGTAAAATGTTATTTTGTTAAAACCAAAAAAATTTAATAGTTTTCATGATGTTTAACGTTAAACCTAAAAAATCATGAACTTTTCGGAAGTGACTTAAAACCTCAGATAATCTCAGGTAATTATTTTTGCAACTATTCAAGATTTCAATGAAATTTGTAGTGCATAAAACGGATACAAAAATATATGATATGTTCGTGTCATTTCACCTTTAATTTTATACCACTATATATTATATAATATCTGATCAAATTGGATTGCGCCAGTATTCGGATACATTTATATCTGATATCATAAAATGGTAAATGAATTGATGCAAACTTATCGTCGGCTTGCCTGCAAGTAGTGCTATGTGTTTTTAATAGATTTTCAGGAAAGCGAAAAAACTGTTCAAATATAGCCTTTTAAGATATTTTATTGACATCATATGCCTTAATGATGATTTTAGTAAATGAGGTCGTGAATCAAAAAATAGCATTTTAAGATATTTTATTGACATCATATGCCTTAATGATGATTCAATGTCAATAAAATTTCTTAAAAGGCTATTTTTTAACAGTTTTTTCACTCTCCTCAAAACCAGTTAAAAAACACATAGCACTACTTGCAGGCAAGCCGACGTTATGTAATTATATGGGCCCATTTCTCGGATAAAATTGTATAAAGACACATGTTAAATTACATACGACTATATTAAGCCTCATACCAATTTTTTTTAATCGGGTGCTTACTGACAAGTAGTAACTGTCAAAGATTTATGAGTGTACTCCTCGTATTATTCAATTTGATTCGGAAACTGTTTATTCAAAGCCTACTTCCCAGTTGGCCAATCATCATCTATGAAATGGTCTTCAACGATTTCTTTAAGACATTTTCGAATTTTTCGCTAACGACATTTGTCGCTGAAATTGTCTTAAAATACTATGTAAAAGAAATCATCTTTAACGATTAGCTGCATGAACAAAATTTTAGCTGATCGTGTTTAACATTCTGTTGGTGACAAGTTCAGCGACATTATAATATATTTGTTGTATAACCCACTATGTTGACGTAATGGTGAGCGACAAAATATTATTACTGTCGTCTTACGACTCAGTTGACGACAAGATGAGCGACATTGTCTTTCGATGTCTTATTTTTAGAAATTCTCATTTAGTTAATCATTTTATTGCTTAAATATAAAACTTTGATATTAATTTTTAGTATTAACATTTCTTAATACAAGCGCTTTATTTTTAAATTAATAAAGCAATTTTTGAAATGAAATGTTGTTTATTTAAATGAGTTAAGTTGTTTAAATAAAAATTCAAATTAACAGCAAATAATAAATATAATTTAAATTATAAAAAAAATTATTTTTACATATGGAAAATAAAAAATGAAAAAACCATTTTTTGCGCCGTTTGTTTCACATTTAAGTAAATAAAAATATTAACTCGATGAGAAATTTTAGTTTAAATTTGTTTGAAAATATAATAAAGAATTCAGTGTTGTCAGTGACCATCTAGGCGAAGCCGTCACCAGCAAGGTAGTCTACGTTAGCATTGTGAACAATGTCATCTATTTCGTCGTCAACGACCAAATGTTCAAATATAATTCAAGGACAATCTCACCGAAAATGTCGCTCAGGTGGTCGTGTACGATTTTGCGGACAATCGTTTGAAAACGTCGTCAGCGATTTGTATGGACTGTCACCAATATGTCGTTTACGAATTTATATACCCAGTGTAGAAACGGTAATGACATATCATTATTTTTTGGACTACCAGTAATGACACCCACTTACCTTCTGTATTATTTTAAAACATATAATAATGAGTTACTGATAATGACTTATTTTTATCATTATTTCAAATAGAAAATAATTTTTTAGATTTTTTTGAAAATTTTTTGAAATCTATTTTTAGACTCAATATTTTTTAAACACTGGTAAGGATATATGTAACCACATATTTTTTGATTTTTTGTATGTTGGCGAGTAAGCTTACTTGTGTGCAGCAGGTCAATTGTGTTTTTATCTATTAAATATTAAATTTGATATTTAATTAGATCTGATCAGATCTAGGCATATTTGGCGCAATTGTCCAGATCACTTTAGATTTGAACAGATTTGGCACTAGATCTGATCAGACCTTGCCATAAGGTATTATCATATATAACATATCTGATCATATTTGATAAGATCTGCTACAGGATGTAATTAGATTCAATCATATCTATTTAGATCCAAAAAGATCTGATCAGATCTAAACTTTTTTACACGGGTTGTTTCTTACGCTTTTTTTGGTTCTTGTGTAGTTTTTGTCCCGTTATTTTGCATTTTTTCTTAATACAGCAAGTTAAAGACATTGTCGCTCATCAAGTCGCCAATGTTATATACTACGCGACAAAATAGATGGAATGGTGGCTATTTTTGTCCTTAATAAAATATTATTACAGACAAGTTATAGACATTGTCACTCAGTTAATCGTCAATTTGGTATGAAACACGACAAAATGCATGTAATGGTCGCTCATTTTGTCCTCAATAAAATCTTATTTAAGACAAGTTTGTGAATTTGTCGCTCATCTAGCCGTCAATAAGGCTAAAAACACGACAAAATATACGATCTTGTCGACGAACTTGTCCTCAACAGTGTAATATACACGACAAATTCTAAAATGTCTTGAAGACTTCCTTGACGACAATTTCATGTCAGACTATTTGGCCAACGGGGAACAACAGGCAAAAACACAAGTCAACATTATACATGTATATGAAAAAAAAAAAAAAAAGAATGATGTTAGTTTTCTATACGATCGTTCGCTATCATAAGGAATTATTTGCTTCTTTTTTTATTGTTTATCGCTTTAGTGAACTAGTATGTATATGAAAACATCGAGTTTTAGGTTGAAACATGGTGTACTTTCTTATACTATGTAGTAAAGGGCTGTACAGTATATTTTGAATGGCGTTTAAACGCACATGATAGCCGAACAGTTACATTAGGTCGAATGGTTATGCTTCGTAAACGAATGATTATGAGCCAATACAAAAACAAACATAGGGATAAATAAAATTAATGAATGGTGAAACATACAAAGGATCCCTCTCCTGAGGGATCTTGTAAAGCTTCCGATTGATGCATTGCTATAAAACACTCACGTGGGTCACCGTAACTGTTTCATAAAAATTGATTCCTGGGAATCGCTCTCGGACCTACCTCATGTGAATAATAGGAGCGTGTACATCAGGGATGGAAAAGATGGTACAATTGTACTTTTTTTGGTACATTTTATCTTCGTTGGTACCGTGGTACTACCGCGACTCATTTGGTACAATTTCAAAATATTACAAATTTAAAATTTTTGTATTGATACCAACTTGCCGTCCTTTAAAGCTTTGAACAAATATTCGAATTGCCAAAGTAGACGAAAATCATTCTACCGAAACTTGTAAATATTTTCTTATATTGGCTTTAAGTGACAACTTTAGGCCCAAAGCTGCAAAATAATTGAAACGAAACTTTTTCAACCAATTCCAAACTTATAGCGGTCCAGAAATATACACCAATACACAAAGTTTGAGTGCTATTCTCAATACATATAGTTTGAGCGCTATTAGTACACTCTAAAAAATGCTTGTAAATTCACTTCTAGGGTTATATATGTAGTTGCAACAAAAAGTAGACTTTTCGACTTTTTTCAAATTTTGAAAAGTCGACTTTTTGACTTTTCGACTTTTTATAGGTAAAAGTCGATTAATCGACTTTTCGACTTTTTATAGGTTAAAGTCGATTAATCGACTTTTTATATGAAAATTTCTAAAAAGCAAAAAATCATTTTTTAGCTTATTTGGGGGTCAGTTAACTAGATTCGGAACGTAGAATTGGCACCAGTGTTGCCATTTCAGTGCTTTTCGGGTATTTTTTGGTGCTTTTTTCCTTCCCGTACCCGGTGATTTTTTACAAATACCCGTTTAAAAAAAACTGGTATTTAAAGTGCTTTTTCAGATTTCTGGCAGTGCTTTTTGTATAGTTTATATTATTGGTATTTGTTCTCGTTTTTTTTTAATTTTTCTTCAATTTTCTGTCAAAGTTGAAAAAATAATACGAACTATACAAAAAACACTATTTTTTCACAATGTTTGGAGTACAATTTTAAATAGCAACTTCGATATATTTAAATATCAAAATTTTTAAATATTAGTTTGGTGCTTTTTTACCCCTTTTTTGGTTATTATTTGAACATTTTTTACACGATTTTTTAAAGCTAAAATGTGTTTTCAAATTCTTGACTTAAAATTTTCAAAAAATTAATATCGTGCTTTTTTACCCCATTTTTGGTAAATTTTTACCCATTTTACCCGTTTTCATAATGCTCACGGTGCTTTAATGCCTTCAAGAGTTGGCAACACTGATTGGCACCTTGTTGATAATGAGCATAAATTCGTCTTTTATGCATATAAAATAAAATTTTTCCTTGTTTTTATTGAAAAAAATATCGTAAAGTTTTATAGGCCTTTAATTTTTTGGGTCCTCTGTTTTGTTTACGATCATCTTTGCTATCGGCAGATACCTATTCTAACAAGTTATGCTTTAGGCTTTACCCAATAAGCGCTACAAAAATTTAAGTGAAATCAAAGTCAAGGCTTACATTTTGTTTAAATTTTACTCTGCTTTTATGACTTACTCCAGCAATATTAATATACTGATAGAAATAAATCTGTGCAAATAGCAGAAAAAGATGCTAAAATTAGTTAAAAATGGACCTGCAGAAAAAAAATGCCAAATCTGTTTAATAAATTTTAGTTAGATAAAACAGAAAAAATAAAACTGTAAACTCTACAAAATTTCAGCTGTATTTGGGTTATATTTTAGTTCGTTTTAAAGCCCAGTATTTTGTTCAAAAGAGCGAAAAAATTTGCTCTATGTTTGGAGCTCGAAAACTATAATAAAAACATTGAAATTCACCAATTTTTTATAGTCTATAAAAAGTTACAATCATAATTAACCCAAATGTCACTTTTTCGCTACATTTTCAAATGGTCCTGTCTATTAAATTGATGCGAAAAAAATTCCACCACAATTTCGCAACAATTCCACGCAAGTGAAAAATCATTTTTTTATATGGAGTTTGACAGCTTTTTCGCAGAAGTACGAACAAAATACCGGGCTTAAATGAGAACTTACCCTTTTCATATTAAGCACCGTAAGTTGTCCCAATTTCACGTGAAAAAAAACTTTTATACATACTCCATATAAAAAAAAAGATTTCTCACGACAATCAGTTTCACGTGAAAATTGTGTAGTTTGTTTTCACGCAAATTTAATGTACAAGACTATTATTTTTCTTGGGAAAAAGTGACATTTTGTGTTTGTGACATTTTGTTGATTTGTTTAAATTAAATTGCAATTTGAGGCATTTAAAGTTCGAGTGAAATTTTTCCACGCGGAAAAACAACTTACGGTGCTTTAGCAAAAAAATTATCTCAATATTAGTAGACAAAACACATTAAGAAAAAACTATTATTTCTATAAACTTTTTGTTATAAGTTAAACTTAGTTAAATGCCAATAATATTCTATCCTGCTGAAATTAACGAAAAGTTTTGTTGAAAAATTGGTAATTGAGACCTGTTAACTTATCCCAAAATAAACTGAGTTTAGTGCTTCACCATAGTTTTGAATCTTAAATATCTGTAGTTAACGTTTAACCATGGTAACATTCGAAAAAAGTTACTCGACCTAAGTATAATTCAAAAAGTCTAATTGAATTATATCATTAAAATCGGCCGAAAATTTAAGAAACCAAAGGTTCCGAAAGCTTGTTTATACTCGAGGTGGTCTACTTTGGCGCGCTGGTGCTAAATAGGTGTCCTATTAATAAAAGAGGGTGACTACAATTTTTTCCAAAAGCCTTATTACAATATTCTATAAATTTTGTCCAAATCTGACCATTAGTTTAGAAGTTGTGTATGTATTACCACTTCTCTCAGTTTAAAACCACTGTGTGTCTTAGACATTTTAGAGTTTTTTATGTCATATTTCACTGTTTTGTTTTCCAATAGAATTAGCAACACTTGCTTAATTTTTTTCTATTGTGTTATATCAGCAAAAACAAAATTTACTTTTAAGCCATATGGCAATAAGAAAAAAGTCGAAAAGTCGAAAGCAAAAGTCGACTTTCTTGTGATGCAAAAGTGATCAAAAGTCGAAAATTTTCGCAAAAAGTCGATTAATCGATTAGTCGAAAGTCGATTTATAGAACCCTATTCACTTCTATAAAGTAGGTAAATTTTTGTGTATTATAGCGCAAAATGCCTAATTTTAGACACCAAATGTGTACAATTTTTGTATACACATTTTTGTATACAGAAATACACATAAAATGTATTAGCAGGCAATTTTTATTTATAATTACACATATTGTGTTTAATATTATGAGTTTGTGCTTAAAAATATATATTAGGCACAAAGTGTGTAAATGTACAAACATATGAAAGTAATAAACAATTTGTCATATTATTATTTATAAAAAAAAATAATAATAAAAATATAGGAATAAACACAAATAATTAATAAAAATAAAGAATATCGCTATTAAAGTATTTAATATTATTTTGAATAGTTAAGCAGCGTTTGACGCTTAGTATGGATCTATTTGAAGGTATGTTTGTATATTAAGAAATGGTTTCAATATTAAACATAAGCTCTCCTTATGAAATATAGATGCAATAACGCCCAATGTTACAAGCAAGCTGTTATTACTTGTTTTTTACAATAAACGGTCGATTTTTGAGTGATGGTGAAACGGCGGAAGGGCGTAAAATCCCATGTAAGTACCCTACAATTCTAAACAATTTTGTGAACTTTCTAGTCTACTGAGACGCGGCTAGTAAATTTTTTACCATGCGGATTAAGAAAACGAGGTCGATGTTCACAAAATTCATGTAATTGACATTTCTAAGTTCTTATATTTTGTATTTAAACCTATTGTGCTTGTAAATATCTCAAAGAAAAGTTGCATCGCTATTTAAAAGGCAATGCCTTTTAATTTCGGTACCGATATTTCAAAGATAATGCTATTTTACGGTTAGCAGTATTTAAGTTATTTTGATATTCAAATCGTATTCAAATGTTGGAAACTGCTCAATAATTACATGCAATTAACGAGAAGAGCGACTTTATAATATTGGTAACGGTATTCTAAGGGTAACGCTATTTCATTTATTTCGGATGTTATAAGAAAGATGTTGTAAGGATAACGGTATTCCAGGTGTTTTAAGGATAACGATATTTTAGGGTTAGTTGAAAACTGATAACCCTATTTCTCAAACTATATACTATCACACCTTCCGAAATTTTATAGCACATCATGTTTTAAATACATAAGATAAGTGATCAGGGGATCCGTGGTCAGCATAAAATATTAATTAAAAATAACTAGTCACGTTCCGGAGGCAGTACCGGTATTCTCAACCATTGGTGATCTTAAATAGCGTATATAAATTTTTTAAATGATACGGTTTTGGTTAAGTATAATAGGTAGGATAAATTTAATTTTATTATAATTTCCAACTTTATAAAAATTTTAACGATTTCTGTCTCTGACCACAATGTTTTCCCTTTCTACAGCCTGACATAAGTGAAATCAGCGGTATAAATGTTGACAGTGACTTAAATCAAGTACACCAGGAAGTAATGTCAGTGCCCTAATTGTGCAACTAAAAACAAAAATCTCTCAAAATTTCTAAAACAAAAGTTAGTTATCTAATACCATCTAAGCCAGAATAGATGCATGACGAATGCCAGAAGCCTACCAGAAAAAGAGAGAATTTGCAAAACACAGAAAACTATAGCAAAAATAATAATGATTTTAATTTCCCTATAATAAAGTTAGTATTAAAAACTAAAACAAGGTCTTGTGGTTTTATTAGAAAGGGCATTTTTGTATTACTGATCCCTTAAATATGCATCTTAAGGTATTTGGTATAATATTTTCACTTTAAAATGTTTTTTATACGTACAAAAACAGTTAAGTTTAAAATATGATGACAATTACGGGATATTTCATACACTTTTCAATATAAATTTACACACATTGTGTGTACAAATATTACACACAATGTGTTTAATATTTAAAGTTTACAACCATAGAGTAATTTTACCGACATTATAGTAGGTAAAAAGTTACCTACTATAAATAGGGTAAATTTTAACTAAAATTTATTAGAGTGTACTATATGAAACTCGGGAATTTTCAGATATAAATATAGTGAGTATTATTCAAAAAAGTCATGTTTAAACCCGCCTTGTTAACATTTATGTATTTTGAAAGATTAATAATTTGTTACATTGTTCTTTTAGAGATGGTAACTTACCAAAAAATAACCCGCGTTAAAAATTTACCAATACTTTCATATAAATTTTACCTTCATAACTACAGCAAAGCACTAAACTTTGGTCATTTTAAAATAAACTAGCAATTCCTTATAAGAATAGAGCAATGTTCCCTGCAAGCTTGACTTCGATCGTACAAACTTTTTTATTAAAAATAAATTGATGAGGTCGGAAAAGAACAAATTTTCTGCAAATTCTCTATGTATATAAAATTTTTGGTACCGTGAGGGTAGAAAAAGTACAATTTTTTTGTCTGGTTGGTACAAAATCTAAAAGCTCATTTTCGATCCCTGGTGTACATTACTTCATTACATTAGACCTAGTGCCCATATAAGGGTCCTACCAAAACTATACTGTTTATACGCTGCAGGTCGCAAATATTAAGATATTTAGATGAAATTTGGTACACAGATCTATATTGGCCCAATAACGCAGCCTATTGATTTTGGTGAACATCGGTCCATGTTTAGACCTAGTGCCCATATAAGGGTCCTACCAAAATTATACTCTTTATACGCTGCAGGTCGCAAATATTAAGATATTTTGATGAAATTTGGTACACCGACTTATATTGGCCCAATAACGCAGCCTATTGATATTGGTGAACATCGGTCCATGTTTAGACCTAGTGCCCATATAAGGGTCCTACCAAAATTATACTGTTTATACGCTGCAGGTCGCAAATATTAAGATATTTTGATGAAATTTGGTACACCGACTTATATTGGCCCAATAACGCAGCCTATTGATATTGGTGAACATCGGTCCATGTTTAGACCTAGTGCCCATATAAGGGTCCCCCCAAAATTTTATTTTTTATACGCTGCAGGTCGCAAATATTAAGATATTTTGATGAAATTTGGTACACAGACCTATGTTGGCCCAAGGACGAAGCCTATTGATTTTGGTGAACATCGGTCCATGTTTAGACCTAGTGCCCATATAAGGGTCCCCCCAAAATTGGCTTGGTTACAAACTGCAGGTCGCAAATATTAAGATATTTTAATGAAATTTGGTGCGCTGACTCACATTATAGAAAATTTTAACACAAGCCCCATTTTAACCCATTCGAATTTCGGATCCAAACATTAGTTGGCTTTTAACCAGACTGGTGTAGGGTATTGTATAGTCGGCATGCCCGACTTTAACCTTTTTACTCGTTTTTTTTTTATCATTTTATAGACAAATTTTGACACAAATTCATTTCAACCCATTCGAATCCAAACATTCAACCATATTTATAGCTTTACCATACCATATAGGGTTGCCACATGACCTTGAATGGCCTTGATTGTCAAGTTAATTTAGGTCTTGTCAAGTGCCAAGGTCAAATTTATTTTGTCAAGTTAAATTGAATTTTTGTCGTATCAGTAGTTAAAACAAACATGTAAAATAACAAAACTGATGAAATTTATTAGTGTTTTAATTTTTTTGAGTAGCATTTATTTCTAAACAATAAGAAAAGAAAGATGAAGTCTGCAGGAAGTCGTTGAAATTTGAAAACTTTAGGCCAAAAAAAAAATATAAAAATTTTTCATTATTCTTGCAACGGCATTTTAAAATTTTAGCATATTTTCTTCTCTGAAACGTAAAAAACCAAAACTTTTTTTTTCATAAGTTTATTAAATTGATGATATATTATCAAAATAAAATGGCGCTTAAGGTATATCTTTGGTTTAGAGAGCGTGAGTAGAGATTTACGAAAGACGGGTTTCCTTTAAAAACCGGTAAGCAATAATTTTACTGGGACAAGAAAACCTTAAATGCTATTTTATTTTGATTATATATCATCCATTTAATAAATTTATAAAAAAACATGTTTTGGTTTTTTACGTTTCAGAAAAAAAATATGTTAAAATTTCAAATTGACGATTCGAAAACTATGGAAGGTTTATATATTTTTTTGGCCTAAAGTTTGAAAATTTCTTATTATACAGGAATAAATGCTACAAAAAAAAAAAAAAAAAAAAAAAAACACTAATCAATTGCGTCAGTTTTGTAATTTTACGTGTTTTTTTTTTATTTGGTCCATTTAACCCATATGTCCAAACTTCAATGGTTGGTAGCACTATCGAGTTTGTCCCCAAAAATTCAAAAAAAAAAAAGGAATTTTTTTTTTATAAATCTTAATAAAATGGCGAGTGTATTCAAAAGTTATAAATTTTTGTATTAAGAATCACCCTACTGCACACATATGCACATAAAATTGTTTTTATAGTCAAGTTTTTTTTTTTTAAATCAAGTTATTTTTTGCGAATTGTCAAGTTATTAGACTTTTGCGATGTGGCAACCCTAATACCATAGCTTTCAACCATACTGGAGTAGGGTATCATTTTTTTCGTTTTAAAGTATTTAAGTTTTTAATTTTGGGAATATTTTTTAAAGTTTTTCTTCTTTGATCCTTGGAATCTGCCAAACGATAATTAAAAATTCAATGAGGTATAAGCGAGTGAATAAGAAATAGCCTCCTTGATTTAATTTTTATTTAATAACTCTATTGCGCAAAGGGAAAGAAATTGCAGTTTTTAAAGTGACACCATTCACTAAAGGACTAATTTAAATGGTGATTATTAGGGCAAGGAATTTCATGCAAATGCATGTTTTTTCTCGATAGTCTAAAACTAATATGGACCAAATATTTATCCGAATCATCAAATTTAGAACAAAATGGTATCGATTTGTATTTAGTTGCATATTTTTGCATATTTTGTCATAAATGCATGTTTTTGCATATTTTGACTTTAAATGCATATTTGGTGCCTTTTTAATGCATAGTTTGTGATTTTTAATGCATATTTGTGCATATTTTACATTTTTAGGAGCATTTTTTATTTTGTAAAAAAATATAAAAAATTGATACGTTTTCATATTTTGATTCAATCAAAATAAACATTCTTTAAACCTTATTGACCTATGGGAAATCTTCGAGTTCTGTGTCTGTTTGCAAACTAACTAACTTAAATACATTTTTAAGTATTAGAGTGCATTAGTTTTGCAAAAATAATAGTTCTAGTGAATTTTTCTTGTATTTTTAATGCATATGGGCATTTCCATCATGTCGAACGGGACCGTCGAACACCTTTAAAGTGAAAAAAAGTCAAAATTAAACGGATTTTTATTTTGACAATAGGCTTTACTTATATCTTTTTATTAGCCCTACAATTGGTGCTGAGGTTGATTTTTAGCAATTTTTCGTTTTCAAGATAATTGTAAAAAACCAAGGCATTCGCACGGGACAAAAACAGAAGTGGTTTTCGCGGCTAACAATTAAAATGCCGATTTCAGCGAAACCTGAAGCAATATTTCAATGTGACTAATTTTACACTGTTGTGCATTGATGTCTTTTAAAAATGGTTGTAATTTTACTCAAAAACGATTCGTATTATTTTTTTAATTTAATTTTATTCACTGTCGCACGTGACATGTCGCACGGGACATTTTTTTCCATCATGAGATTTATGTTGTTTCTGTTGCTCTTTTTACGAAATTATATATAAACAAGCTTAGTAAAAATGTTTTTAAATCGACAGAAGTATTCAAGGTATTTATTTGAATATAATAACCAAAAACAAACTTAAAAGAAATATGTAGTATGTATTAATCCAGCAAAATTGTCGAATGGAAAGAACCCATTGTAGAACAACTTGTACGTGTATGCAACCTGTTCTAATTTATATTCTATCATCGGTGATTTTTGTTTGAGTTTGTCTTAAAAGCAACAGGTTCTTTTCCTCCAAACTAGAACAGGTTACTTTGGAACCGGTTCTAGAACCAGTTATAGAACTGGTTCCGCGACAGTGAAACCTTCCATTTTGATTCCCAGGAATCAGTTCTAGAACCTGTTCCACGTAACCGGTGGTAAAAATACCTGTTCTAGAATAGATTCAGAGGCAACCAGTTCAAACAACTTTTGCTTGGAAGTATTTATCTATATGAAAATATAAAACACAGTTTTTTTAGAATAGGCAGTCCTAGCTGCTTTTACTTCTTGACCATGGTGCATGCCAATTTTAAAAAAAAATTTAAAGTATGTATTTACATAAATAAATCATATACATAAGAAAAAAAATTTAAAATTTTTAAATTTCACACTTACGATGTCGCACGTGACCAACTGTGTATAAGTACCAAGATCACAATTCTTCTTATTTTTCAGGTAGGTTTTTTTTATTTTAATTGTATAAAAAATCTCTGTTTGTAATCAATATTTGATGAGGTTTCTGCGTGTACTTTCGACGCACTGATAACAAATGTTGTTTTTCAATGTCGCACGGGACATCGAAATATGCGACAATGCAAATCAAAAACTTACAGTTATTTTCAATCGCATTGTTTCTTATGCATTCTTTTATGACTCTTTGTACCTTTAGAAATATTTTAGAAAGCAAAAGTCAATGCATAACGTCTCTATTTAAAAACTTTTATCAAAACAAAAGGTGTGTTTCTTTACTTTTTGGGTAAAGTTCGGTAAAATGAGAGTAAGCACAAAATCCTCTCACAAAATGACAAAATTACCCAATAGTACAGGAACGCAAAAAACCACTTTTCTAGCCCAAAAACTTATTTCAAAGAATAATGTTAAACAGTGATGGGACTTGAAAAATTTTGTTTTGTGCCAAGTGTGTGACTAAAATGTGCCAAATGGGCCTTTATTGTGCCGAAATTCAATTTTCACTTAGAACCCGTGTTTTCAACTTTCATTTTGTAAATGCATTCTTATGGAATTAATTCTATCTTGAATTCTTATGGACTTAATTATATTTGAATGAATTAAAATTTTCTTTCAATTAAAAGGTGAATGATAAATTAATCTCATCCGATTCTTATTAAAGATTTGGGAATGCAGCCAATGAATGAATTCTTTAGAAATGGTTGCACGGAATGGTATAAATATAAACATTTTCTAAAACTGAATTAATTTTTTTATGAATTAAACTTAAATTAATTCTTTCGAAGCTCTGATATAAATTTATAGCATTTGAATTTTTAAAATTCTATGGATTAGGCACCGTAAGTTGTTTAGTTTTCACATGAAAAAACTGTTATACTCCATATAAAAAAAAATATTTTTCACGACAATGAGTTTCGCGTGAAAATTGTGCAAGTTAGTTTTAGTTTTTACGCAAATTTAATGTACAAGACTATTATTTTTCTGGTGAAAAAGTGATATTTTGTGTTAATTGTGATTGTGGCTTTGTTATAAAATTAAGATATTGTTAATTTTTTTAACTTAACTTGCAATTTAAAGCATTTAAAGTCTGAGAGAAATTTTTTCACGTGAAAAACAACTTACGGTGCTTTATTCGGTAATATCTTCTGTGCCATTTTTTAGTTTTGCTTTATTCGAAAAGGTATTTTAATACCAATAAATGCTTAGAAACAAAAAATTAAAGAATTGTTATTTTTTAAATTAATTTTCTATTAAATTTTGTAGATAACCAAAATGTGCCAAAATACTATCGGTTGTGCCATTGTACCAATCTTAGATTGTGCCAAAAATCCTATCACTGATGTGAAAATACGTATAATTTCAGTTTGCAAATCGGCACAAATAGACATATTTATTCGCATTTAAAAGTTGTTTTTGATTTTATTCAATTAATTTTAACAAAAAACCAAGTTTCTTTTGCTTATTCCTTTATTTAATTACAATTTTTAATTTAATTTCACATTGTTTTTTGTTTATATTTGCATCAGCTGTTTTACCAAAGTTTACCCGAAGAAAAAGTCTGGGTAAATTTTGGTAAAAAGAGAAGCACTAATACACTCTCATTAGCGCTCTCATTTACCCAATTCTCGAGTACGGGAACGCTTTTGGGTAAATTTCGGTAACTTTGGGTAAATTTCGGTAACTTTGGGAACGTACGGGAACACACTGAAAATGTGCAATAGAAATATCCAAATAGGAAAAGATGCGCTTGTGCGACTTTGCATTCGAATACCTCGAAATGGGTTATGAATAAATGCGAAATCTTTTTACGTTATTTAAATTTGATTGTTTCCCTATGAAAATATGATAAAACAAAGTGTTTTCAAGAACTTTTAATATTTTAGTCTCGGTGGACCTTTCGGTGGAAATGCCCATATTTTTCTTTTTTAACCGCATATTTTAGGCGCATATTTTCCATTTTTAAGTGCATGAAATTCCTTGCCCTAGTGATTACAAACTCAAAATTTTCGTGGTCTTTATGAAATTCCCACCGGAATTGGATTCGAAACGTATTCGAAACGTATTCGATTCTGTAAACCGATTTATAAAAATTAACGGAAATGGTATTACAATGACATCTTAAAACTTTAAACATATTTAAGTTTTAAAATATTAAATAAAAATATATAATAAATATATAACGCTTAAAATTTTTTTTATTAAAATTAATTTAATAAAAACAATTTTAATCGTATTAGAAATTTCCTCATCAAATCCGTAGACAGGATTTTTAGAACCCAATATCGGAAATTTCCGTTTAAAAACTTCCTTACAAAAAAAATTTAGAAAATTTCCTACATTTTACTTAAGGACATTTCCGATTGTTGAATTCTTTAAATCAACTCTACGGATTTGATGAGGAAATTTCTGATTTGACTAAAATTTTTTTCCTAAAATCATATATTTTGACAGCCAATTTTTAGTAATTTATTTGTTACACATATTCATTAAAATTTAAATATTTAAAAAGTTTTATGATGTCACTGTAATGCCATTTCCGTTAATTTTTATAAATCCGTTTACAAAATCCAATCTATTTCCAATCCAATCCATTTACAATCAAATTCGGAACTGATTTCGACCACGTTGGTCAGTAATTTAAGTGCTTTTGATGTTTTAATTCTAAATTTAATACAAATATTATTATAGTCGGAACTAATTACGAATTTGTACTAAAACTCAAGTAAACAATTTTCAAACAAAATTCCCATATAAGTAAAATTTGAGAATAAACTCTTAAGTGCTTAATTCTGACTACAAAACTGGCCATATAGGTGCGATTTTAACTTTAAATTTAATTTGAATATTTCTTAACTGAGAAATTTTCAAATCAAAATCTTACTTCTGACTATAAAACTGGCCTTAAGTTTTTATCTAAAATTTTCGATATAAAAAATTTTAATGAAAATTTTGAAAAAAATACTTTAAGAAATGGAAATTAGAATTTCAACAAGGGCCGCACTAAAATCAACAAAGGGCCGCACTTGCTCACCGTTGGCATATACCATTCGTTTATCATGTGTGTTTAAACGCCGTGCAAAATATACTGTACAGCCCTTTAATAGATACATTAATAGGTTACATTACTTCATTGTTATATGCATAGAGCAGATTTGTTGACTTCTCGGTAACTTGGAGTGAAAACAATTTGTTGTCGTCGTTGCTTGAATACAGTGTTGCCAAAACTTATTTAGGAAAAAATGCTAGATTTGTTTGATAAAAATGCTAAAAAATGCTAAAAACTAAAAAAATATGCTAGAAAAAATATGCTAAAAAAAATTTTATAAAAAAATGTTTCAATTTGTTAAAAAAAAAAAGTATTTTAGTGACTTTTACAATTAAACTGAAAATAAGTCATCTATAATTATGAATTCAGTTCATTTTATTAACTAAAAATATATAAAAGGTAAATTAAGAAGTTGATTCTTGTAAAAAAATTCAAAAATCCTTTAAAATAAGTTTATTATTATTTGATCTTGCAACTGTTTCATTGAAAATATATTATCTCAAAAAGTTACAGGCGGATAAACAAAAGTACCCCAAAATGTTTTATTTCTAAAATAGGAGGGAATGTGGAATACTTTGGCGGGTAATATGAATTTCCCATTCTGCCTTAATTTATCTACTCCAAATTAATTTAATGGTTTTTATTGCATACTCTGTTTCTCGTTTTCAAATTTCTGCATCTTTGGGCTTCTCTGCGATTTTTGCGATTTAAAATTTCAAATTAAAGTATCATAATTCGATATTTTTTATACTTTTGGGATCATTTTTGATTTTCAATCAATCCAATTCTGTTAAATACAATTTTTGTTTTTTTTCGAAACGAATTTTTTTTAACTTTATTGAATATTTTTCTATTGAATATATACAAAATAAAATCAGGCGGTATTCGTCGCTCTCTTTCGAAGATTGACAATTTATATCCAAAATGTTAGCCTTTGTAGACGTTCGTAATTCTTATGGCTGAATTTTCGATATAAATTAAGAAGAGAGGGATTTAACAGAGGTAGGGAGAGTTGGATAGTCTTTTAATTATATAGTCGTTGATAACATAACATTGTACTTTTTATATGCCGAAAAAATGTTTTTGAGAAAAAAAAAATTTCGCGAAAAAATAATCGCAAAAAAAATGTTTACAAAAAAAATTATAGCTTCCTTAATGTTATACATATTTAATCAAATTTGATAAATTTAAAATTAAAAATGATCCCAGAAATATAAAAATAAAATTAGCGTCAAAATTTTTAATTGCGAATATCGCGAATACAAGCGTTAACTTTGGAAGACGGGCACCAGTAGGGTGCCCAGCTTGTTGAAATGTGCGACTAGTACAGTGTAATTAATGTGTACGTATAAAAATAGTTTCTAGTACATACTCTAGAAGTAAAAGAAATATGTATTTATTTTTCATATTTGGTTACATTTAAACTTAAATTGTAAAATAACAGATAATTATTCAAAAACTAGGGTTAGAATAAAGATTATTCATGAGGGTAAAAATAAACTATAATTTTGAAACTGGTAATAGTGATTTTTAAATGCTTATATTTCAATATAAATAATAAAATTTGGTGTTAATTTAACTATATAAAGTAGAGAATATAATAAACAACACAAAGAAAACGTAAAATTTAATTAAAATAGTTTAAAAATATAAAAATAATTAAAAGTACCACTTTAGACAAGTTATTACAAAACTATAAAAATCCTAGTTCAGTTCTTAAACGAGAACCGTGGAAAAAGGTTGATTTAATATTCTTTGTTGCGTTTTTGTATCGGAAACACAATCAATAAATAATATTTTTATAGCAAAAATTCAAATTAATGCAAATTATTCTAAAAACACAAAATAAAACTGTAAAAAATGCTAAAAATATGCTAAATTTTTTTGATAAAATGCTGAAAAAAATGTTATATGCTAGATACATTTTTTTCATGCTAAATGATTTAAAAAAATGCTAAATCTAGCATTAAATATGCTAAATTGGCAACACTGCTTGAATACCATGATTTGTATATATTTCACCATTCATTAATTTTGTTTATCCCTTTGTTTGTTTTTGTATTGGCACATAATCAATCGTTTATAAAGCATATAACATTCGACCTAATGTAACTGTCCGACTATCATGTGTGTTTAAACGCCATTCAAAGTATAATGTACAGTAGACCGTACCTCAAAAAAAAAGTTCGCCGTACACCCTCCAATATGAAGTATTTTTGCAAGGCAATTTCAAAAAAAAAATTTTAATTTTTTTTGCCGAACATAGGGGTCGCCTTTTTTAATTTTTCGTTAAAGCTTTCGGCATTTAAAGTTGGATTTTAAAGTGTGATATATCGATTTTTTGCCTCGAGGAGACCAGTGTTTTGCTATAAAGGAAAAATCCAATGAAAAAAAATTTAAAAAGGCGACCCTTACGTTCGGCAATCAATATATAAAAAAAAAATTCTACTGGGCTTATCGGAAAACTTCATTAGCAAAAGTTTAATAATTTCATGCGAGCTTTAATTTTCTGACATTAGGGTTGTAGCAACTGAGATCGGGTGGCTAACTACTAGAATGGGATACTTGAGGTCAATGGCCCTCGAGAGAAAAACATCGATGTATCATACTTTAAGATCCGACAGTAAATGCCAAAGATATAACAAAAAATGTAAAATGGCGACCCCTACGTTCGGCGAAAAAAAATAAAAATTTTTTTTTTGAAACCTTGCAAAAATACTTCATATTGGAGAATGTACGGCTACTTTTTTTTGCCTGTAAGGTGGTACGCTCTAATGTACAGCCCTTTACTACTTATATCAATTCATACCTTACCGACTGAATATAATTTAATCGGGATTTTGGATTTGTCTTATTGTAATTTTTTATACAATCAAATATAAGTAAATACATGCAGATATGATCATATATATTTAAATGGCTAGCAACATCTTACAATATATAACGAATAATATATTTTTTCACAGTTTTTAATAAATCGGTGTCTTATAAGATGGTTAAATATCGATTTATTTACGTTATATATTTTATGAGCCGCTAAGTTCAAAAATCTATAAATTAATAGATATCTTGTAAATACAACACTCGGATAAAAAAAGTCAGTAAAAAAATTTGTAAACAGTTTTCAATTGCACTTTACTACTCTTGTACAGATTTTTAGTTAAATTTTTTTTTGTAATAATTTTTGCTATTCTCTTATTACAAATTTTACTAATTTTTCAAAACCGAGTGCTAAACTTAGCAAAAAAATATACTAATTTAAAACAAGTGGAAACTTAAGGAAATTTTATTTACAAGAATTCGTTGATTTTTTAGAATTCTGTTTAAATAGTTTATATTTGTTAGTATTGATACATTCTTAGTTTGGAAATAAAACTCAGAAAATTGTTTGTGTCTTCAATGCATGAGAAGGGAATAACTGGAGAACCGTTTACAATTTTTATTCCAAATTTCAAGTATGTTAAAGTAATTATACATTTTTACAATCGAAGGAAAAACAATACTTTTATACCCTACACCACTGTGGTCAGGGTATTATAAGTTTGTGCTGATGTTTGTAACACCAAAAAATATTGGTCGTAGACCCACCTTATAGTATACCGATCGGCTCAGAATTTTTTTTTTATTTCGATTTAACGATGTCCGTCCGTCCGTTCGTCCGTCCGTCTGTCTGTCCATGCAATCTTGTGCGCACTCTACAGGTCGCAAATATTAAGATATTTTGATGAAATTTGGTACGCAGACCTATGTTGGCCCAAGGAAGTTTGATTTTGGTGAACATCGGTCCATGTTTAGACCTAGTGCCCATATAAGGGTCCTACCAAAATTATATTGTTTATACGGTGCAGGTCGTAAATATTAAGATATTTTGACGAAATTTGGTACACAGACCTATGTTAGCCCAATAACGCAGCCTATTAATTTTGGTGAACATCGGTCCATGTTTAGACCTAGTGCCCATATAAGGGTCCTACCAAAATTATACTGTTTATACGCTGCAGGTCGTAAATATTAAGATATTTTGATGAAATTTGGTACACAGACCTATATTGGCCCACTAAGGCAGCCTATTGATTTTGGTGAATATCGGTGCCTGTTTAGACCTAGTGCCCATATAAGGGTCCTACCAAAATTATACTGTTTATACGCTGCAGGTCGTAAATATTAAGATATTTTGATGAAATTTGGTACACAGACCTATATTGGCCCAATAACGCAGCCTATTGATTTTGGTGAACATCGGTCCATGTTTAGACCTAGTGCCCATATAAGGGTCCTACCAAAATTATACTCTTTATACGCTGCAGGTCGCAAATATTAAGATATTTTGATGAAATTTGGTACATAGACCTATGTTGGCCCAATAACGCAGCCTATTGATTTTGGTGAACATCGGTCTATGTTTAGACCTAGTGCCCATATAAGGGTCCTACCAAAATTATACTCTTTATACGCTGCAGGTCGTAAATATTAAGATATTTTGATGAAATTTCGTACACAGACCTATATTGGCCCAATAACGCAGCCTATTGATTTTGGTGAACATCGGTCCATGTTTAGACCTAGTGCCCATATAAGGGTCCTACCAATATTATACTGTTTATACGCTGCAGGTCGCAAATATTAAGATATTTTGATGAAATTTGGTACATAGACCTATGTTGGCCAAAGGACGAAGCCTATTGATTTTGGTAAACAGCGGTCCATGTTTAGAACTAGTGCCCATATAAGGGTCCCCCCAAAATTGGCTTGGTTAAAACTTCAGGTCGCAAATATTAAGATATTTTGATGAAATTTGGTACATAGACCTATGTTGGCCCAAGGACGAAGCCTATTGATTTTGGTGAACATCGGTCCATGTTTAGACCTAGTGCCCATATAAGGGTCCCCCCAAAATTGGCTTGGTTACAAACTGCAGGTCGCAAATATTAAGATATTTTAATGAAATTTGGTGCGCTGACTCACATTATAGAAAATTTTGACACAAGCCCCATTTTAACCCATTCGAATTTCGGATCCAAACAATACACCAGACTGGTGTAGGGTATTGTATAGTCGGCATGCCCGACTTTGACCTTTTTACTCGTTTTTTTATTAAGTTTATATTTTAGAACACTTTCTTGCTAATTTTAGCAGATTGATTTTACATTGCAGTTTACAAAAATTTTGCTAAAATTTATAGAGGCTACTAATTTTTTCTTATAATTTTATTGTACAATCAGTTGACATGTGAAGCTAAAATGAGCAAAAAATATCGCTGCACTCAAAACAGTTAAATTTGCCGTAACAACAGCAAAATTTTCGTAGCCATTACAGTCTTTTTTGTTTGAGTGAAGGTATATTAAACATGCGACATTTAGATTAATTTGGAAAGGGCGAAGTCAAAATTTGAATTATTTTGTATTATTTTATATGAAACAAGACATAAGAAATAATTAAGACAAAAATCGTTTTTTGTTCTGGCTACAAAACTGTTGCATAATATATACATATAATTAATTATTTTCTGGTTTGCAAATGTGCGTAGTCGACTGTGATACTCATAGTTTCGTAACTACTGCATGGTTGTATTTATAACTACCAAAATGATACAAAAACAATCGAAAAGTTTTGAATAAATTAAACAAATATAAAAAAGGTATTCATTTAAAGTATTTACGCCTCGTATACTGCGTATATGTTGTAAGTTTACTCAATTAATATCAAAACTAGTTTACGAGCCCTCGTAAATATACGCTTACATTCTCATGTGTAAACTTTTTCGTATTTATACACAGATTTGAATATTGTCAAAAATAAAATTATTTTGTATTGTTTTGTTTGTTGTTTTTTATTTTCTGTTATATTTGTTTTTATATGCTACAAATTTAAAAAATTCTGTGTTTAATTTATCAAAAGATCAAAAAAGTGGCTAAATGCAAAATTGAAATGTGAATAGTTTTAAAAGGTGCGTTCATTCAAATAAACAGGTAAAGTTACAAATATACGCGATAACAAAAATACACGGTTTACGAGGGCATAAATGCAATTAGATGAATACCACTAAAAACTTTTAATAGTTTACATCACGATTCCTTATGGGAATTATTACATAGACAATTGTTTTTTATTTTTGTTTTAAATATGTAATTTCATTTAACCCTTTCGCAACATGTTTTGTTTGGCTAAATAATTTTTTTAAGCTTTTATTGAATTCTGTGTTAATAAATATGTTAAAATAGAATGAATTTTCGAAAATATTTAAGCGCCAATTTTGAGAACAGAATGTAATTTTGGACCGGTTTTTGGAATTTTTAAAAAACTGGCCCCGCTATTCGAGAAGAACTGGACCTGAGTCGGACCAAATTTGGGATTTTACATTTTCAAATGGGAATATCTCGGGAACTATAAAATATATATATATAACCCGTACAAGTAAGCAAGTTTTATAGGCCTGTACTAGCAGATTACAAATGTGTTAGCTTTATGAAAATCTGATGAGAAATGGAAAAATGGCGAGCTCTCAAAATTTCTTATGAAAAAGGTACCCTAATTTGGCGGTCATATTGCCGTCCCCGGAGGGTCTGTGAGGTCCAACGTCTAAACTTAAATTCGATATTACCTCAGCTATGTCTGTTCTTAATTTCATTCCAATCGGACTACTAAGTAAGAAATGGCCGGATTATTTCCAACAATTTTGTGAAATGTTTCACTGTGCCTCGGTACACTCACAGAAGTCTTGATCAGAAAGTGCCGTTACCATAACGGTCCTTACGAACATATTTGAAGGTCTTGCAGACATCCTTGAAGGGCCTTTTCATTTACTTTGTGAATAAAACTTCATTGGTTTACTGAAAAATTCCATAACAACTCGCAAAGAAAAATTACCTCTGTGTATTTATCTCAATTGGGAGAGTATTTCCCGAATAGTATCTTTCATGTGTAATTTTAAGATTATAGGATTTACTTTTATAAAAAATATTTCGGATCCTGAGGACTGTTCCATAATAAAATCTCCAACAATTTCTTAGAAAATTTTTAGGATTCTCACAGCAATTTATTACGATAACATTTAGATTTTGAGAAATTCATCCCTAACCTTCAAAACACCATTTTATAGAAATATTACTCGAATTGTGAGTACTCTTCCGTAGAAAACCATTTGGATTTCCTTTTATTTTATATTTATTTACAGAACTCGTTTAATTTTGGCAGCCATATAAGAACTCCTCCTGATTCTTAAGATTCATTTTCTTATATAAAAATCCTCTATGAATATCTACATTGAATCAATGAAGTTTCTCTGGAATTCGTCCATTGAATCTTTTAATTTATTTAATGCACATAATGAAAAAGTTTCATTAAAAAGAATTTTATAAAACTATGAAGCTCTTCATATAATTTAAGAAATTTTTCCTCCAAAAAATTTTCAATAAATCTTAAATTTCTCTCCGTGTAGAATTAATGCTTTATCTAAGGATTTTTTGTTATAGAAACCACGAGGCTTGTCAGAACTTGCCTGAATTAAAATTAATTGATTACTGAAACCCAGAGTAGGAAAATAAACTCTAACGAACCGTACTTTTAGGGTTGCATACCACACATCGCGAACACAGTACACAAGCATATTGGTTGGGTAGAAAACACATACGCTATTCTCTCCAATTAGTGTTTGTGTTTATACACACAACCCGAATTCGGTACGCTACGGGGTGTGAATATGTGTTGAAAGTTCAGTACATAATCGTAGCGTTTGCGGTCATCAGACAATCGTAGTGTACCGCATTCGGTTTGTGTACAAACACACAACCGCTAAAACGATAGATACGGTATGTGTTCCTTAGTCGTACCCTACGCTACATGTTGTGTACACTCATAAAAAAAAGTTAGTTCAAAAGTCTGTTAAACGCGTTCTGATTAAATTGAACTAATTTTTCTGTTATTTTCTCTAAAAAAGCCCGTACAAAAAGGTAAAAATTCTGTTAAAATAACAGGAAATAGTAAATGTATTTGCGCCAGCACAATTTCGACCTATTTGTACGGGATTTTATTTATTAGTGTACAGTTTATTTTCCTACTCTGCTGAAAACTCTTATATGTAATTTTTTGAGACAACATAAATACAAACTTCGAGAAGCATGAAATTACAATGATTAAAGATCGGTATTCAGATTGTCGGGTGGTTACTGTTCTTGTAAAAATTGGCTAGAATTTTTTCGCGCAAATTTAGTATTACAGACTATTATTACTTTTCTTGCATTGTGGGTTTATATTTTGTCTTTAGTGAACAAAACTTTATATAAAAATTTGTATAAATAATGCATATGCCTCAAAATATTTGAAAAACAAGTAGAAATTTTAATATAAATTTTAATTATTCTTTTATATGAAAACAGTAAAAACTGTTTTCCTTGTAAGAAAAACTTTAACTTTCATATAAAATTTGGTTGAAATTTCGTTTTTTTAATATTTTTACAATTTTCATACAAAATATTGTTTATAGTTTTATAAAATGTCAAATTGTAAAAATAATGACTGAACTAAAAAATTACAACTTTTTGAATCCTGGAAAAATCTGCGTAGAAAAGGTTGTAATATTGTATAATTTGATAAATTATATATAATCAGGTGAGCAGGCGCGGGTACAAGGGGGAGCTATGGGGGCTAAAGCCCCCCCCCTTGAGGACTAAAAAAAATGTTTTTTTTCCAAATAATGCTATAATAAAAAACGTGATTAATTTTTTAAACAGACATTTTACAATTTCACATTAAACAAGCTTTTTTAATTTTGAGATTTTGTGTGGATTTTCGGATTCAAAAATTTTTATTTTTTTAAACTGAAGTGCACTATTAAAACCTCTTTAATTGAACTCCTTAAATAACTTTTTTTGAATTTAATGGTCGTAGGATAACCATCTTATCCGTAAGTATTGTTCAGACATACCTTAAAATCTGAAAATTCTCAAATCCTAAAACTTTTTCCAAAGAAGCTGCTAATACTGTATTAAAATTTTACATTAAAAAAAATTTTTAATTCTAAGATATTAATTTAATGTATCAGATTTGGAGTTATATTTTTATAAAAAAGAATTTGTAGAATATCATTGCATATTTTCTAGTGTTTTATAATTTTTTTTATACGAAAATAACTGGCATTTTTAAAAGCTTTTAGTTATTGATTAAAAATTTGTATTGAATTTGACAAGTAAATACAAGCAGTAGAGAGCTAGACTAGCAATATTGTAGTCGGAAGTTTGATACCCGGTGGCTGCAATAAAAACTGTTTTCAGTTTTTCGTTAAGTGTAATGTGAGTAGTATTAAAAACTTGTTAATTTTAATTTAATATACAATATAAAAAATATCTGAATTGAAAAAACTCTCATTCACCTTTAATATATAAAATAAAAAGTCGATTTTAAGGCCCATTAACTTTTCTCGAGAAGTTAACTTTACCTTAACCATAACTAACCAATACTCAAAGGTTTAAAAGGCTTAATTCTTTCATTCACTTTTTGAAAATTAATGAAATTTGGGTTAAATTTCATTCCCTAATAGCATTCTTATGGAATTAATTCGATAGCTTAATTCCCTATAGCTTAAAATTATATGAATTCATTCTATTTTAATTGAATTCTTACTGAATGAAACCCAATTTACCTGAATTCATTTAATAAAAAAGTGAATGAAAAATTATTTGTTTTCATTCACTTAATCAAATGAAAAATTTTAATTTGTATGTAATTGCTGAAATAGTAGCATAATACAAATGAAAAACGTTTAAAATTCATCTAACAGAAATAAATAGTATCGTATGCTTTGTTACAGCTTGTATGCTTTGGTTTTGATTATATGTTAGTTTCAAACTACACTGCACTAAGTGAATGGTAATAAAATTTCTTCATTCAATTAGTAAAATGGTGAATGAACATGCGATTTGAATGATTCAAGTTAGGAATTCATTCAATTCATATTAAAGCTTTGGGAATGAAGCTTATGAATGAATTCTTTACGAATGGTTTAAGGGAATGGTACATGAACCTTTTTAAAATCTGAATTTAATTTTTAGTGAATTAAGCTTAAATTGAATTAAGTTTTTCGATGCTCTGCCAATACTAAATATTTATCCCTATGAAAATTTAACCATAATAACTTATCAATATTTTAACTCTGGGTAGTTAACCTTAGTATGAAATGTCAGAATAAAAACAAAAAGAAAAACAAAA
Organism: Leucophora obtusa; assembly: GCA_949987735.1. NCBI lineage: Eukaryota > Metazoa > Arthropoda > Insecta > Diptera > Anthomyiidae > Leucophora > Leucophora obtusa. The sequence continues at coordinate 144,922,917 of OX465295.1, forward strand.
ATTAATAACAAAAATATTTTTTTTCAATACGGGAAAATTAAAAGTTTTTCTCGCGGTTTTTTGTGTGTTTCTGGTCGTAAAAAAATAATACACTTGACCACGTCGTGTTTTTTAAGATCCGCGGTCGCTAAATGCTATAAAATGATTGTGTCTTTTTGCATACTACGAGAGGTGATTTAATTAAATCCATTTGGTAAGTCTATAATATAAAAGTGGATTATTGGAACTATTAATAAGTATTTTGTGCTAATCGAGACAACCGCGGAAAGATTCGCGCATAAAATTAAAAAAAAAATAGTGGAAATTTTGTGATAGATTATTAAATTAAGGCAATTTATGTGATCAGCACATCAAAGTGAGTAGAAAAATAATCGCTGTGCATGATTTTGTATCTTTTTGTAATTGCCAGTCAAAACTGTGAGTTGTCCAGGGGTTCCTCACATACTTTTAAAATATTTGAAACATGATTGGTTCACATTTCATAAATTCGAGGGTGATTTCTATGCGCTTTTTTATATTTAAGAATTAAATTCAGTAGTCTTGTACTTCATTCAGTAGTCTTGAGCTTTGATACATGATTAATTTTGAATTTGATACGCTGATTCCAAATTCTTAAATGTAAGTTATCCAAAATTGATAGAACAATTATTTTTCTGAGAGTGGTTTTCAAAAGAATTTTTTCCTATAACGGTACACAAATTAAGAAAATGTTGTCCTATGTATTTTAGAGAACAAAATTCATTCTTTACTACCATCGTAACAAAAAGTCTTAAGCTATTTGAATGCGTTTTGTATAGTATTTTTAAATTCGTAGAACGCTATTTTTCGCGTTTTTAATCATGATTTTCTCAAAAGTGAGAGGTGATAGAGAATTCGGAATAGATATTTGGAATCAGCAAGTAAAATACTAAAAGTATGTATCAAGCTTCTACCAACAACGACTTTTCATTTTGTAGAGGTGTATAATTCTTGTCAAATTGTTGTAATATTGGTCACCATTTTTGGTTTTAATTATTCAAGACAGATTTTGGCTCCCTGAACCAATAAAAGAATAAATTTTTCCTATTTCCTAAGCTATCACAGAAACCTAATACCTAAATAGCAAAAATTTGTGCACGATTTTAAGTACTGATGCAATTTTTATAAGTTGTGGTAAAGTGGGGTAAATGCACATCGAAAATTCTTACATGTGTCATAAATGATTCTTAGTCAAAGTTTGGTAAAAGCTGCGCTTTAAATTTTTTTAATAATCATCATTACAAGTCTAATGTATTAAAATATCTTATGAAGTGTGAATTGTTCTAAAATAGCCTTGGTTAAGTTTCTTAACCACAGAAATTTCTATGGTTAAATTTTAGCATTGGTTAGAAGAAATGCTTGGTTAAAATTTAGATAAGTTATTCAAAAAATATGTTTACCAGTGGTTAAGGCTAGTAGAGGTCTTAACCAGGGTATAAATTGAGATAAGTTAACGGGCCTAAATCACAAAAGTCGACTATTATTTTAATTTTCGTACCATACAAAATATTTACCCCTAAATTCATAAACGCTTTGTAAAATTATAGGAGGTTTATTGAACAAATTTGGTATGAAAATGACGTTTTGTAAACCTGCTATAACTTTACAAAACATTTATGAATTTAGGGGTGAAAATATACCTTAAAATTCTGTTTTAAATTTGAAGTTTTCATTTGTTTTTATTTTATATTTATGTATTTTGTTTTTATTGTTTTCAAATTTTGTTTACATTTATTTACAAATTTTCTTTTTATTTTTGAATATTTTGTTTTGGTTTTCAGTAAAAACAAACAAACTTTTCGAATGTATATGTTTGGCAGTATTTTAGAATTTTTATTTTAAATATTTTGTATAGTACGGTTAAAAAAAACCTTTGCTTTAAAATAAAGTCGACTTTAACAAAAATATACCTTTGAAAAATATTGATAGTAAGACCTACACTGAGAGAATTATCTGCATGATATTAATGAACTTTTCATTGAATAAATGCAATTTTTCATAAAATGTTGTTAAAAATTTCCGTTTATTAAAAGTATTTATAAAAAGTTTCATAAAATATTTAAAGCTTTTTCATCAATCTTAAGAATTAAATATTTTTATTTATTTTGATAAGAAAACTTCATTAGTTTAATGAAAGATTTCATTAAAACTCGTCGAGCAAAACTCTCTCTGTATAGGGTTAATGAGTGTTTTGTAGGGAGTTACCTCAATCGACATGTCCTTGCTAAAATAATACGTTTTATAATAGAAAATTAGGAGGTTACGTACCTCCACTTCTTCTTACAAAACTTATTACCGGGTAATAATAGAATGTCTTATTGAGATTTCGATATTTGGAAACTTTTGCCGCACATATCCGAATTTCATTAAGATCGGAAGGAACCCATCAGAATAGTTTAATCGCTCAGCGAAATTGTCGGATGCAAAGAAGCGGTTGTAGAACAATTTGTTCATGCATTAAACCTGTTCTAATTTATGTTCTATCATCGGTGATTTTTGTTTGAGTTTGTCCCAAAAGCAACAGGTTCTTTTCCTCCAAACTAGAACAGGTTGCTTTGGAACCGGTTCTAGAACCAGTTATAGGACTGGTTCTGCGATAGTGAAACCTTACATTTTGACTCCCAGGAATCCGTTGAAGAACCTGTTCCGTAGAACCGGTGGTAAAAAGACCTGTTCTAAAACAGATTCAGAGGTAACCTAGTTAAAAATAATTTTGCTGGGCGTTAGTCGTTTATTTTGTTTTTTAATTTAAAAGTTTTTTATCCAAACTTTTCGTATTGAAAACCTTTAAAATTTTAGGTCATTCTTCTAAAATGTTTTTTTTTTTATTGGAGTCCAGCTTCATAGTCAGAACAAAGGCTGATATTTTCTTATATATTTTTAAGTAAGAAATTTTGTTTTTCTTAAATATTTCTTAGTAAGAAATTTTCAAAAATGTTAGTTCTGACTATAAAATTGCCCGTTAGGCACTTCTTCTATATAAAACCTATTAGATTAGGAAACATTATTGTATTCGAAAAATTCTTTCACACTGGAACATTTGTTATATTCTAGGTTTGGTATGAATGTTGTAGGATTTGGAGTAGTTTTTCTTAAAAAAAGATTTACAGACACTGCAACAAATTTTACAATTTACGGCATATTCCCAATAAACATTTTCGCTGGAATTTAAGTTGAAATAAAGCATTATTCCAGTCCAACTTTCAAATTTCAAGCCTTGAAATATACTTGAATTGGCCTATAATTCAATAGTGCATTCCAGCAAAAGGGATACTTGAATTCAAGTCGAACTTAACACTGAAAATATACTTGAATTCAAGCATTGAATTACACTTTAATTCTGATCGAACTATATGGATATAACACTTGAATGCAAGCCCTATATTCCAGTTTAAAGCAAGACTTTTTAGTACTCTAATTCTGTTTATAAAAACGCGATGCAATTATATTTTTTAACTTTATACCTTAACCACCTTATATTATACCGATAGGCTCAGAATTTTTTTATTTCGATTTAACGATCTGTCTGTCCATGCATTCTTGTGCGCACTCTACAGGTCGCAAATAATAAGATATTTTGATGAAACTTGGTACACGGACTTATATCGGCCCAAGGACGAAGCCTTGGGTTAAAATCGGTCCATGTTTAGACCTAGTGCCCATATAAGGGTCCCCCAAAATTATATTGTTTATACGATGCAGGTTGCAAATATTAAGATATTTTGATGAAATTTGGTTCACAGATCTATGTTGGCCCAAGGACGAAGCCTATTGATTTTGGTGAACATCGGTCCATGTTTAGACCTAGTGCCCATATAAGGGTCCTACCAAAATTATATTGCTTATACGCTGTAGGTCGCAAATATTAACATATTTTGATGAAATTTGGTACACCGATCTATGTCAGCCCAAGGTCGAAGCCTATTGATTTTGGTTAACAGCGGTCCATGTTTAGACCTAGTGCCCATATTAGGGTCCCCCCAAAATTATATTATTTATACGCTGCAGGTCGCAAATATTAAGATATTTTGATGAAATTTGGTACACCGACCTATATCAGCCCAAGGACGAAGCCTATTGATTTTGGTTAACACCGGTGGATGTTTAGACCTAGTGCCCATTAGAGTTTGCTGTTCGGTTTTAATCGAAACCGAAACCGCGGTTTTCCAAGCCTCAAAACCGAAACCGAAAACCGACAAAAATAAGTCGGTTTTTAACAAATACTTTAACCAATTACAATAATTAATTAAATTGCATATTATTGAATCTTGAATTTCGAAAAGGCTCAGCTCCTATTTTACAAAATTTTGTATTTAATTGTAATGAAAATTTTCTCCATTAAAAACTGCTTTAAAGAATTTTTTGTTTTTGTTATTACGGATAACATAAAGTGAGGCTTATAATTTTAGTAAAAAAATTGCACCAAAAATCTAGTGGTTTAAGAGATATTTAGTTTCACATATTCAGTTACGATTTTCGTATTCCGCGAAATTTATAAAATTTTAACTTTGGACGTATTAAACTATTTAATTTTTATGCGTATTTAATTATCATATATCTAGTTAGAATATTGTTATATTTAATTATTTTAAAACAATTCTATTAATATCAAAAGAAAACCGAAAAATAACCGAAACCGTGGTTTTTATAATTTTGAAAACCCGAAACCGCGGTTTCCAAATTTTTCGGTTTTTAGCAAACTCTAGTGCCCATATAAGGGTACCCCCAAAATTGGCTTGGTTACAAACTGCAGGTCGCAAATATTAAGATATTTTAATGAAATTTGGTTCGCTGACTCACATTATAGAAAATTTTGACACAATTCTCATCTTAATCCATTCGAATTTCGGATCCAAACATTAGTTGCCTTTTAACCAGACTGGTGTAGGGTATTGTATAGTCGGCATGCCCGACTTTAACCTTTTTACTCGTTAATATTAAAATTGTTGTTTATTTTTTCTATTTTATTTTGTATTGACAAAGAAGAAAATACTCAAATTTGTATGAACTTGGTTTCAGCTTGAATATGAAACCTAAAATCAAGTTGCATTCCAGCGGAATTTCAAACACTTGAATTTTTAGTTTTTCAGTTTTTATTGGGTTCCTATTATCATATTTTGAAAATTTTTTTGGTATCAGAATCTCCATTGTGTTTCCTATGAAAATATTATTTAATTTTGCGATTTCTTAACATATTTATGACAAAATTCGATAGTTAAGGAAAACAATTTTTAAATATAGAACAATATATCGTTAACTTATTACAATAGAAAATTTTCTAAGTTTATGTTAAAAATTTTTTTGGTTATTCCTTACATTTTCAAAACAACTAAAACTCAAAACAATTTTGTTGGTTCTTATAAAACTTTAGAGAAAAAAGCTTTACTTTGACTCAAACGACAGTTGTCTTAAGTTAGAAGCAATATTGATATAATCGTTAATGAGGATAGAGGACCACAATAATGAATAAGATTTTTACTGACAAAAAAACTAACTGCGAAATTCAAAAAATGTCGAAATGGGGTTAAACAAATTTTCCCGAACCCTTGTTTGGAACTTTTTGGAACAACTTCACAAACCTATACTAAAACATGTATTAAACCCCTACTTCTAGTTTAGAGTGTCCAAAAAACCGGCCATTTCGGAAAAACCGGTTTTCGGTTTGTTCGAAAATTACTATTTAAAAAAAACCGGTTTCGGTTACGGTTTTCTTAAAAAACCGGTTGAAACCGGTTTCGGTTTTTTTTGTAATGAAAATAAGTTTGTACAATTAGCAGAAAAAGCTAATAAAAATTAGTTAAAAGTGACCTGCAGAAACAACTACTAAAATCAGCTGAATCTGTTTTCTAAAGCAGGATTTAAATTACCTGATTTTACGTCTGATAAATCAAACAAAAAAATCCTATGAGATGATGTGATTGCAAAACAAATCTTTTGGCATATCTATTTGCGTTTACATCAACAGATGAAGTAATGCCAACTTTTTAAGAACAAAACTCGCAGGCAAACCCAAAAAAGCGCTAAATTATAAATGTGATCAAAATAGGTAGTTTTGAATTAATTTATGCGACCAAACATTTTAAAAGAGCTAAAAATCATTATTATGTTAAAATATAATTTAATATCACATTATTATGAAAATAATAAAAAAACATTTAAATTAGATATAACTGTATCAAAATAAAGGTTTCACCATAAAGCGCTAAATACAAAATATAAAAACGTCAAACTAACACCTTTCAATAAAAAGCGCTAACCGAAAATAATGCGATTTTTGAGTCATACAGAAGCGACAAGGAAAGCACCATCAGATGTAATTAGACAAAGAATTTAATTTCAGTTTATTGCAAAGAACATTTTACACTGTTGAAATCAGAAAAAAATGCCGAATATTAGTAAATTAATAACATCACAGAAAAACAATTACATTTCCAAAATTTAATTTATATTTTTTTAAATTGGAAGACAATCACTTTCTAAAAACAGCAGTACTTACTATTTATTTTCGCTATTTTAACTCTACTAATCTTCAGTAAAAACGTCCACAGGTTTTAGCAGGACAGAATGTTATTTGTATTCAACTAAAATTTATTTAAATATAACTAAAATTTTTGTAGATTTAACAGTCCTTATTTCATCGTCCAATCGTATATTTTTCTTAAATGGAACCAGTTAATTACGCAGAAAAAAAGTAATTATGTTTTTTGTAGCAACATTCATTAGTCACCCAAAGGACTTTCGTATCTTATTTGTTTGAATACATGCAGTTTCGTTTATTAAAATTAAGTCTTTAAAAATAAAATGCAGTCGAAATATAGAATTTTTGAATGATTAGCTTAAAAATACTTTTGATAAAAACATCTTTTAAAAAAACCTGTTAACCGACAAATAATAACTGGTTTTCGGTTTATGCGAATTTAGAAATTATTCGAAACCGGTCAGTTTTTTGAAATTAAAAAAACCGGTTAACCGGTTTTCGGTTACGGTTTTCTAGTTCATAAAATATAAATAGATATGACTACCGTATAAGATATAAAAAATGTTTAGCCCCCCCCCCCCCCCCCTGCCCCTTGAGCGAATTCTGGATCCGCGCCAGCAGGTGTTGTTAATGTGATATCATATATAATTGTATATAATTGAATCAATATAAATAAATTTAAACAACTTAGATCTAATAAAATCGGGTCAATTTGCCTATTAAATTGTATATAAGTGTATTTAAATTGTTAGACCATATATAACCATATACAATTTTATGCAATTTGATAGGGAAAATGACGCCATGTTATTAGATCTAATAGCGAATTTACATTATGATCGAAATCGAGTTAAAAGTAGATTTCGATAGATTTCGACTGAAATCCAATCAAAATTTGGGATTTCAAACAGACTTCCCATACTAAATGAAATCCCAATTTAATTTGGATTTCAGCGAAATCTCATCGAAATCCAATTTTTCTTCATTATTTGCAGAAAAGTAGGGAAGTTTAGCAGCTGTTTATGTCATAAAAAATTAATAAATAATAAATTTTAATAACGTGAAAAAATTCAGGAATAACATAATAAAGTCTGTTATTTTTAATTGAAAGAAATATTTAAAGTTGAAAACGGCTATTTTATTGTATCCGACAAAGAGAAACTATGAAAAATCATTTGATGGCGCCGGCAAGACCATTGACGAAACATTGAATATTTTAGCTTTCTACTAATCATCCCTAAACTTAAACACATTTCTTAGCAAATATAACATTGTATCTTTCATAATATAAATGATTTTTGTGTTCCGCCATTCACCCTAATTAAATTCTGTTGAAATTTACCCAACTTATAGTAGGAAACTGAACTCCTACTATAAATTGGGTAAATTTACTCTATGTGCGTAATTGAAAAAAAAATACGCACATTGTGGTTAAGTTGGTGCACAAATAATTTGTAATTTTACATTGAAAGTGCGTAAAAATTAAATGAAATTTTGAAATTAGTGTGTTAATTTACTAAATTTGCGTGTAAATGTACGCACAAAATGCGTAAAAATCCACAAAAAATGCGCAAAAATCCACAGAAAGTGCGTAAAAATAAAATATAATGCGTACATTTACAACAGGTGTGCTAACTTTAAGCACCACCCAAAAATTTTTTTAAATAAAATAACAAATTAATTTTTAGTACGTATTTTATTAATAATAATATCCGAGTCATTCTCTCATAATCGTTTATGTCCAAATTAGTCGTTTTGGGATCTTAAGGCATTTGTATAAAATTCATATAAAAATTTGTTATAACTATTGAATGGGTGCGATGACTCCTGCTCAACAAAATGCCTTCTTTGAAAGGGGGGCAGTAACCGTCAACAATAATTGGAGAAAACGCCTTAAGAGAGATATGGCCTACGCAGGAACAACTGAGTGCAATGACTCCTGCTCAACAAAGTCAGTATTCATTGAGTACTGCCTAACTTGCAAAGAAAGCATTTTGTTGAGCAGGAGTCATTGCACTCAGTTGTTCCTGCGTAGGCCATATCTCTCTTAAGGCGTTTTCTCCCGTTATTGTTGACGGTTACTGCCTCCCTTTCAAAGAAGGCATTTTGTTGAGCAGGAGTCATCGCACCCAGTTGTTTTACCTAGGCCGTATCTCTCTTACGGCGTTTTCTCCCGTTATTGTTGACGGTTGTTGGTTGACTGCCTCCCTTGCAAAGAAGGCACTTTGTTGAGCAGGAGTTATTGCACCCAGTAGTTCCTGCATAGGCCGTGTCTCTCTTACGGCGTTTTCAATTTTGAAATGAGGTTTAGACTACCACATGCGTTAATAATAATTACCAAAAACAATTTCATGCTTATGTTGCTATTTCCAGACTCTAATGTGTTTGTGGAAATGTTGTAATTCACAAAAAATAATCCGTTTTCGCTTTTTCTTTTTATTATTTATAATTTTTTTTAAATTTTTTCTAATTTGAAATGTCAGAGTATTTATTACTATTATTGGATAGTATATTTATCAAATTTGTGCGTAAAAATTTTATTTAACAAAACAATAGTAATTTTAGGCACAATGTGTTTATTTATAAGCACATAATGTCTAAAAATACTTTGTGTGTGTATTATTGCGTATGAAAGTGTGTACAAAAAAACTTTACGCATTTTTTGTTTATATTTACCGAATTTTAGTAAAATTAAACAAAATTTTACCCATTTTATAGTATTAAATTTACAAACATTTTTTAGAGTGTTCAATAAAAATGGTTTTTAGAAAATCTTTTAATTTTGGTTATTATACCCTACACCACTATGTGGTCAGGGTATTATAAGTTTGTGCTGATGTTTGTAACACCAAAAAATATTGGTCCCAGACCCACCTTATAGTATACCAATCGACCCAGTTTTTTTTTTATTTCGATTTAACGATGTCCGTCTGTCCGTCCGTCTGTCTGTCTGTCCATGCAATCTTGTGCGCACTCTACAGGTCGCAAATATTAAGCTATTTTGATGAAATTTGGTACGCCCAAGGACGAACAAGTTTGATTTTGGTGAACATCGGTCCATCTTTAGACCTAGTGCCCATATAAGGGTCCTACCAAAATTATACTGTTTATACGCTGCAGGTCGTAAATATTAAGATATTTTGATGAAATTTGGTGCACAGACATATATTGGCCCAATAACGCAGTCTATTGATTTTGGTGAACATCGGTCCATGTTTAGACCTAGTGCCCATATAAGGGTCCTACCAAAATTATACTGTTTATACACTGCAGGTCGCAAATATTAAGATATTTTGATGAAATTTGGTACACAGACCTATATTGGCCCAATAACGCAGCCTATTGATTTTAGTGAACATCGGTCCATGTTTAGACCTAGTGCCCATATAAGGGTCCCACCAAAATTATACTCTTTATACGCTGCAGGTCGCAAATATCAAGATATTTTGATGAAATTTCGTACACAGACCTATGTTGGCCCAATAACGCAGCCTATTGATTTTGGTGAACGTCGGTCCATGTTTAGACCTAGTGCCCATATAAGGGTCCCCCCAAAATTATATTGTTTATACGCTGCAGATCGCAAATATTAAGATATTTTGATGAAATTTGGTACACAGACCTATGTTGGCCCATGGTGAACATCGGTCCATGTTTAGACCTAGTGCCCATATAAGGGTCCCCCCAAAATTGGCTTGGTTACAAACTGCAGGTCGCAAATATTAAGATATTTTAATGAAATTTGGTGCGCTGACTCACATTATAGAAAATTTTGACACAAGCCCCATTTTAACCCATTCGAATTTCGGATCCAAACAATACACCAGACTGGTGTAGGGTATTGTATAGTCGGCATGCCCGACTTTAACCTTTTTACTCGTTTTTTAAGGTTAGTTTGTTTACAAAAAATTTGTTGTTGGCTGATCGAAATCCCATTCATCTGTCAAATATTCTAATGTAAACGATATAGATTTCGAATTGGATTTCAAAACGAAATCTAATGAACATTTTAACAATGTAAATTCGCTATAAGTTGTAAAATTTTTTTATATTGATGAAATTACATACAATTTTATATGCTACCACATTAACCACATTTGACTAGATATGATTGTATCAAATTATATAGTATTATATTATAACCATTTTTGATAGGGTACATAAAAACACATTATTATACTCAAATGAAAGCTTAACCTCAGTAGATTTCAAGACCATAAATAATTTTTAACATTTTATAGTTAAATTCTAAGTCATTGAGCTTTTTAGAGAAAACAAAGTGCATTAAATTTTTTGTGTGTAGAAAAGCCTCAGATCTCGATCAAATTCTCATAAAAAAAATTATCTATACTATTATTGCACACCGAAGGAATTAAATTAAAAATTATTATTATCTTTTGAAGTTTCAATATCCATACAATAGTTTTAAAAGAGAAACAGTTGTAGAGTCTGCAGAATAAGAGTCCCTACCTGAAAAAAATTGAAAAAACATTTCCTTAAAAATTTTTTTAAAAATTTCTTATTTTAAGATCACTAAGTTGTTTCGATTTCATATAAAAACAAAATGTTTTTCACGATAAAATGTTTCATTTGAAAATTGTGTATCATTTGCGTTTCAGTAAATTAAATATACCCGGTGAAAAATGTTCATATACGCTCAAACATGTTCATATATGGTTTATGTATGGATACATATGAACAAATATGGATTTTTTATGAACATATATGGATATTATATGAACATATATGGAAGTATATGTGATTCCATATATGGAAAAAATTTCATATACAGACATATATGGAAGCATCTGTTATTTCATATATGGAAATGGCACTCATATATGGACAAATATGAAAGTATATGTTATTCAATTTATGCAAAAGGGAATTGTATATGAATATATTTCGAAGAATACATTTTTCCATATATGTAAAAGGAACTCATATATGGATAAATATGGAATTATATTTAATGCCATGAATAAAAAAAGGAACATATGTAGCGCCTAATTTGAATGTCATACATAAATTTATATCTATCGTACAATCTTATAATAAAGGACAGTAACGTTCGCATGTATTCGCATATATTTAATAAATGTATATGTTTATATATGTCCATATATTAACATATACTTGGTGTTACCTCATTTTTCGGATCCATACATATATGGTTGAACCATAAATGTTCATATATGGACATTTTTCACCGGGTATAAGATTATTATATATTTGGTGAACAATTTGCATCTGTTATAATAATATCTTTCTTATGAAATAAAAATTTTTTTTTAGTAGGTTTGAGGTTAAGAAGAAGAGTAAACCTTCCTCAATAGTTAAACACATTAAATTTGCAAATCAGACTAGATCTAGTTTCTGCCTTTTTATGGACAGGCTTCATTAGTGATCTTCCATTAAATTGTATTATCGCAATTTAAATAACCATTTGAGGCCTTTCAAGTTCAAGTTCCAGTGAATTTTTTTCAACGGAAAATGGGAACAAGTTTCTAAGATTCCTGTAAAAATGTAGTTTTTAAAGCGTTCACCCTAAATATAGAATCATTGATGTTTACAACTACATATACAATTTTGTATAAAAAATGTTCTTACGAAAAACAATATCACAATTGTTTTTTAATTAAACTTCATTCTTAAAAATATTAAAATTTTTTTGATAGTTTGATAAAATTTTCATAAAAAAGTTCTCAAACGAAAAATATACTAAATTTTTTTTAGGAAAATTTATATAATCGTATTCATTTCTAGTTTTTTTCTTAACAAAAAATTGCCAGAAAAAAAATTTACTTAAGTACTCGTCGTTTTTCTTTCTTTATCTTTTTTTCTCATTGTTTTTCGATTTCGGTTTGGGGGGGGGGGGGGAGCACATTCCCATTCCACCCTCCCACTTGAAACCGTGCATAACTCAGCTAGACCTACAACCTACACTAGGTCACTGGAAGAGTAAATTTTTAGTGAATCACAGTTTAATTAATGTGTTGGTCAATAGATTCTTTTTCAGAGTTAAATTTAATCATGAAAAAATTAATCGTATATTTTGTAAAGGGGAGTTTATTAATCGATATCACCTTTTTGATATTCCTAGGGATAAATTATCGATATCGCCGATTTCCTAGGGAATTGCTTTCGTATTACCGGGAAGTATTGCTTTCGGGTAACAGCTGTTCCCGACGGAGGAAATTTCTGTAATAGGATATTGCCGGTAATGTAAATGTTTTCTTCCAGGATATATGATCCGACAATCTTCTCCGTATTGCCATGCTTGCTGGGTAAAATTTTAACATGTTCCTTTACAAACATTTTCGTAAATTATAAATTTGTGATTTATGCGACAGAAGAAATTAATCTAGAAAGAAAGATTTGTTATATCTTACACAAACTATTTTAAAATTAATTAATCCAGAAAATATTTTATTAAAGTTACTATTTTTTTTCTGTTGAGCAATAGACATATTATTTTAAGTTTAAATACCAACATATTTGACAAAATCTCTAAATTAAACAAATTGTATACAAGAGTACAAAATAGTAAAGAACTCCTCTTTTAATCAACGAAACCTTGTAATTTTCAAAAGTTAATTAAATGATCTGATCTCTATTATCCCCAAAAAGCTAATCTCAATTACAAAATTGAAATGAGCAATGTATTTAATAGTACCTAAGTTAAGGTGTCCCTCAAACTACGAATTGTTGTATTTCAATGCTACGACCCCCAGTTTTGTTCCACTTGGTCTCAAATATACGAATATAAAAAAATGGAAAACGTTAATTTTTTGAAAATTTTCAATATTCATGTTAGATCATGAAAAATTTTCTAATCATGGCGAATACATAGAAAAGTTATGAGACAACTACGACTGTTATATTTAAATTTTTTTAGATTTTGAAAAATACAGGAACTTTGTCCGAAATTCAGAAGGGGTAATGTTTTATATATTTTTAATTCATTCATTTGTGACTAAAATCGAAAAAATTTTCGTGATGATAGCACTGAAATTCAACAACTACTAATTCAAGGGACACCTTAACACACACACATACGTACAAGTATTTAAAAAAGAGGGAGTGTGTTGGAGGTAGGTGTTAAAGAATGAATGTAGCAAGTAGCAGTAAGTATGTAGTGGTCAAAAAGACAATTAAATGTTAGTATTTTGTTCATAGGTAACAAATGATATAAACACTACACTTGGTGGTAAGTATAGAGCATTTCTTTTTTATATTTCACAGTCATTTATATATTCAAATACTGTATATTTTCAAGTCGAAATAGGACTCATACAAATTAGTATGTTTGAGGAAAAATTATAAATGATATTACATCATTTCCTGCATATAACATAATATATAACTATAAAAATTTGCTGCCGCAATAATAGTACCTCACTGATTTTGGTTGGAATCGATCCATTTTTCAAATACCATTATCGATGCTTAGCTAAGTTGTGTAAGGTATTACTTGGTCGGTCTTTATATTACTTGTTCTAATTCCATCTTCCACAACTTTTGGTCACATGTTTGTAATAAATTTGAAAATGCCAGAAAATACTAGTAAGAATGGGAAAACGAAATGAAGAAAATTACAAGAAACTTTTTTGACAATTCCCAAAACGTACTGAAAATTGTCAGAGAAAATAATTTTAAGATGAGTCGAATGTGTTTCAATAAAATGACTAGAGTATACTACATACATCGTATAACAACTGCAAATAAGGACAAATGTAAGTATTTACAACAAAAGTAAGAAAAATTAAAAGCTGTCAAACATGACATGTAGGAGTTGGTATATATATCTGAATAGAAAACAAAACGTGTCATTAACAATTGGAAATTTGTAATTATTTTTTGCAGATATTTAAGCCAGTACTTGAATATAGCAACAAGGTAATGGGAGTTTGACTTAAAGTGAACATTAAATTACAAAAAATGGAATTTCGCAGCTCCAAACCGAGCTGTCCTCAAAATTTTACCCCAATTGGACTACTCAAGTTTCATTGCAAGGATGTCAATGATTCGACCCATGGTTTATTTACCCAGCAAAAAATACTGCATACCTAGAAGCAGTTTTGGAAGGCATTATTTAATAACCGTGCGCTAAACTAATTTCAGAAGACATGATTTTTGTTCGTGATGTCCCACTTGGTATGCAGCAGGTGAAAAGCGCTTCTTCCATGGCAATTAAGAAGCAATAAAATCAGGCCTTCATAAGCAATGAAATGCGCATTTTCTTCGGCTTCGAGATGCAAAAATAATGTGTATTTAATAAAATTTAATGCACTTCACTCACTTTTCAAATGATGCAGTAAAATACTTGCTTCAGTAATGCGTTAATAAAAATAAAGGGCCCCTTCTGGAATTGAAAACGAAATTTTTCTATCTGATTCTAAAGGGGTCAAATTCCATTCTGGTAACACTTTGTCGTAAAATCGATAATAAAATCTCTGCCTTCTTTCCTGCTTATAAAAGAAGCAGTTTAGAAGGCAGGGTAAAAAAATGAGTGCTCGTGTAAGGGCACACAATGTAATCGATTTGGTGTACTTCATTTTGTTCGTACTTACGATATGGGATACCTGTGTATAACAATTGTATATGAAACACAGAATATTTGAAAATTTTCAAAAATTTTGTCTAACTTACATGCCACTATACTTGTGTGTACTTACGAAGTATATTGGCTTGTGGGCCATTACAATGCGGCCATACCCTTGTGTGTACTTACTAGTATCTCCGAGTGCTTTCAAACTCTACACACAAGCTGGCTTACTTTACCCAGGATATGGCCGCGTTGTAATGGCCCACAAGCCAATATACTTCGTAAGTACACACAAGTATAGTGGCATGTAAGTTAGACAAAATTTTTGAAAGTTTTCAAAAATTTTGTGTTTCATATACAATTGTTATACACAGGTATCCCATATCGTAAGTACGCACAAAATGAAGTACACCAAATCGATTACATTGTGTGGCCTTACATGTTTTTCTAAAGGGATTTTTCTTTCATTTTGTTTTATTCAATATGTTATATTTCTACTTATGCCTTGTATTTAGAACACTTAAAAAGCAAACGTACTTTACTGCAAATATTTTTTGCGTTGTTGTTGGATGTGGTTGCTTCGAAGGAATATATTATTATGGAGGATGATGAAAATTACACTGGAATCTCCAAAGACATAACAATAAACATGGTGAAAATATTTGCAAACATAGAAATGGTATTAAAATCACACATATAAACGCCCAAAGTTTAAACAACAAGGTCGATGAGTTTAGATTAGTTTTTGAAAACTCGAACGTTGATATCGTTTGCGTCTCCGAGACCTGGCTTTCTGAAGAAACTCCCAACAGTCTTATTAATTTAAACAGATACAAAACATTTAGAAACGACAGAGATGGTCACGATGGTGGAGTTGCCATTTTCGTCAAAGATAACATAACTTGTAAACTTTCCCTAAACTCGTCCAAGGAAGATAAAGTTGAATTTATTTTTGTCGAAATCGTATCTTTTGGAAGAAAAATGCTTGTTGGCTGCATTTACAGGCCACATAAAAGAATATCTTTTACTAACTTTTTACTAAAATTGGAAACTCAAACTGTTGACTATGACGATATTGTAATATCTGGCGATTTCAATTCCAATCAATCAAAATCAATATTCTAAGCGAATCTATTTTTTGGATGAAATGTCATCGCTTGGACTCATGCATGTCAACCTAACTATTCCAACACACTACACAACTACAAGTAGCACATTGCTTGATCTCTTCTTTGTTACTAACAAATCAAATGTTATATTGTATGACCAGGTTTCAGCACCATGTTTTTCAAAGCACGATTTGATATTTTTAACATATGACTTCCGAATTCAACAAATAGATCAGACCTGTTACTATCGAGACTTTAAGCGTATGAACCATAATTTGTTACGTCATAATGTTTTTCAAATTGACTGGAGTAATATTTATTTTATGTCTAATGCTGATCAACAATTGTCATTTCTTGAGAATAATATTCAGCGACTCTACGATGATGCTGTCCCATTAAAATCTAAAAACATTACGGGAAATAGTAAACCCTGGTTTTCAGCAGATATAAAACTATTTATTGAAAAAAGAGATGTTGCGTACTCACGATGGAAAAGATTCAAAACTCCCGAACTGAAAGCTGAATATCGTGTTGCTAGAAGCAAGGTCAATAATAAAATTAAAATTGCAAAAAGAGAATATTACTCAAAACGCTTTGAACAGGCTATTGATTCGAAAAAAACTTGGAAAACTATCCGTGAAATCGGCATTGGAAAGGTTGAAAAAACTAACAACTTCTATATTGATGCTAATGATTT
This sequence comes from Leucophora obtusa, assembly GCA_949987735.1. Lineage (NCBI taxonomy): Eukaryota > Metazoa > Arthropoda > Insecta > Diptera > Anthomyiidae > Leucophora > Leucophora obtusa. The sequence goes on from OX465295.1 coordinate 144,939,767, forward strand.
AAACCGTGCCTTTACTAATTTACCAGTTGTTCAAATTAACTATAACTTCTACAATTTCACGTCAACTACAAACAACTCCGGTCTCGATGATGATATGTTTGAATTTTCTTGTGTCACCCAGTTTGACATTATGTCAACTCTTTCATTAATAAAATCCGAAGCAGTAGGATACGATAATATGCACCCAAAATTTTTAAAGATAATTATGCCATTTCTTCTTACACATTTTCCACAATGTCGACCCATTGAAAGGTATTGGACTCTAGTAAAAGCGAAGTTAAAGAAGACCAAACAGACTGCTAATTATATAAAAGATTTTGAAAAAAAGTGGAAAGTTTTATCCAAAGCACTAACAAACAGCACTGTCAAAAACTTAATGGAAGGCATTCCGAAAAAAGCTAAGATCGGAGTGGACCACTAAATGAAATGGATATTTTTTTGTTCTTATATACTTTTAATACTCTTATTTATCAGACAAAATAATAAAAGTAAAAATAACTATTTATTTAATTGTTGTTTTTTTCTTACAAAATTTCCAAATTTGAAATATTACACTCCTTAGTACTAAATGAGCATTAGAGTACCATAGTACTTTTGAGGTTCTAATAGTATCATAAAAAGTACTATAGTACTAACTTTATCATCCCTGGTCTATTACGTATGAAATAAAATATCCGTTAAATGTCCACCACGACTTCTCTGGCAACACAAGATGCGCGTAATGAAATTTTCCATGAATTCTGGGCAACGTTCGGGCTGCATATCATTTATAACGCATATGATTTCGTCCTTCAACTCTGGAATCGTCTCCGGTTTATTAACATAGACCATACTATTCACATAACCCCAGAGAAAGAAGTCTAGTGGTGTCAAATCGCAGGATCTAGGCGCCCATTTGACCTCGTTGTTTCTTGAAATTATGCGTCCTGGGAACTTCGTTCGAAATAGGGTCATTGTTTCATGCGCAGTATGGTAAGTGGCACCGTCCTGTTGAAACCACGTGTGTTCCAAGTCTATGCCATCTAATTCAGGCCATGAAAAGTTTCTTATCATGTCACGATAAAAATCCCGCAATGCTCGAAATGCACTTCACAGGACGGGATTTTTGGAAATTCCTACCGGAACGGGCAAAAAGCGGGAAAGTCTCCCCCTCGACGACTTGCCATAGCCCCTTTGGCTAGAAAGCTGAAATTTAAAATATGTGTTCTCTGGAGTATAATTTCAAATATGTGTTCTCTGGAGTATGGGGTAACTTATCTGAAAATCACTTTTTGGAATTTTGGACAGGGGGGTTGGAAAATTGGGGTTCAAAAGGGGGAAAGTGCCCCTTTTAACGGCCTGCATAAACTGCTGGAGCTAGGAAGTTGAAATTTGGTATGGAGCTTCCTCCTCTGTGGTAGACATCCACTAAGACGGGATTTTTGGAAATTCCTACCGGGAGATGCAAAAAGGCGACAAATTTCCCCCTTGACGGCCTGGTTAAACTACTGTAACTAGGAAGCTAAAATTCGGTGCGGAGATCCCACCTCCAGCGTAGAGAATCTCCAAGACGGCATTTTTGGAAATTCCTACAGGGAGGGGCAAATAGGGGACAAACAAAAGTACCTTTTTATAAAAAGTACCATTTCCAAAAAAAGGACCTTTTTTCAAAAGAAAGTATTTTTTCCAAAAAAAGTACCTTTTCCTAAAAAAGTACCATTTTGCAAAACAAGTACCTACCTTTTTTCAAAAAAAGTGCCGTTTTCCAAAAAATTTACCTTTTCCAAAAAAAGTACCTTTTCCGAAAAAGTACTTTTTACAAAAGAAGTACCTTTTTCCAAAAACTACCTTTTTATAAAAAAGTAACTTTTTCCAAAAAAAGTACCTTTATCCAAAAAAAAGTATCTTTATCAAAAAAAAAAAGTACCTTTTCCCAAAAAAGTACCCTTTTCCAAACAAAAGTACCTTTTTCCAAAAAAGTACTTTTATTCAAAAAGGACATTTTTCCAAAAACGTACCTTTTAAAAAGAGTGCTTTTCTAAAAAAAGGACCTTTTTTTTCAAAAGAAGTACTTCTTTCCAAAAAGGTACCTTTTTCCAAAATAAGTACCTTTTCCCAAAAAGAAAGTACCAAAAAAGTTACCATTTTCCAAAAAAAGTACAATTTTCAAAAAAAGTACATTTTTTCAAAAGAGTGCATTTTATCACAAAAAAAAAAAAATATTTTCCGTTGAGTAGTGCTAATTTACCGGCAAGATACTTTTTCGATTTTGGGACAGTTACATATTAAAAATGGGGGTCAAAATGGGAAAATGTCCCTAATAACGGCCTGCTTAACCGCTGAGACAACGAAGTTGAAATTTAATATGAAGGTTCCTCCTCTTTCGTAGACAGCCCCGAAGACGGACTTTTTAGAAACTCGTACAGGGAGGAACAACAAGAACAAAACACTCCCATTGATGGCCTGTCAAAACCCTTTGTCTAGAAACGTTAAATTTGAAATATGTATGTGTCCCTAGAGTATAGGCTAACTATTAGGAAAGTACTTTTTTAAATTTTCGGCCCAGATGTTGTAAAATGGGGGCTCAGAAAGGGAAAGTGGCCCCTTAACGGCCTTTTCAAACTGCTGGAACCAAAAAGCTGATATTCGGTATGTAGTTTCCTTCTCCAGCGTAGACGTCCGCTAAGACGGCATTTTTGGAAATTCCAACCGTGAGGGACAAAAAAATAAAAAGTGTCCCCCTTGACGGCCTGCCCGAAGTGCTGGAACTAGGAAGCTGAAATTGGATATGTTTGAATTCTAGGAATTCCTCCCCTAGCATGGAGGCCCTCTATAGTGGGATTTTCGAAAATTCCTACCGGGAGGGACACAAATAGTAAAAGTCTCCCTTTGACGGCCTCCCGAAACTCCATTGGCTAGAAACCTGAAATGTAAAATAAATGTTCTGTTCCTTGTAGTATGGGCTCACTTAGCGGGAAGGTACTTTTTGGAATTTTGGACAGGGACGTTGCAAAAATGGGAGTTCAAAAAGGGAAAATTGCACCTTTAGAGGCCTGCCCAAATCGCTGGAGGTAGGGAGTTTAAATTTGGTATGAGGATTTCTCCTCTATTGTAGAAATCCGCCAAGAGGGCATTTTTGAAAATTTCTACAGGTAGGGTCACACACAGGAAAGGTCTCCCCCCTTGGCGGACTGGCCAAACTGGTGGAACTAGGGATCTGAGATTCGGCTTGTAGGTTCCTCCTCCAACGTATATGTCCACTAAGGCGGCATTTTTGGAAATTCTTACCGGGAGGAGTAAAAAGGGAAAAGTCTCCCTCTTGACGGGTTGTCCAAACCGCTGGAACTAGGGAGCTGAAATTCTGTATGTAGGTTCCTCCTCCAATGCAGACATACGCTAAGACGCCATTTTTGGAAATTCCTACCGAGAGGGTTAAAAAGGGAATAATTTTCCCTATTGATGGCCTGCGCGAACCCCTTTGTCTAGAAATCTGAAATTTGTGTGTTCCTTTAAGTATGGGCTACCTTATCGACAAGGTATTTATACCCTACACCACTATGTGGTCAGGGTATTATAAGTTTGTGCTGATGTTTGTAACACCAAAAAATATTGGTCGTAGACCCACCTTATAGTATACCGATCGGTTCAGAATTTTTTTTTATTTCGATTTAACGATGTCCGTCTGTCCGTCCGTCCGTCCGTCCGTCCGTCTGTCTGTCTGTCCATGCAATCTTGTACGCACTCTACAGGTCGCACCTATTAAGATATTTCGATGAAATTTGGTACATAGACCTATGTTGGCCCAAGGACGAACAAGTTTGATTTTTTTGAACATCGGTCCATGTTTAGACCTAGTGCCCATATAAGGGTCCTACCAAAATTATATTGTTTATACGCTGCAGGTCGTAAATATTAAGATATTTTGATGAAATTTGGTACACAGACCTATATTGGCCCAATAACGCAGCCTATTAATTTTGGTGAACATCGGTCCATGTTTAGACCTAGTGCCCATATAAGGGTCCTACCAAAATTATATTGTTTATACGCTGCAGGTCGCAAATATTAAGATATTTTGATGAAATATGGTACACCGACTTATGTCGGCCCAAGGACGAAGCCTATAGATTTTGGTGAACATCGGACCATGTTTAGACCTAGTGCCCATATAAGGGTCCTACAAAAATTATATTGTTTATACGCTGCAGGTCGCAAATATTAAGATATTTTGATGAAACTTGGTACACCGACTTATATCGACCCAAGGACGACGCCTATTGATTTTGGTGAATATCGGTCCATGTTTAGACCTAGTGCCCATATAAGGGTCCTACCAAAATTATATTGTTTATACGCTGCAGGTCGCAAATATTAAGATATTTTGATGAAATTTGGTACACCGACTTATGTCGGCCCAGGGACGTAGCCTATTGATTTTAGTGAACATCGGTCCATGTTTAGACCTAGTGCCCATATAAGGGTCCTACCAAAATTATATTGTTTATACGCTGCAGGTCGCAAATATTAAGATATTTTGATGAAATTTGGTATACCGTCCTATATCATCGCAAGGACGAAGCCTATTGATTTTGGTGAATATCGGTCTATGTTTAGACCTAGTGCCCATATAAGGGTCCCCCAAAATTATATTGTTTATACGCTGCAGGTCGCAAATATTAAGATATTTTGATAAAATTTGGTACACAGACTTATTTTGGCACAAGGACGAAGCCTATTGATTTTGGTGAACATCGGTCCATGTTTAGACTTAGTACCCATATAAGGGTCCCCCCAAATATGGCTTGGTTACAAACTGCAGGTCGCAAATATTAAGATATTTTAATGAAATTTGGTTCGCTGACTCACATTATAGAAAATTTTGACACAAGTCCTATTTTAACCCATTCGAATTTCGGATCCAAACATTAGTTGGCTTTTACCCAGACTGGTGTAGGGTATTGTATAGTCGGCATGCCCGCCTTTAACCTTTTTACTCGTTTTACGTATTTTTACGGGGAGCAACAGAAAGGGGTAAAGAGTCCCTTTTAATTACCTGTGCAAACACTTTAAGCAAGGAATATGAAACTTAGCATTGAAACATACTCTAGAAAAATAATTCAATTTATATATTCCGATATTTAAACTGCCTCGGCATTCCAGTAACGAAGCAGCGGTGGAAGAAACCGACGCAATAAACTTTCCAACTAAATTTGTGAATTTATTTGAATTGCCAGGTCTACTTTCACATAAACTGGAATAAAATAAACTTTAAGGCACGCTAACAACGTAGTGGGCTTTGCCGGCTGGTATACAATATTTTTGATGGTATCAGCATTTTTGAGGCAACGAATTTAATCAGGCGGCCATCTTAAATTTTAATATTTATACTTGTGCTCTACTCAATTAAAAACTCCCTAATTTACCCTAATGTTGCTTGTAACTTCCAATAGTTTTTCAACCCTTTTGGGTATAACCTTTTCAGCATAAGAGGAAATCGCCTGAAACCTTTGGTGGATAATAACTCTGTGTTGAAAAATCTCACACTTGGTGCCCTCAATTAGGAACAAAGGTGCTCTCAATTAGGAACAAATGGTAGTTCTTTAAAATCTGTAACTCTATTTTTTGAATAAAGAGTAATTTCAGAAATTTTTAATTATTGCGCTTTCAGCCTCAATGTAAATGAAAATTTTTTGATACTGACAAATAACAAAATAAATGAGGCCGAATTAATTAGTGTGCCTTCAGAAAAAAAGAAGATATGATAATAATAATCTCTTCATGTCTATGCGTGAAGAACATAAAATTTTTTATTTTTTGGGGGCACATCCGCAGTTTGAGAAATAATTAGTTGCAGTCCTGCGTGATCAGTATATGCTAAATAGATCGTACTATTATTTTCGTATCCAGAGCCAGGTTCAATTTTGTAGCTTTTCATAGATTTTTGGAGCTAAAAGTGATGTAGAAACGAAACGGATAATCCGATCATTTTAGCACTTACACACAACAATATTTATGGCGATACATATCATATAAGCCAGATTTTAACCATTAATTCTTTTATCTGTGGATGTGCCAGTCAATTAAAAGTTGGATTTTTAGAGTATTTTGCAGCGAAAAGTGATGTAGAGCATAAAAAAATTCTCTCTGTTTAGCACTTTCATATAATGATAGTTATGATAATACAGTAGCACATTTTTCAACTTCAAAATCTTGAACCAATTGAGACCCCCAAAATCTGAAAGTTTATGATTGTAGAAGAAAAACCCTAGCTGGGTTTTGAATTATTAGCTAAGGTTTTTTTTAATTCAGTTTTGAAGTTTTCGACTGGGAGGAGGATTTTAGTGCATTTTTCAAAGAACATGTACTGATTCTTAAGGCTATATCTCGTGAACTATTCGAAATATTGCTTTTCTCTCTTCAACAAATTTTTACCTCTTAATTACCCAGTGTAGAAAATCATTACCAGATATGTGGTTATGTAACTACCCTACGGGAAATTTTAACAAAATGTCACCGAACTGGCCCCTTTATATGAAATAGAGTTGTCACTTTTACATGACGTTGTCATAGGAGGGGGAAATTGACCCCTTGTGACATGTCACAAGACAAATCCTAGGACAGGTTACTGAACTCTAATAAAAAAACAAAGTTCAGGGATGTCGTATGGCGATGTCGCGAAAAATAATGAGTTATGCTTACAAACCAGCATACGAAAAATCTGAAAATATGTCATTACCTATATGCTTACCAGTACGGACAAAAGAATGAGTCTAAAAATAGATTTAAAAAAATTAATTTTATAAAAAAAATATTTTTTTATTGTAAAATTTTTTTTTAAATAAAATTTTTAAGAGCGGGAATCGAACCTGGTACTCCAGGTTACCAGTCAATAGCTCTACCATCAGAGCTATCTCGACATGTAATGTTTGATAGATAAAAACTTAATTGACCTGCTGCACACAAGTCACCTTACTCGCCAACATACAAAAAATCAAAAAAATATGTGGTTACATATATCCTTACCAGTGTTGAAAAAATATTGAGTCTAAAAATAGATTTAAAAAAATTTTCAAAAAAATCTAGAAAACTACTTTCTATTTAAAATAATGATAAAAATAAATCATTACCAGTAACTCATTATTATATGTTTCAAAATAATGCATGTCATTATTGGTAGTCCATATTGTCTGGTCGAGTTCGTAGCAATTTCTGAAATAAGTGTGAAAAACCATAGAAAAATATGACGAAATTTTAGGTTTTTTGACAGTTTTGCTGTTTTGAGTAAGATGTTGTTTTTTGATTTTATGTCAAGGCAAAATTTTCAGATCTAATTAAGAGGTCAAAATTTGCTGAAGAGAGAAAATCAATATTTCGAATAGTTCACGAGATATAGACTTAAGAATCAGTACATGTTCTTTGAAAAATGTACAAAAATCCTCCTCCCAGTCGAAAACTTCAAAAATGAATTAAAAAAAAAACCTTAGCTAATGATTCAAAACCCAGCTAGGGTTTTTCTTCTACCATCATAAGCTTTCAGATTTTGGGGGTCTCAATTGATTCAAGATTTTAGTGCTGCACTGTGTAACATCTAGCGTTCCAGATTGATTGGACTCCATAATTCTTAAAACTGTGGAGATGCCTTCAATTTGAATTTTTAGAGAATACAAAGTTCATCCGATCAATTTAACACTTACACATAATAATAGTAATGAAGATATGTACCATTCCAGACATATTTGATCACATAATTATTTCCACCGTGGATGTGCCATTCAACTTTGTGCTGCAATTTTGAGGGAAATTTATATGGGCACTAGGTCCAAACATAGACCGATTTAAAGCAAAATCAATAGACTTCGATCATGGGTCTATATAAGTTGGTCTACCAAATTTCATCAAAATAACTTAATACATATTTGCAAACTGTAGCATGCGCATAAGATTACATGGTGAGACAGACGGACGGACGGAAAAATTAAAAAAACAACATTACTTAAAATCAATAATGGAAATATAGCGCGACTGTGCATTTTCGAATAAACTTACCGTGATGACTACAAAATTTGTGTCATCGTTTTTCATTAACTCTAGGTAAAAGTGTTTAAAAACCACTAAAAAATAGCCAAAAAAGTTTTTGTTAACTTTGACCTCAATTTTCTCAAAAACCAGATGTGTTGGAAAAATTTCGAAACCAAATTTATACTCAGCATGAAAAGGTTAGTTGAAAATGTATGGTCACATGCCCGAAAAATTCAAACATTTAAAAATATTTATTAGCGAAAATGTGTGCGGTTTTTTGTTTATAACTCTTTTAGCCCTCAAAAAAATTGATTCACGCGAACAGATTACTTCTTTTTAATGCATTTTAAATAAGTTAATCCAGAAAAAATTCTGTGCCACTAATTTGAAATCTTTGATTTTTAAAATCTTTAATCGACCTGTTTCGTAGATTTCCCCATATATTTATTATGAGTTCTTGTATTCATATCTTAATACATGGGAACAGTAAAAAGCCAGATTGGTTACCGTTATCGTTATCGATAAAATACCGTTACCAATACCTCTAAAAAATTACAAATGCCGTTATCGTTACCGATACCGTTATTTTTATGGGTAGTTACCGATATTTTACCGGTATTTATTAATTTACAGTTCTTTTACAAAACAAATTATAGATCATAATTTGGCTTATTAAAACTACCAGCATTGAATTTAAAGCTTATAATCTGTACTTTAACACTTAATATTAAAAATTTTCTATACTTTGTACTGGTTTTTATGTGTTTTTAACCCTATACCAGTGCTGTTCAAAAGTAAAAATGTAGTTGTGTTGGTGAGAAAATGAGAATTGCACTGTAAGAAATGTTGAATGGGTTAATAGAATCTGTATGAATTCATTTTTTGTTAAAAATATGAAAATGTTTTGTGTAAAATGTGAAGTAGTATCGAAAAATATAAATAAATACTACACTGTTTTAAAGAAACAAAAGTAAACAAAAATACAATTTTTGAAAGAAAAAAATAAATAAATACACACATACATAAGGGTGGCTTCTTTCATTCTATGTAAAGAATCATTCCAAAGGGAACACTTATTGGAAGAAGGTCTCTGGATTTGGACAAAATTCTGTTTTCAGATCCTCATGACTATCACCAAGTTTACTGTTTTTAAATTTTTTATAAAATTCGTCTTATTTCGCTTTTTTTCGCTGTTTTTAGTTGACCAGTAATGCTTATATAATCTACTTTCAAAATAAATTGCAAAAATAAAATGTGTAGTGGAAAAAGGATAATGTAATTTGAAAAATATCCTTGATTTGAAAATATCTCAAAAAACCCATATTTAATTTTCCTTAAATTATTTAAGCAGATAACTCAATATTTCAGCTACAGACTGTGCAAATTTCAAATTGGAACGTCAATGGGTTCAAAAGAAAAACGCTGTTTTTTAAAAAAGTTTTTTGAATTTTCACAAATAAACATAACACAATCTTGACTTTTTATTTTGGACATGCTGATTACAATAGCGTACTTTATTTTTCGATCTAAGGTACATATTTTCCGCGAAATGTCTTTAAAGTTTAGAGGTTTTCCATTTAGTTTTTTATATACAAAAATTTTCAAATGCAATCAATATAAATTTTTTGTGGTGAAATGTAGGCACAGGACCTGTATTCATATTTAGGCTTAAAATCTGATGCATAAAACTTAATATTAAAATCACTGTTCGCGTTTTATATTGATTTTTACGATTTTTTAAGGTTTTAGCCAATTGAATCGTTGAAAGCAAAATCGTCTTTAATAAATGATATGGCTTAGTAAAGAAGCAATTAAAGGAAATATTACAACAAAAAAAACGTATTCATCTGTAGCGGCTTATACGTTAAAATCGCGACTTTTGAAAAATTTTATATGGCAGCATAGCTTTCCAAGTTGTCCCCAAAGTCTTACTTTTAGACCTCTAAAAACTGATTTTGCAAAATTATGTGTTATGTTTATTTGTGAAAATTTAAAGAACTTTGTTAAAAAATAGCGTTTTTCTTTTGAATCGATTGGCGTTCCAATTTGAAATTTGCAAAGTCTGTAGCTGAAATATTGAGTTATCTGCTTCAATAATTTTAGAAAAATTAAAGATGGTTTTTTTGAGATATTTGCAAATTAAGGATATTTTTTCAAATTGCATTATCCTTTTTCCTTTTGTATAACAATCGGATAACGCGTTCAAAAGTTGTAATCATGTGAACATCATGTATTTTTCACAAATTTACTAAAAAAAAAAATAAACTTAAAACAGCGATAGAACGCTTACTAAAATGAATTTGGAAAAAAAATTTTACGTTTAATATCGTGAGACTTAGCAGAATGTATGTACCAAGTTTTGTAAAAATCGAAAGGGGTCATGTCCAAAATCATCCATTTTTGTATCCATTTTTTATGGAATGCTACTAAAACAAAAGGTTTTCGATTTTTTTTAAATCAACATCTATGATTTCAATGTATTTACAGTTGTATTTTAATGTATCAATGTATTTACAATGTATTTTAAGTTGTACTGAAGTAAGCAAACTTTTTGTTTTATACGAATAAAAACTAAATTGTTTTTCTAATAAAATCAAAATTTTAAACTTTTTTTAATTAGGAGCGATTTGGGCAAGATCAAACATGCAATTCGTCGATTCAACGAAGAAAGTACTTTGAGGTATAAAAATAAGAAAGTGCGTCTAGGGTTAACGTAATTTTATATACCGGTATTGTCTTAAATACCGTTACCTTTACCGTTACCGAAACTAACAAAATTTGATGCCATTACCCATGCCATTGTTCGTTTCGGTAACCAACCTTGGTAAAAAGTGCCTTACTACACGCAAAGAAAAAACATGGTTGGGATGACCATATTCGAAGAGCATCATATATTTTTGGGTTTATGATTGCGAAAATCATATTATGAAATACTTTTTCTATCATAATATGATCCCTTAATTACTACATTATGATTTCAAATTGATCCCAATATTATCTTATTATTGTCCTGTATATCATACTATGATCCCTATAGTTTTTTCGCAGCATTCTCTTGAATGTGAGTGAAAAAGCTGTGCACGATTTGTTTTATTCAAAATAGTACATTTATTTATTCAGTGACTAATTTAAAAACTTAAATAATTTACATTAATTTTATTTATCACTAATATAAAACTAAAAATAAATTATGGAAACATCTGATAACAGCGCGTAGAAAAATATTGTTAAAAATGCAATTTTACAATGTATCCGAAATGATCATAACATTTTCGCAGTGATCATATTATTTTCCTAATGATCATAATATATTCCTCATGATCATATTATGGTAATGGAGAAAATTTTGTGATCATTTGGGATCATATTATGATCATCAGGAACATAATGTAATCAGTACGAAAATATTATAATTATTTCGTCGAGCACTTACTTTTTTTTTGTTTTTTTTTTTTTTTTTTTAATTTTGTACTTTTTTCAATTTTGTTTTTGTACAAAACTAAAATCTATCACACTTCTTATTAAAGACGCTCTCAAAAATTCTTTTGGCTATGTCAGTACAAAAAATTAAAAAAATTAATTACTTTTATCACTTAATTTATAGCACTAAACATTTATTGCTTGACAATTTATATCTCTCCAGACTTCTTGGGTAGAACGAGTTCTTTCTTCCAAAACCTATGTCGCTATTAAAATGAATTCCAATAAGATATGTTTCTATTTTATAAGAATTTTTTTAATACATATATATTATATTATTTATTTTAGTGCTTCTTACAACTTCTTTTCACAAAATCTTAAACAAGACTGACGCTAACTGATAAATGACGCTCTTAAACAAATATACTGATCATCTCATGGTTGCCGAATCTATACCAATGATTGTGAATATGATCTCTCTCAACTCAGATAATAATATGATTGCAATTCAAAGAGAGGAATATGATTGTCCAGATAAAATATGATTGTAGACGAGAAAAATAATATGATAACCGAAAAAAAGAGAGATTTTAACTATAAAATGATTATAGGCGACCATATCATTTCTAAAGTATGATTAATACATTAATAATTTGATTGAAACAACCATGTATGGCAGTAGTGACCATATTTTAGTAGCTGTGATCATATTGCAACCATATCTTTTCTCTACGTGTATGTTCTTTATTAATGAAAAAAGTAGTTTTTGTTATTTCTTTAAATTCTAAAGATTTTTTGTCAAGGAATTATAAAGATAAAGAAAGGAAATTACCTGTAGATTATGACGTTTTTTAAAACAATCCCATTTTGTTCTATTGGTAGAACTAAAAATTCGGAAGTAGGAAAGTAAAAATTACGGTTTTTGTCAAAATTTAAATTTAACTATTCAATAAAATATTTATTAATGGACATAATCAAACGATTTGTTGGACTTAAATATATTTTAGAGTCACAAATGCGAAACTGACGTCAGAATTAAAATGAATTGGGTGTAAAATTGTGGATTTAAATTTTTAAAATGGAAAAATAGAGCAGTATTGCCAGGAAAAAGTAATCAGCAGTCAGCGCTATCTGTTGCATTAAAAACCGGTGATGCGGTAATTCAGGAACATGCGAGACCCCTGATATAAGCCAAAATAGTAAAAAATAAAAACCGCGATTTTTATGGTGGTTTCCCGAAAGTTTCATACACAAATGTAAACCATAAATATTGCCTCGGATTTTATATGTATATATGCAGGGGTCTCCCATGGTCCTGATGAATGGCAGCACCGGTTTTTAATGCAACAGATGGCGCTGACTGCTGTTTTGTTTTTTTTGGCAATACTGTTTCATTTTATTGGGGAGCAGTGTTGCCCAAAATGTTTTTGCTTATTCCCATTTTAAATGTTGAAATCCCCAATGTTATACCCAATTCATTTTAATTTAAACAAAAACTCAAAAAAAGGAGCTAAGTTAGCATCGCTCTTAAGTTCAGAAAATTATTAGGAAATGAGTGAGCAAATTAAATAAAATTGAATATTTTACGAAGAAATATTTACGTTTTCACTCGAACTTTAAAGGCCTCAAATCTTTGTTAAAATTGTGAAACTAAAAAAATTTTATTATACCAAAGACAAATCACAATTAAGCTGAAATGTCACCGTTTCAAAATAAAAGTCGTATATGAAATTTTCGATAGAAAAACTTCTACACAATTTTCATACGATGGTGAAAAGTCACATTATGGTGAAATCTTTTTTTCTAAAATTTGTAAATCTAGTAAGGTGTAAGTTCTAGGGGTCGTAAATTCTTTTGAACATTAAGTTTGCATAAGTCGAGTTTACACGATTTAGAAGGTACATAAGAGGTTATATGGAAACCCCTGGTCCTTTTTAAGCCTACACAAAATTTATTTTTTCTAAATCCTTTGCATGTAACAATTTCAGTATTTGGAAAATAGAAATTTTTTTGATTAATTATTGAGCTTGGTTGCCTTTCGTTATTTCAAGATTTATAAATATTTGGAGAACATTTCCTCCATAATTCTAATATTTTGAATACATTATTAAATTTTTTAACAGACCTAATTTGATCGACTTTAATTTGAAATAATACGCATATAATTTATACCAAAATTCTTCTTATTTTGGGCCTAAAACCAAATCTTTTAAAATTTACAAATTTTTTAATCTTTCCCCAAAACAAAGTTGAAATCTCTGTACATATATATTTGTTATTCAACAAAACATTTTTATGCAAAAACCAAGTTTCTCGCATGACCCTGAATTACGCCATTACCGGTTTTTAATGCAACAGATGGTGCTGACTTCTGTTTTGTTTTTGTTTTTGTTGTTGTTGTTTTTCTGTTTCTGGCTCTATTTAGTAGGGAGCAGTGTTTCCCGAAAAGTACTAGCTCATGCCCATTCCGAAAGTAATTAAAATTGAATGTTTTACGAAGAAATACTTACTTTTTCATTAAAAGCCTCAAATCTTTGTTTAAATTATGAAAGTAAACAATGTTTTATTATAAGAAAGGCGCAATCACAATAAAGCTAAAAACTTAATTTTTAAAAAATAATATTCTCTTATTAAATTTTCTGATTATCATGAAAAACCGGTTTTTTTAAAATGTATGTGGAATTTGACTAGTAAATACGAGTTTTCAAAAACTACTAGTTTTTGGTTAAGTATAAATCTATTAGATGTAAATTCGAGGGCTTGTAAACTATTTTCAACATTAAGTTTACATAAGTCGAGTTTAAAAGTTTCAGAAGGTACATACGAGTTTAAATGAAAACCCCTAGTACTTTTTGAACATACAAACAATTTGTTTTTTCTTTGATTAATTATTGAGCTTGGTTGCTTTTCGTTATTTCAAGATTTATAAATAGTTAGAAAACGTTTCTTAAATAATTCAAACATAATAATTTTTTGAAAATTCTTTTTATTTTCGGCCTAAAACTAAATATTTTAAAATTTACAATTTTTTAATCTGTCCAAACCGAAGTGGAAATCCCCAATGTGGACCCAAATCCCCTTAAATGACAACTCTGTTAAAACCCAATTTGAGAAAGTAAAATCCTACCCTGACAAAATTTCCCAAAATAAAATACTCCTTTCACAAAATTTCTTTTAATCAAAGCAATAAGTCTGTTTGCTCAACAGAAAAATTTGTTACTTTAACAAAATGTATTCCTATTTTTAGGCTTAAAATAAAATTTGTGGATTTTAAAACATTTTTTGTTAAATTTAGCAAATATAAATTTAAGTCAGAAATTAGTAAAACTACAGTTTTTTTTGACCATCACCGGGCCTAGGCCATATCATCTAAAGGCACGTTAGGGCACTCCGTAGGACCAAACATTTTGTTTGTTTTGCTCTATATCGCTTAGTTTTCGAGATATCAGCCATTTATGAAGTGCAACATTTTTTAAAAAATTTGCGAGGGTCCAAGAGCCCAACTTGGTCCATTTTTGGAGAGAGATTACCTTTCCAGGGGTTATTATGTAGTTAGGGGTAGTCGAAATTTTCCTCAATTTTGCTCTATCTCTCTAAGTTTTCGAGACATGGGCCATTTTAAAAAATCGGGAGGGGAAAAAAGAGTTCTTTAAAATTTCGGATACACTGGTGGCGCCGTCTACCGGGTAATAACAGAAACATGAAAATATTTTATAAAAATAAATTCTATAAAATTTAACTAATGGGTTCTTAAAAATTAGCTAAAAATAGTTTTGAAAATTAACATTCAAAATTAGTTAAAATACTGAGAGTTTTTAGCATAGTCTTAAATGCAGATAACTAGAACATTTGTTTAAATCAGTGTTTCAACTAAAAATTTGTCAAAAATTAGATTTTCCTAACGACGATTTATTTTTCCTAATGACGATTTATTTAAGTGTACATTAGGATGTCCCTTATAAAGTGTTTGGTCGATTATCGAAACGCATATACCCCAATTTTTTTACAAATAGTCCCAAATTAACAAAATCGATTATTTTTATTTTTTTGGAAAACGTTAAGCCGTGCCGAGTTGTGGCCGAAAATGGCCTAATTTTGAAAAAAGTGTATTATTATTAAAAATTCCCAAAATTATAAATTTTGAAAAATTTTGTATTTTGTTTCATTTATACATTTAACATAGTCAAAGTGATTCAGACGTGGAATTTTGACTTCATCGGATATCATTAATCCACTTTAGCCTGGAATCCAAAATGACCCACAAATTTGATAAAAATGCAAAAACGTGTTTTTTTTTAAATTAATTTTAAAGATTTTTTAAAATGCATTATTTGGAGATGGCGATTGCTAGTTGTACCATATAATAGTTGATATTAAAGAAAAAATAAATTGGAAAAATGATAATTCCAGTTTGTGTTTGGAGCGACTGCTTTCCAAGACATTTTACAAAAATTGCTTATTTTGTCAAAAATTTAACAAAATTTGAATTTTTTCATTAAATTTTACATAGTTTTCGGAAAAATATCACTTAAATTTGGTTAGATTATAGTGCTATTTTCGGAAAAATATCACTTAAATTTGGTTAAATTATAATTACACAGTACAACAGCCAATCTGGGGGGCTAAAAATTAAAAATTTTTTTTTTTTAAATTCATAAAAAATTTTAATTTTTAGGCAAAAAAATATTTTTTTTTCTCCACAAATTTATTTTTACCGGCAAAACTGTTGTTAAAAATGTTATATGAACGGATTAAAGAAATTGTAATTCTAAATTTTTCTAAATTTGTTTCATCAAAATCGGACAAGTGGTTCTCGAGTTACAACTAAGCGAAAAAACATCAAGATAAGGAAAAAATTTAAAAGGTCATAAAAAAAAATGACACATACGAACGCCAAACCCTTTGAGGGTTTTACTATACTGACCTAGTACCATCACCCTGACTTGGAATTTCTCACCCCCCAGACAATAATCCCAAAAATGTTCCATAGTGTTATCTTTACAATTTTTTTAAAAAAATTTTTAACGCTTAGTGGCCTTGGGTCAGAAAAGACCCATGAAACTTAATATTAATTATGACTACGATAAATGTGACCCAAGAATATTTTAGATAAAATTATTTACTATCTCGAATCGAACAAAATGTTTGTGGATTTAAATACAATTATATACTTAATAATTCAATACAAAATTAAAAAGCTGAGCTTATATGTTATGCTACATCTAGGGTTTCTAATGACCCAGAATTTTTTCATTTCTGGGATAAATGAGACATACCAATGTCGCACTTTTTTAATTATATCTAATCTTAAATCTAATGAAAGAAATAAGAAAAGTAACACAGAGAAAAAATTATAGTTAAAGCAATTACTATATCAGCTTTTAATTAACATTTGATTTTTTACGAACACTTTGTAAATAAAGTATGAATATTAGGGCCAGTGATGAATAATCACTTAGTAGGATATATTATTAAAGTAAGAAATTTTAAAACGAAATTTTAGAATTGGTGGCTATAATACTTATCCTTATTAAAGTATATATGATTCTAGTTAAACTTTTTCATATTTAAGTTAATGCGTTTTCCGATTTTAAAAATAAGCAGACAATTTTTTATATAAAAAGGAAAAAACCTGAGATTTGTGTGATTTTAGAGCTGTTTCTATCTTAGTAAATGTTGTTTGTGTATGATTTTAATTTTTTTTCTGTGTAGTTACTACTAACTGAAAATATAACCTACACAGAGAGAAGCAGTTTTAATGAAAGTTTTTAGTAAAATAATAAAGTTTTCTTCACAAGGTAAATGAAAAATTTCTTAAATTTGATGAAAAGGCTTCATATATTTTATGAATTTAGTTTTAACGAAGCTTTTTCATTAAGTGTATGAAACTTTTAATAAAGGGTTCTTCAATAAGAGCGCTACAAAAGTTTTTTTAAATAAAACAAAAACGGTTTTGGATATCAATGAAATTCTTTATTCCTGTGAAAGTACGTTCGATGCCATTATGTATGGAAATCGATCTTTTTTGCATGGCCACCACGGGCACGCTTGCAGAAGTCCAGACGCTGAACCCAATTTTCGACGGTTTTCAAGCATAAATCGGCCGATATTCGAAGTTCATCAATCGTTGCTGGCTTGTTGGCATAGACCATAGATTTGACGTAGCCCCACAGGAAATAGTCCAACGGCGTCAAATCGCACGACCGAGGCGGCCAATCGACTGGACCATTTCGTGAGATAACACGTTCTCCAAACTTGGGTTGCAATAAATTGATTGTGACATTCGCTGTGTGGCTTGTGGCGCCGTCCTGTTGGAACCACACGTCTTCCAAGTCCATATCATCCAATTGGGGCCAAAAATATTGGGTTATCATTGAACGGTAGCGATTCCCATTCACAGTAACGTGCCGGTCTTGATCATCACGGAAGAAGTACGGATTGCTGTCTGACCAATAACGCATATTTTGTTTATTGACGTAGCCATTCATTATGACGACCATAAATTGGACGTAGCGTTCTTAACATTGAGGCCACTGACTCCGAATTTCGGTAGTAAATTTTAATAATTTCGACTCGTTATTGGCTCGTATATCTTTCCATCATGAAATGGCAAACCTTACTGAAGAGAAATGTCAAAAGAGCGGCAAGAAATATGGCGTCGTTTGCTGTCCCTGTCTTTCTACTTTTGTAGCGTCCCTGTTGAAGAACCCTTCAAATAAAATGAATATTTTGACAACATTTTGTCAAAAATTCCATTAATTTAGTAAAAAGTTTCAATGGACGAGGCCTAGTGAAATTCATCGGTTTTGTGCAAAAATTTACTAATAGCATTCAGATAATTCTCTCAGTTAATTAATTGGTTGTTTTCCTACACTATACATATTCATATAAACAAACAAAATTTAATGCAATTGAATAAGACCAAAACTCCGATAAAATTGGATGAAATTATATCAATTCAAATATCCTTTTTATTCGTTTATATACAATTTGATTAATCCATTTTCCGCATAAAATTTTATATAATTTAGTATAATGCCAAATAAAAAAAGATATGCTACGTAATAAATTTTTTTTCACGGGTATGTTAAATGAATAAATGAAACAAAATACAAAATTTTTCAAAATTTATAATTTTGGGAATTTTTAATAATAATACAATTTTTTCCAAATTGGGCCATTTTCGGCCGCAACACGGCACGGGTTAAGGTTTTCCACAAAAAAATCGATTTTGTTAATTTGGGACCATATGCACAACACTTTATAAGGGACACCCTAGTGTACATTTTAGCGACATCTCCAGTTTATTTAACCAATTAACGACGCCACATCTCTGTATTATAAACCTCGGAAAAAAAACTACCTAAAACAAATTTTGCAGTAAAACTGAACCATCCATTGGAGACCAGATTACACCGTTGTAATCAGCATTTCTTAGTTATTTAGGATCAATCAATTTCAGTTTCATTTGTTTTATTTTAAACAAAACAAATGTTTCACAATTTGCATTTCTGATATCGAATTTTTGAGGAAGTGTAATGTAAAAGAAAAAAAATGCAAAAGACTGAATCAAACGCCGTCCCACTCTGAAAATTTCGGGGTTTATTCAAAAAATACGTGGAAAAACGATGACGCATTCCTTTTATATCTAAGTTGAGAGGAAAATCGTAAAAATTTAATACAAAATTCTTCTTCTTTTATTGCCTATCCAATTATGAATATAAGCGATTACATGCAAGATTCCTTTTCTTAACTAATAATTAAAGTAATTAAATATAAAATTAATCTAAATATATACAAATTATGAAATATTATTTATTATCTGAACAAATTGTTCTCTGTTCCCCGCAGTATGGATAAGTTCACCAATAGTTCTCAAACCAGTCCAGTTTCTTATATTTCTTAACCAAGACATTTGTTTCCTTCCAATACATCTTCTTCCTTCTATTCTCCCTTGTACGATAAGTTGTAATAATTCATATTTATCTCCTCTAATAATGTGGCCGAGGTACGCAGTCTTACGTGTTTTTATAATTTTTAAAACTTCACGGTCTTTTTGTATCCTGTTTAAAACTTCGACATTCGACACTCCATCCATGGGATTCTTAATATACGGCGATAGCACCACATTTCAAAAGCTTCCAATCTGTTCATATTTGAAACTTTGAGTGTGCATGTTTCTACTCCATACAACAGTACTGACCAAACATAACCTTTCAAAAATCTTATACCGAGGTTGATATTAATATCACGGCTAGTTAAAATTTTTCTTAGTTTACAAAATGAACTTCGGGCAGTTTCAATACGTGCATTAATTTCCTTATCACATTCCCAAGTTTCTTGTAGCCAATATCCAAGATATTTGAATTTTTGAACCCGTTCAATAGGTTCGTTGTTCACATGTATATTACAGCTGTTGTAGGATTTTTGTTTCGGCTTATTATCATATATTTTGTTTTTTCTATGTTTATACTAAGACCAAAATTATTACTTTTGTTATTTACGGCGTTTACAAGTCTTTGTAAATCATTTATATTATCGGCTAGTAATGTTGTATCGTCTGCGTAGCGTATATTCTCTATATATAAAAGAATAACGTGACTGACTGATTGACTGACTGACTCAACATCGCCCAGCCCAAACCGCTGAAGCTAGGAAGTTGAAATTTGGTATGTAGGTTCCTCTTTCGGCGTAGACTTCCGCTAAGACGGGATTTTTGGAAATTCCTTCCGGAACGGGCAAAAAGGGGAAAAGTCTCCCCCTTGGCGGCCTGCCAAAACCCCTTTGGCTAGAAAGCTGAAATTTAAGATATGTGTTCCTTGGAGTATGGGCTAACTTTTTTGGAAAGTACTTTCTGGAATTTTGGACAGGGACGTTGTAAAAATGGGGGTTAAAAAGGGGAAAAAGGCCCCCCTTGACGGCCTGCCCAAGCCGCTGGAGGTAGGAAGTTGAAATTTGGTATAAAGGTTCCTCCACTATCGTAGACATCCACCAAGATGGGAGTTTTGGAAATTTTTACAGGGACGGGCAAAAAGGGGAAAAAGTCCCCCTTGACGGCCTGCTTAAACTACTGGAGCTATGAAGTTAAAATTTGGTATGTAGGTTCCTCGACCGGTGTAGACGTCCGTTGAGACGGCATTTTTGGAAATTCTTATCGGGAGGGGCAAAAAGGGGACAAAAAAGTACCTTTTTCCAAAAAAGTACCTTTTCCCAAAAAAAGTACCTTTTTCCAAAAAAAGTATCTTTTTCCAAAAAAAGTATCTTTTTCCAAAAAAAGTACCTTTTTCCAAAAAAAGTACCGTTTTCCAAAAAAAGTACCTTTTTTCAAAAAAAGTACCTTTTTCCAAAAAAAGTACCTTTATCCAAAAAAGTACCTTTTTCCAAAAAAAGCACCTTTTTCCAAAAAAAGTACCTTTATCCAAAAAAAAGTACCTTTTTCCAAAAAAAGTACCTTTTTCCAAAAAAGTACCTTTTCCCAAAAAAAATTCCTTTTTCCAAAAAAAGTACCTTTTTCCAAAAAAAGTACCTTTTTCCAAAAAAAGTACCCTTTTCCAAAAAAAAGTACCTTTTTCCATAAAAAGTACCTTTTTCCAAAAAAAAGTACCTTTTTCCAAAAAAGTACCTTTTCCGAAAAAAGTACCTTTTCCCGAAAAAAGTACCTTTTTCCAAAAAAAGTACCTTTTTCCAAAAAAAGTACCTTTTTCCAAAAAAAAATCCTTTTTCCAAAAAAGTACCTTTTTCAAAAAAGTACCTTTTTCCAAAAAAGTACCTTTTTCCACAAAAAAGTACCTTTTTTATAAAAAGTATCTTTTTCCAAAAAAATTTACCTTTTTCTAAAAAAATTTACCTTTTCCAAAAAAAAAAGTACCTTTTCCAAAAAAAGTACCTTAAAAAAAAATACCTTTGCCCAAAAAAAAGTACCTTTTTCTAAAAAAATGTTCCTTTTCCAAAAGAAGTACCTTTTCCAAAAAAAGTACCTTTTTCCTAAAAACATACATTTTCCCAAAAAAAAACACCTTTTTTAAAAAAAAATACCTTTTCCAAAAAAAGTACAAATAAAGTACTTTGTAAAAACAAAGTATCTTTTTCCAAAAAATTACGTTTTTCCAAAAAGTACCATTTAAAATAATATATAATTTCAAAAAAACTACTTTTTTTCCTCCCCCCACGGATATCTCCACTAAAACAAGGTTTCTTGATATTCGGCATAGACGTGCGCTAAGACGGGATTTTTGGAAATTCCTACCGGAACGGGCAAAAAGGGGAAAAGTCTCCCCATAAACAGTCTCACAAATTGGAACAGTGCCTGCCCAAACCACTGGAGGTAAGAAGTTCCTCCACTGTAGTAGACATCGACTAAGTTTGTATTTTTGGAATTCTCTACAGGATATCCCAAAAGGAAACTCGGTATGTGAGTTCCTCCTTCTGTGTAGGCGTCCGCTTAGACGGAATTTTTGAAATTCCTATCGGGAGGGGAAATAAGGTAAAAGTCTCCTCCTGACGGCTTGCCCAATCCCTTTTGGCCAACCTAAAATTTTAAATATGTATTCCTTGGAGTAGGACTAACTCACCGGCAACGTAATTTTTCTATTTTGGAACAGGAACATAGTAAAAATGGTGGTTGAAAGGGAAAAATGTCCCCACTAGCGGCCTGCCCAAACCGCTTAGGCAATGCAATTGAAATTTGGTATGAATGTTCCTCATCCATCACAGATAGCCGCGAACATGGAATTTTTGTAAATTCCTAAAGGGAGGGGGAAAAAGAAGAAAAGCCTCACCTTGGGGGCCGGTAAAAACCCCTTCGGCTAGAAACCTGAAGCTTAAAATGTGGGTCCCTGGACTAAGGCCTAACTTATTAGAAAGATACTTTTTTGAATGTTGGACAGGGTCGTTATAAAATGGGGGCTCAAAAAGGGAAAGTTGCCCCTTAACGACCTGTCCAAACTGCTGGAACTAGGAAGCTGAAATTCGGTACTTAGGTTCCTCTTCCAGCCTAATTCCAACCGGGAGGGACAAAAAAAGAAAAAGTGTCCCCCTTGACAGCCTGCCCATACTGCTGGAACTAGGAAGCTGAAATTCCCTGTCGATGGATTTTCGGAAATTCCTACCGAGAGGGGCACAAATAGTAAAAGTTGGCTAGAAACCTGAAATGTAAAACATATGTTACTTGGAGTATGGGCTCACTGGAACATGAAGCGAAAAGTGCCGCTTAAAGGCCTGCCCAAACCGCTGGAGGTAGGAAGTTGAAATTTGGTATTAAAGTTCCTCCTCTATTGTAGACATCCGCTAAGATGAGATTTTTGGAAATTTCTACAGGTAGGGTCAAAAACAGGAAAAGTCTCCCCCTTAACGGCCTGGCCAAACTGCTGGAACAAGGGAGCTTAAATTCGGTATTTGGGTTCCTTCTCCAACGTTGACGTCCCCTAAGATGGTATTTTTGGAAATTCATACCGGGAGGGGTAAAAAGGGAAAAAACTTCCCCCTTGACGGCCTGGCCAAACTGCTGGATATAGAGACCTAAAATTATGTATGTAGTAGGTTCCTCCTCCAACGCAGACGTCCTCTAAGACGGAATTTTTGGAAATTCCTACCGGGAGGGGTAAAAACGGGATAATTCTCCCCCTTGATGGCCTAACCGAACCCTTCGGCTGGAAACCTGTAATATATAATACTAGCGGGCGCAGCCCGCTACGTTGTTAGCGTGCCTTAAAGTTTAGGGGGGGGGGGGCTGCGCCCCCCCCCCCCGACAATTTTTTTTAAATTCGCTTTTTATTTAAAGTACAGTTTTTATAATAAAAGCCACCACAAATAAATAATTCTGCACAACAATGGGTTTAAAATAAATAAATATTTGATCACTTTTTCTCATAAAAGTGGATTGTTAGTAATGAATCCATAATAAATTGCAATATACGTGTGTATGTTAAGATAATTTGGTAAAGTGCGAACTTGGATAGATAGACCCGTAAGTAGTTTTGTTCATTTGTGTATTGAATGAAAATAAATAACGTAAAGCAGGGTTGGAAAGCATTTTATAATATTAAAAATAGCGGGCAAAGCCCGCTACGTTGTTAGCGTGTCTTAAAGTTTTTTTTTTAATTCCAGTTTATGTAAAGGTAGACCTGAAAATTCAAGTAAATTCACAAATTCAGTTGGAAAATTTACTGCGTCGGTTTCTTCCACCGGTTATTCGTTACATGAAGTTTAAATATCGGAATATATAAGTTCCATTCCTTTTCTAAGGTTTTTTCTCTTTTAGAAAATTTGTTTAACTTTTTGGAGAGTATGTTTCAATGCTACATAAGTTTCATATTCCTTGGATAGTGTTTGAACAGGTAATTCCCTCTTCCAATCCATTTGTATTGTCTATAATTTCAATTGCACTCGTTCAACGTTTATATCCATTTCATTCCACTTGTGTAGTGTTTCAATTCCACTCGTTTCCTATTTAGTTTCTTAATTTTAGTGTTTCATATACACTTGTTCTTTAAGTTTTAGGTTTCTAGCGAAAGACGCAGACGTTAAGGGGGGGTGGGGCAATTTTCCCCTTTTGAACCACCATTTTTACCACGTTCCTGTCCAAAGTCCTAGAAATGCCTTGTCGATAAGTTAGCCCATGCTCCAAGGAAAACATATTATATATTACAGGTTTCTAGCCGAAGGGTTCGGTTAGGCCATCAAGGGGGAGAATTATCCCGTTTTTACCCCTCCCGGTAGGAATTTCTAAAAATTCCGTCTTAGAGGACGTCTGCGTTGGAGGAGGAACCTACTACATACATAATTTTAGGTCTCTATATCCTGCAGTTTGGCCAGGCCGTCAAGGGGGAAGTTTTTTCCCTTTTTACCCATCCCGGCAATAATTTCCAAAAATACCATCTTAGGGGACGTCAACGTTGGAGAAGGAACCCAAATACTGAATTTAAGCTCCCTTGTTCCAGCAGTTTGGCCAGGCCGTTTAGGGGGAGACTTTTCCTGTTTTTGACCCTACCTGTAGAAATTTCCAAAAATCTCATCTTAGCGGATGTCTACAATAGAGGAGGAACTTTAATACCAAATTTCAACTTCCTACCTCCAGCGGTTTGGGCAGGCCTTTAAGCGGCACTTTTCGCTTCATGTTCCTGTTCAAAAAGCACTTTCCCGGTAAGTGAGCCCATACTCCAAGTAACATATGTTTTACATTTCAGGTTTCTAGCCAACTTTTACTATTTGTGCCCCTCTTGGTAGGAATTTCCGAAAATCCATCGACAGGGAATTTCAGCTTCCTAGTTCCAGCAGTTTGAGCAGGCTGTCAAGGGGGACACTTTTTCTTTTTTTGTCCCTCCCGGTTGGAATTAGGCTGGAAGAGGAACCTAAGTACCGAATTTCAGCTTCCTAGTTCCAGCAGTTTGGACAGGTCGTTAAGGGGCAACTTTCCCTTTTTGAGCCCCCATTTTATAACGACCCTGTCCAAAATTCAAAAAAGTGTCTTTCTAATAAGTTTGCCCTTACTCCAGGGACCCACATTTTAAACTTCAGGTTTCTAGCCGAAGGGGTTTTTACAGGCCCCCAAGGTGAGGCTTTTCTTCGTTTTGCCCCTCCCTTTAGGAATTTACAAAAATTCCATGTTCGCGGCAATCTGCGATGGATGAGGAACATTCATACCAAATTTCAACTGCATTGCCTAAGCGGTTTGGGCAGGCCGCTAGTGGGGACATTTTTCCCTTTCAACCACCATTTTTACTATGTTCCTGTTCCAAAATAGAAAAATTACGTTGCCGGTGAGTTAGTCCTACTCCAAGGAATACATATTTAAAATTTTAGGTTGGCCAAAAGGGATTGGGCAAGCCGTCAGGAGGAGACTTTTACCTTATTTCCCCTCCCGATAGGAATTTCAAAAATTCCGTCTAAGCGGACGCCTACACAGAAGGAGGAACTCACATACCGAGTTTCCTTTTGGGATATCCTGTAGAGAATTCCAAAAATACAAACTTAGTAGATGTCTACTACAGTGGAGGAACTTCTTAACTCCAGTGGTTTGGGCAGGCACTTTTCCAATTTGTGAGACTGTTTATGGGGAGACTTTTCCCGTTTTTGCCCGTTCCGGTAGGAATTTCCAAAAATCCCGTCTTAGCGCACTTCTATGCCGAATATCAAGAAACCTTGTTATAGTGGAGATATCCGTGGGGGGAGGAAAAAAAGTAGTTTTTTTGAAATTATATATTATTTTAAATGGTACTTTTTGGAAAAACGTAATTTTTTGGAAAAAGATACTTGGTTTTTACAAAGTACTTTATTTGTACTTTTTTTGGAAAAGGTATTTTTTTTAAAAAGGTGTTTTTTTTGGGAAAATGTATGTTTTTTGGAAAAAGGTACTTTTTTTGGAAAAAGGTACTTTTTTTGGAAAAAGGTACTTTTTTTGGAAAAAGGTACTTTTTTTGGAAAAAGGTACTTTTTTTGGAAAAAGGAATTTTTTTTGGAAAAAGGTACTTTTTTTTGGAAAAAGGTACTTTTTTTGGAAAAAGGTACTTTTTTTGGAAAAAGGTACTTTTTTTGGAAAAAGGTACTTTTTTTGGAAAAAGGTACTTTTTTGGAAAAAGGTACTTTTTTTTGGAATAAGGTACTTTTTTGGAAAAAGGTACTTTTTTTTGGAAAAAGGTACTTTTTTGGAAAAAGGTACTTTTTTTTGGAAAAAGGTACTTTTTTGGAAAAAGGTACTTTTTTGGAAAAAGGTACTTTTTTTGTCCCCTTTTTGCCCCTCCCGATAAGAATTTCCAAAAATGCCGTCTCAACGGACGTCTACACCGGTCGAGGAACCTACATACCAAATTTCAACTTCATAGCTCCAGTAGTTTAAGCAGGCCGTCAAGGGGGAGACTTTTTCCCATTTTTGCCCGTCCCTGTAAAAATTTCCAAAACTCCCGTCTTGGTGGATGTCTACGATAGTGGAGGAACCTTTATACCAAATTTCAACTTCCTACCTCCAGCGGTTTGGGCAGGCCGTCAAGTGGGGCCTTTTTCCCCTTTTTAACCCCCATTTTTACAACGTCCCTGTCCAAAATTCCAGAAAGTACTTTCCAAAAAAGTTAGCCCATACTCCAAGGAACACATATCTTAAATTTCAGCTTTCTAGCCAAAGGGGTTTTGGCAGGCCGCCAAGGGGGAGACTTTTCCCCGTTCCGGTAGGAATTTCCAAAAATCCCGTCTTAGCGGACGTCTACGCCGAAAGAGGAACCTACATACCAAATTTCAACTTCCTAGCTTCAGCGGTTTGGGCTGGGCGATGTTGAGTCAGTCAGTCAGTCAATCAGTCAGTCAGTCACGTTATTCTTTTATATATAGCGATGTTTTCCTTGGAGTATGGGCTAACTTATCGACAAGGCATTTCTAGGACTTTGGACAGGAACGTGGTAAAAATGGTGGTTCAAAAGGGGAAAAAAGGGCACAGCCCCCCCCCCCTAAACTGTAAGGCACGCTAACAACGTAGCGGGCTGCGCCCGCTAGTTATTTATATATTGGCCATTGACTTTTATTCCAATATTTATATCATTTATTGCTTCTTGGAATACACATTCTGAGTATATATTAAAAAGCAGTGGAGATAGGATGCATCCTTGACGTACGCCTCTGTTGATGGAAATGCTTTCTGTCACAAGATCTCCAAAACGACGCACAAAAAAATAAAAACTAATTTCAATCATGAAAACCGCCTATTCAATAAATTTTGTCGTTGAAATTCCTCCAATCACGAAAATTGTTTATTCAATTAAAAATTTGTAGCACTTTAATTGAATAAATTTTCAATAAAATAGTGATACATTTGATTAGGATTTTTATTTGTTTTTTTATATGAGTTTGATTAAAAATTAATTCATTGGATTAAAAATTGATCAATATTATATACCTTATAAATAACACATTATATGGATTTGATTAAAAATTAATCCATTGGATTAAAAAGTGATCAATATTGTAGAACTTCTAAATAAACTATCAGCTGGATAAAGTGGCAGTTGCCATGCCAACCATAAAAAATATACTTCTTTATTTTTAGCTTGAATGTCATTAAAATAAAAGCTGCATTCAAAAAAATTTTAAAAATTAGATTTTTTGTTTAAAAAAATTTTAAATTTAAAAAAAAAAAATTTTTTAAAATTACATTACTATATTATAGTAATGTTTTAGAATAAATGAATATTCAGATTTAATATGGCAAATTTGAAATATTTGACTTAATAAAATAATAAACTCAACGAGAATTTATAAAATTTTATTAAAAATAATTTAAAATACTAGTTACTAATCAGGGATGATAAATGGGATTTTCAAAATAGTACCAACCTGCTTAAAAAAATAGTTCTTTTTCGACCCGCAAAGTACTTTTTTTTAATTTTTTATTATAAATTAACAAAAAAACGTACATATATGAAAGTGCTTTTGTACATTAAAACAAGGTTCAAAATATAATATAGATCCACTTCACAATTACGTTTTTTATATTATTCTATCGCTTTTGTCCTTGCATCCAATCTTCAGCGTTGACTATTATTTTGATGTCCCAGTCTCATCTTTAATATTTAAAAAGCGGGGTCAAAAATTATAAAATTTTAGTCTTTTTTTTAATTTATTTCTTATAATTAAAAAAACTATATATGGATTGGGTATTAAAACAAACAACATGCCCGAACATGTCCAATTTACTAAAAATTAAGTTACCGCACAATTTAAATTAACTAATATCAATTCAGAAAACTAATTCAAATAAAACTAAACAAAAAACACAACAATTTAAAGATTTTCTCTTAAATTCCAATAAATTTTTAATATTTTTTGCAAAATTTTAGAAACCTTTCCTTTGAATTACATTTCTTACTATTTTTTACTATTTATTTTGAATAATTTAAAATGGTATCAAGTAATACTAAGGAGTAACATAGTACTTTTGAGGTTCTAATAGTACCATAAAAAGTAATATAGTACCAACTTTATCATTCCTGTTACTAATACATTAACATTTATAAAAACAACTACATAAATAAAACAAACGAAAAACAACAATAATATGCTGATGTTTTTCTCTTGTTTTATGAAATGCTTTTGAGTGGTAGAATAAAAAAAAATGTCAAGCAAATTGCAGTTTTGAGCAATTATTTAATCCATTGGATTAATTTTTAATTGACACCTTTTGAAATAATTTAACAAATCGTTTTAATTGAAAAAAGTTGAACAATATTTTTTGTGTGGAACTTCAGCATTTTGATTCAAATATAGTGACTTAATACAATTTATTTCTTTACTATCTATATTGATAAGTCTTAAAATGTCTATTAGTTTATCAAGCTGTACTCTGTCGAAGGCCTTTTCGTAATCTATAAAACAAAGGAATACATCTTTTTGAACATCCTTGCAATTCTGTACTAAAACTTGTATGCTGAACAGAGCTTCTCTAGTGCCCATAGATTCCCTAAACCCAAACTGAGTTCTGCCCATAAACATTTCACATTTTTTATATATCCGCTGATGTAGAATTTTCAAAATGATTTTTAATGTGTGACACATTATCAATCTAAACTCTTTACACCTTTTGGCGTTGTTCTTTTTAGGTATAGCTATAAATGTAGATTTAAGCCATTCTTGTGGGTAAATTCCGGTGTTATAAACATGATTAAAAACCTTCTCAAGTATTCTAATTCCGCTAACATCTAAAAGCTTCAGTATTTCTGTTGGAAGTTCATCACAACCTACTGCTTTATTGTTCTTTGACTGATCAACTGCCTTTAGTATTTCTTCTCTTGTTATAGCGGTACCATCCAGTATTTGAAAAAGTGGTTGTTCAGTGATACCAGATCTAGAATCATCTGCAAACAACTCATATACATATTGTGTCCATATGTCTTTTTTATCTGCTACTTCAGAAACTATTTCATTTTGACTGTTAACTAAAATGTTTGAATTGAGATTTCTGCGAATATTACATACATCTTTAATCTTTTTATGTATATTGAAATCATCATGTTTAGCCTGTAGTAGTTATATTTCTACACAATTTTGTTCCAGCCATTGGTTCTTAGCCAACCGAATTTTTATACGTATTATAGTTTGCAACCGGTTATATTAATATATATTTCTGTTTTTATACGTTGTTCTTTCATCCATCAAGGATAATATTTCATCTGTAATCCATTTCTGATTTGTTGTCTTACGTTTATAACCGATTTTCGATTTGGCTATGGTAGTTAAAACATTCGACGTTTTGTTCCATAGATCCATTGGATTTGTTTGAAATGTTTTCTAATTCCTGATATATATCACGGCTTATTGCAGCTTTAAATTGCATGTTTTTTAACTTCTCAACATCAAGGTTTGATGGTAGTTTTTGTTTTTTGACAGACGACAGTTTTATCTTTAACTTAGCAAATATTAAGTTGTGATCTGTCGGTACATCAGCTCCCGGATATGTCGTAGCTTTGATGATAGGTGAGGCAAATCTTTTATTAATTAATATATAATCTATTTGATTACGTACAATGTTCTCCTTACTATGTAATGGTGATGTCCAAGTATATAACCTCCTTGGGTGTAATGAATAAAATGTATTAGATATTTTGAATCCATTCTCTTGGCAGAATTGGATTAAACGGTCTCCTCTTTCATTTCGATCTCCTAATCCAAAATCGCCTGTTATATTCAAAGTTTTCACATTACCGACTTTGGCGTTAAAATCACCCATGACTATATTAATGTCATGAGGTTTTGTCAATTTCAGGACTTTCGTTATCTCATCATAAAATAATTCTATTTCATTCTCTTCGCTGTCTGCGGTGGGAGCATAAACTTGAATAATATTTAATTTTAGAGGTTTTGCATCGAGTTTAATCATCATCACCCTGTCAGATATTGGTATAAAATCAGTAACGCTATTCTTACTGGCTTTGCCAAGTATTACACCTACTCCTTTTCTATGTAGCGTTGTTTAATTGCCGGAGTAGTATAATGTGGCTTCGTCTAACTGTAGTTTGCCTGAATTTGGTAACCATGTTTCGCTGATACCAAGAATATCTATCTTTATTTTTTCCATTTCTTTGATAGTGTTTACCAATTTTCCAGGTTCATATACGCTGCGTACATTCCATGTAGCAATATTTATTGTCCGATTGGTTTTACCTCCGGGGATTCTTAGCACCCTCGTATTGCCGGAGACTGAGGGCCATTGATTGTTTGTGACTTGCATGTAGTTTTCTAGGGATTTATTACTTCAGTGGTTTCCCGTTGCCTTCGGAAGGATCAAAAATCAGCCGCCCTTAACATAGGGACAGACGCTGTTCGTAGCCGCCCACTTTGGACAGACGCGACTTTTCAGCTAATTGGTTAGTTAAATGGCGCCAATTACTCGCCATGTCGTCAGAGCTTCCTAGGCATTCAGAATTTAATGAAAGTTCGGCGTTACCCTCACTTTCTCTGAGACCCTCCCCTCTGACCGCTGAGTTGTCCGCGGCTGCTTATTTAATTCGCAGCTAACCCAAATATCTATGGGTCGTATCATTATCCGCAACCTATAACGCGCCCCTTAGCACTCAGCTCTGCTTTCCAAAGGGAAAAATCTTCCTTTACCACATTATATGGTAAAGGGTTTATCCCCGGGAGGTAAAGGTAAAGGATTTATCCCCCTCCCGGGGATAAATTTTGAACTAAAAAACAATGTTAATGACGTGCTAAAAATTTAAAACGATTTACAAGACCTTTAAAATGAGCCTTCGATCATTAAATTGGGGCAACTTGTTTCTATAATACCTACAGAAATTTAAATATCTACATGCCGGAAAATTTTTGATGTTGTTTTACATTTTTAACACAAATATCTCCTTTAAAATTTTTTTTATTGTTTTCCGAAAATACATCTAAAATATTTTTGAAAGAAGAATACATCTGCCAAATTTCGAAGAAAAACAAAACAAGTAATGTTAAAAAGTGTCCAGTTTGAAGTGAAATGAACCCATCAAGAGTGCTTCCTTGTAAGATATACTCTCTAATGTAAATAAACAAATACAACATACATTAACATAAACATCTTTGTATACATTTATAGCCCGTCGAAAATATCTTATCGTGTACTTAAAATCTTTACGCCTCTCCATGCAATACCCCAAGCAATATGGAAAATACTTACATTAGTTTGTATAACCATACAAAACTAATTAATTAAATTGTATTTGATTAAACTTATATAGAACATATTTCTGGCTAGTACCTACTTATGTTCTTTGAATACAACCTATGAAACCTAAAAGTGTATTTAATATCAGTTTCTGCCTAGGACATTTCGATAAACGTGAACTTAAAACTGAATAACCTATATAATGTTTCAATACATGTGCATCTCTCCCTCGATATGCTCAATCATATTCTTCCCAATTTTTTTATTTAATCTCGTCTAAATCGAGAAAAATGGAACAAACATTTAAATGTATTTATTTCGGGATTTGCATGATTTTTGATACAAATAATATTTCGACTTTCATGGTGTCATTATGAACGCTCTAAATAAATTGAGGGATAAGTGCATTAGCAATATATGTTCTTATCTTTATCTGTTTATGGTTTGGCTGTGAATATTGTTGCAATAATCTTGGTTTATTAATTGCAATTACTTGATTATACTAAAGCACATTACGCATTTAGCATCTTTTATATGTGTATACGTAATAAATGTGCAATTGAAAACCCAGCAAAAATAATGAGCAAAAATAAGTAATAAAAACATAACAACAGTTGATTAGGGCTAGTTTTTGATTTGATATTTTATCGATGATTTAAAAAATGGCTTTTCATAGGAAGGAAGTTTTTGTATTATACCTACCCCCTTTACGTGGACGGGTATAATAAGTTTGTGCTGATGTATATAACACTAAAACATTGGACCTAGATGATAGATGATATTTTCTGAATTTCAATTGATATTTTCTGAATTTCAAATGATATTTTCTGAATTTCAATTGATATTTTCTGAATTTCAAATGATATTTTCTGAATTTCAAATAGAAATTCTGAATTTCAATTGATCTTTTCTGAATTTCAAATAGAAATTCTGAATTGCAATTGATATTTTCTGAATTACAGTTGCAAAAGGTGTAGTGCCTATATAAAGGTCCAAAAAATTGGCTTGTTCGCAAGCTGCAGGTTGCAAATACGAATATATTTTAATGGAATTTGATACGCTCACTCATACGGGCCAAGACCCAAAGCCTATTGATTCTACACCTTTTGCAATTGTAATTCAGAAAATATCAATTGAAATTCAGGAATTTCCATTTGAAATTCAGAAAATATCAATTAAAATTCAGAATTTCCATTTGAAATTCAGAAAAGATCAATTGAAATTCAGGATTTCCATTTGAAATTCAGAAATTGTCATTTGAAATGATATTTTATGAATTTCAATTGATAGTTTCTGAATTTCAATTGATATTTTCTGAATTTCAATTGATATTTTCTGAATTTTAAATGACGATTTCTGAATTTCAATTGATATTTTCTGAATTTTAAATGACGATTTCTAAATTTCAATTGATATTTACTGAATTTCAATTGATATTATCTGAATTTAAATTGATATTTTCTTAATTTAAAATGATATTTTCTGAATATCAATTGATATTTTCTAGATTTCAAATGATATTTTCTGAATTTCAAATGATATTTTCTGAATTTTAAATGATATCTTGTGAATTTCAATTGACATTTTCCGAATTTCAAATGATATTTTCTGAATTTCAAATGGAAAATCTCAATTTAAATTGATGTTTTCTGATTTTCAAATGGAAATTCTGAATTTCAATTGATTTTTTCTGAATTTCAAATGGAAATTCTGAATTTCAATTGATATTTTCTGAATTTCAATTGATATTTTCTGAATTACAATTGCAAAAGGTGTAGATAGTTAGGATCGCTCCATATTTGGACCTATCGCTCAAATGGACTGCATTTACAAGTTTTTCTTAAATATACCTAACATTAAGTAAAATCAAAATCTTTCTTAGTGTTTTATTAAGTTTTTTACATTTTATAGATAAATTTTAAGGCAAGTGAATTCCAACACATTCGAATTTCGGATCTAAACTTTAGTTGGCCTGCAACCAGGCTGGTGTAGAGTGTCATATAGACGGCATTCCCCGTTTTAACTTTTTTACTCGTTTTTGATAACACCCCAGCAAAAATATGTGTAAGTCATTCAAAACAAACAACTTTTAAATTGGTTACAATGGAGCGATAAGTGCTATTTTTCTGCTTCGAATGTATGTGCTTTAAAACAACTTTCAAAAATGTATATATAATGTTGTTTTTTTTTTTTTTGTAAATGCATTTGTTTGTAAATTACGAATTTGTTAGAGATTCCATTTTTTATCTCTAAAAAACAAAATAGTTAATTTAATTAACGTACCTTATTAATTTACGATTATTTACATATTTTTTAATTATTCGTACATATTTTAAAAAATACTTCAATTACAGTTCCCATTGAAAAAGGGAAGGAAATAAAGAATTGGATCCCATTGAACCTCCTGGACTATGACCCAAATATGAATTCTTCTTTTCAATAAATGCAAATATATAAAAGTTAACAATTAAAATGTATTGTTAAGGCTCTATGAAGTAGCTCGCATGTGCACCGTGCACCAAAGAAATATGTTAATAAAATTTGTTGCAATGTTAACATATTTTATCGTTTAAAACATACCAATCGAGAGGTTCGTTAACAGAGGTTGGTCCTTTACCTTTGCTTATACATTAAAAGTTCTATAAATGTCACCTGCTTTAAATGTCGATATGCTTTAATTGCTATTACACCTTAAAAGTCGTAAAATCAAGCTAAATAAATAATTCTATAGTAGCTGTGTTTGTGCGGCGATCTATCAACGTTGGCTTATGTCATACCCATATAAATTTGACACTAGCCAACATTTAGTGTTAACTCTCAAAGTTACTAATGTCAAATTTGTATGAGAATGACATAAGCCAACGTTGATAGCTAGTGACAAAAAACATATTATTTCTTCAACTTAAAAACAGATTTAAAAAAATAACTGCCGTCAACTTTAAAATGTACATTAAAGTTCCAAATTTTAATTAAAGTCAAAATTTTGCTAAACGAAATTCTTCAACATAATCAACTAATCACGATTGCAAATTATAGCGTTGGAACTTAATGCATCGTTTAATGAAAAAGTTGATTTTAAGCTAATGATGGTTGACTTGCAAAATTCAAATGACGACATGGTATTCGTCTTCGAAATGTGTCTGGGGAAAAACTGTCCTCCAACGGTTCTGGGATTCCTTAATGAAATTAAAGCTAAAATTTCAATCATAAATCTGCGGATTCAGCAAATTTATAAAGATGGCCTTATTACTGTAGAGTTGTAAAATGAAAAAATAGTTTCCTAGTACGCTTTAATATTCTCAAAATTCCTTGAGTAATCCCAGGTGGAAATTAT
Source organism: Leucophora obtusa (assembly GCA_949987735.1). Taxonomy (NCBI): domain Eukaryota; kingdom Metazoa; phylum Arthropoda; class Insecta; order Diptera; family Anthomyiidae; genus Leucophora; species Leucophora obtusa. The sequence continues at coordinate 144,974,650 of OX465295.1, forward strand.
GTGTGGTAACAAAAAAGAAGCACTGGCAAAGCGCAAGTAGACCGTGGTCTTGCAAAAAGAAGTACTGGCAAAGCACTAAATTTGGACTCCTTCCCAACGCTTTAAAAGAGTGTATTCCCAGCACTTGTTTTCCTATAACATTATTTTGTTTTTGAAAAAGACACTCCAAAAGAGTGAATATTTAAATAATTTTTGACTCCACAATACAATAACTCCAAGAATCGTATATTTTTAGAGTAATTTAAAATTCTTCAGTGATGAGGGCTCATAATTTGGTGGCAGGGAAAACACTTGATTTTTATGTTTCTTGGTGCTATCTCAATAGTTTGCAAAGCATTAAATACCCAGCAAAACTTTCTATTACCTGGTAATACGGTTTGTAAGAAGAAATTAAGGTATGTAACCTCTTACTTTGCTATTCCAACAGCTATTATTTTAACAAGGGCATGTCATTGGAGGTATGTACTTTCCAAAAGAGGGCTAGGTAACAACATAAGAACATGTTACTTTAATGTTACATGATAGGAGTTACGTAACCACTTACATAACCGATACTAGCACAATACTACTTACATAACAGCTTAAAGTAAGGCCAAAGAAATGTGTTACAAACAGGTCTGAAATAACACATTAAAATTATGCGCTTACTTACTGTATAAAAATTACTTACTTCTTACAAAAAAAATTAAAATAAGATGTTATCGTGTTGGTTTTTTATAAATGCTAAAACGAAGCATATTCATATTTAATTAATATTTACTCAGATTAACATAAAGTTAACAAAAAACATAAAAAATATTTCAGTCAATATGTATAAAACATATAAATTATTTGTATCGAATATTTTAAATAGAAAATAACACTCATGTATCGCATTGCAAATAACTCCTTATTTTGAGGTATTTGAATACACCATCGGTAATAAGTGGCTATTTCTATTAAGTGATCACGTATCACATTAAAAGTAACTCTGTAATAAGTCGCTGCTATTATTTAGAACTCATGTTGTGTATTACAAGTAACTCTTTTCTTTGAGGTGTTTAAATATATCATTGGTAATAAGTTGCTATTACTACCCAGTAGTTATGCAGCACATTATACGTAAGACATTACATTTTAGTTATGAAATAATGCAATGGTAAGGGGTATGGTATTACCAGGTAATGTGTTCTGTAATACCAACATATTACCAAGGTTTTGCTGGGTAGATCGGTGTTATCATTTGGGTGTCAGGAAAGCACTTTAATGTTTTTATTTGAGCGTTGGCAAAGCATTTGATTTTTATGTTTATGGGTGCTTTCCCAGGGCTTGGTAAAGCATTGGCACCACCGTGGAACGGTGTTATCATTTGGGCGTTGGGAAAGCGCTATTAACAAGCACTCATAACATCCATTTCGGTGCTTTGCCATTGCTGGCCCTTGTAATTTTCTACCATATAACTTTTAGGCCCAGCTTTTAGGATGTAGATTATCTTTAAACTTAGTTTAACGCAGTTTATAACTGGAATACTGCTTCTAAAATCTATTTTATTTTTCGTTTTCGGTTTAACTAAACCAAGTTTAACTGACATCCCAAAAACTCGGTCTTAATGTATTAATCTTATTTAATTCAATATCGTAGCTTTTTCGAATTTAACGACTGAAGTAAACATGTTTAGATTAGATACGAAGGCACTACGCACCGCGACCAATATAGATCTTTTGTGCTGTTCAAAAAAGATCTATAGATAACAAACATGTTACAAAATTATTTAAAAAACTGTTGAACAAAAATTAAAAAAAAAATGGTTTTGTCTGATGTTGACTTAATCGAATTGATTCAGATACAAAATAAGTGTTTCCTTATTATTGCCCTAAAAATAATAATAAATTGAAGCTTTTGTTACACAATAGGTTCAGAAATGGGCTCTGTAAAGGCTAAACATTAAAATTGTCCCTAAAATATGCTATTTTAGACATTATAAAAAGCATATTTAAATCACTTTGAAAAATGTATTATCTCTATATATAAAAGAATAACGTGACTGACTGACTGACTGACTCACTCAACATCGCCCAGCCCAAACCGCTGAAGCTAGGAAGTTGAAATTTGTTATGTAGGTTCCTCTTTCGGGGTAGACGTCCACTAAGACGGGATTTTTGGAAATTCCTACCGGAACGGGCAAAAAGGGGGAAAGTGTCCCCCTTGACGGCCTGCCAAAACCCCTTTGGCTAGAAAGCTGAAATTTAAGATATGTGTTCCTTGGAGTAGGGGCTAACTTTTCTGGAAAGTACTTTCTAGAATTTTGGACAGGGACGTTGTAAAAATGGGGGTTAAAAAGGGGAAAAATGCCCCCCTTGACGGCCTGCCCAAACCGCTGGAGGTAGGAAGTGGAAATTTCGTATAATGGTTCCTCCACTATCGTAGACATCCACCAAGACGGGAGTTTTGGAAATTTTTACAGGGACGGGTAAAAAGGGGAAAAAGTCTCCCCCTTGACGGCCTGCTCAAACTGCTGGAGCTATGAAGTTGAAATTTGGTATGTAGGTTCTTCGACCGGTGTAGACGTCCGTTGAGACGGCATTTTTGAAAATTCTTATCGGGAGGGGCAAAAAGGGGACAAAAAAAGTACCTTTTTCCAAAAAAGTACCTTTTCCCAAAAAAAGTACCTTTTCCCAAAAAAAGTACCTTTTTCCCAAAAAAAGTACCTTTTTCCAAAAAAAGTACCTTTTTCAAAAAAAAGTACCTTTTTCCAAAAAAAGTACCTTTTTCCAAAAAAAGTACCTTTTTCCGAAAAAAGTACCTTTTTCCAAAAAAAAGTACCTTTTTCCAAAAAAAGTACCTTATTCCAAAAAAAGTACCTTTTTCCAAAAAAAGTACCTTTTTCCAAAAAAAGTACCTTTTTCCAAAAAAAGTACCTTTTTCAAAAAAAAGTACCTTTTTCCAAAAAAAGTACCCTTTTCCAAAAAAAAGTACCTTTTTCCAAAAAAAGTACCTTTTTCCAAAAAAAGTACCTTTTTCCAAAAAAAGTACCTTTTTCCCAAAAAAGTACCTTTTTCCAAAAAAAGTACCTTTTTCAAAAAAAGTACCTTTTTCCAATAAAAGTACCTTTTTCCAAAAAAAGTACCTTTTTCCGAAAAAAGTACCTTTTTCCAAAAAAAAGTACCTTTTTCCAAAAAATGTACCTTATTCCAAAAAAAGTACCTTTTTCCAAAAAAAGTACCTTTTTTCCAAAAAAAGTACCTTTTTCCAAAAAAAGTACCTTTTTCCAAAAAAAGTACCTTTTTCCAAAAAAAGTACCTTTTTCCAAAAAAAGTACCCTTTTCTAAAAAAAAGTACCTTTTTCCAAAAAAAGTACCTTTTTCCAAAAAAAGTACCTTTTTCCAAAAAAAGTACCTTTTTCCAAAAAAAGTACCTTTTTCCAAAAAAAAGTACCTTTTTCCAAAAAAAGTACCTTTTTCCAAAAAAAGTACCTTTTTCCAAAAAAAATTCCTTTTTCCAAAAAAAGTACCTTTTTTAAAAAAAGTACCTTTTCCCAAAAAACATAATTTTTCCAAAAAAATAACTTTTTCAAAAAAAGTACCTTTTCCAAAAAAAGTACCTTTTCCCAAAAAAAGTACCTTTTTCTAAAAAAATGTTCCTTTTCCCAAAAAACATACATTTTTTCAAAAAAATACCTATTTTCAAAAAAGAACCTTTTCCAAAAAAAAGTACCTTTTCCCAAAAAAAAGTACCTTTTTCTAAAAAAATTTTCCTTTTCCAAAAGAAGTACCTTTTCCAAAAAAAATACCTTTTTCCAAAAAACATACATTTTTCCAAAAAAAAAACACCTTTTTTAAAAAAAATACCTTTTCCAAAAAAAGTACAAATAAAGTACTTTGTAAAAACAAAGTATCTTTTTCCAAAAAATTTCGTTTTTCCAAAAAGTACCATTTAAAATAATATATAATTTCAAAAAAACTACTTTTTTTCCTTCCCCCCACGGATATCTCCACTAAACAAGGTTTCTTGATATTCGGCATAGACGTGCGCTAAGACGGGATTTTTGGAAATTCATACCGGAACGGGTAAAAAGGGGAAAAGTCTCCCCATAAACAGTCTCACAAATTGGAAAAGTGCCTGCCAAAACCACTGGAGGTAAGAAGTTGAAATTTGGTATAAAGATTCCTCCACTGTAGTAGACATCGACTAAGTTTGTATTTTTGGAATTCCCTACAGGATATCCCAAAAGGAAACTCGGTATGTGAGTTCCTCCTTCTGTGTAGGCGTCCGCTTAGACGGAATTTTTGAAATTCCTATCGGGAGGGGAAATAAGGTAAAAGTCTCCTCCTGACGGTTTGCCCAATCCCTTTTGGCCAACCTAAAATTTTAAATATGTATTCCTTGGAGTAGGACTAACTCACTGGCAACGTAATTTTTCTATTTTGGAACAGGAACATAGTAAAAATGGTGGTTGAAAGGGAAAAATGTCCCCACTAACGGCCTGCTCAAACCGCTAAGGCAATGCAGTTGAAATTTGATATGAATGTTCCTCATCCATCGCAGATAGCCGCGAAGATGGAATTTTTGTAAATTCCTAAAGGGAGGGGCAAAAAGAAGAAAAGCCTCACCTTGGGGGCCGGTAAAAACCCCTTCGGCTAGAAACCTGAAGCTTAAAATGTGGGTCCCTGGAGTGAGGGCTAACTTATTAGAAAGATACTTTTTTGAATTTTGGAGAGGGTCGTTATAAAATGGCGGCTCAAAAAGGGGAAGTTGCCCCTTAACGACCTGTCCAAACTGCTGGAACTAGGAAGCTGAAATTCGGTACTTAAGTTCCTCTCAGCCTGCTCAAACTGCTGGAACTAGAAAGCTGGAATTCCCTGTCGATGGATTTTCGGAAATTCCTACCGAGAGGGGCACAAATAGTAAAAGTTGGCTAGAAACCTGAAATGTAAAACATATGTTACTTGGAGTATGTGCTCACTTACCGAGAAGGTGCTTTTTGGACAGGGACATTGCAAAAATGGGGATTAATGAAGAGAAAAGTGCCGCTTAAAGGCCTGCCCAAACCGCTGGAGGTAGGAAGTTGAAATTTGGTATTAAAGTTCCTCCTCTATTGTAGACATCCGCTAAGATGAGATTTTTGGAAATTTCTACAAGTAGGGTCAAAAACAGGAAAAGTCTCCCCCTTAACGGCCTGGCCAAACTGCTGGAACAAGGGATCTTAAATTGGGTTCCTTCTCCAACGTTGACGTCCCCTAAGATGGTATTTTTGGAAATTCATACCGGGAGGGGTAAAAAGAGAAAAAACTTCCCCCTTGACGGCCTGGCCAAACTGCTGGATATAGAGACCTAAAATTATGTATGTAGTAGGTTCCTCCTCCAACGCAGACGTCCTCTAAGACGGAATTTTTGGAAATTCCTACCGGGAGGGGTAAAAACGGAAAAATTCTCCCCCTTGATGGCCTAACCGAACCCTTCGGCTAGAAATCTGTAATATATAATATGTTTTCCTTGGAGTATGGGCTAACTTATCTACAAGGCATTTCTAGGACTTTTGACAGGAACGTGGTAAAAATGGTGGTTCAAAAGCTGAAAATTGCCCCCCCCCTTAACGTCTGCGTCTTTAGCTAGAAACCTAAAACTTAAAGAACAAGTGTATATGAAACACTAAAATTAAGAAACTAAATAGGAAACGATTGGGATTGAAACACTACACAAGTGGAATGAAATGGATATAAACGTTGAACGAGTGGCATTGAAATTATAGACAATGCAAATGGATTGGAAGAGGGAATTACCTGTTCAAACACTATCAACGGAATATGAAACTTATGTTGCATTGAAACATACTCTCGAAAAAGTTAAACAAATTTTCTAAAAGAGAAAAAACCTTAGAAAAGGAATGGAACTTATATATTCCGATATTTAAACTTCATGTAACGAAGCACAGGTGGAAGAAACCGACGCAGTAAATTTTCCAACTGAATTTGTGAATTTACTTGAATTGCCAGGTCTACCTTTACATAAACTGGAATTAAAAAAAAACTTTAAGACACGCTAACAACGTAGCTTTGCCCGCAATTTTTAATATTATAAAATGCTTTCCAACCCTGCTTTACGTTATTTATTTTCATTCAAAACACAAATGAACAAAACTACTTACGGGTCTATCTACCTAAGTTCGCACTTTACCAAATTATCTTAACATACACACGTATATTGCAATTTATTATGGATTCATTACTAACAATCCACTTTCATGAGAAAAAGTGATCAAATATTTATTTATTTTAAACCCATTGTTGTGCAGAATTATTTATTTGTGGTGGCTGGGTGAAGGCTTTTATTATAAAAACTGTACTTTAAATAAAAAGCGAATTTAAAAAAAATTGTCGGGGGGAGGGGCGCCCCCCCCCCCCCTAAACCTTAAGGCACGCCTACAACGTAGCGGGCTGCGACCGCTATCTTTGATATTATAAATCGCTTGCCAACCCTGCTTTACGTTTTTTATTTTCATTTAAAACACAAATGAATAAAACTACTTACGGGTCTATCTACCTAAGTTCGCACTTTACCAAATTATCTTGACATACACACGTATATTGCAAATTATTATGGAATCATTACTAACAAACCACTTTCATGAGAAAAAGTGATCAAATATTTATTTATTTTAAACCCATTGTTGTGCAGAATTATTTATTTGTGGTGGCTGGGTGAAGGCTTTAAATAAAAAAACTTTAAATAAAAAACGAATTTAATAAAAATTGTGGGGGGCGCAGCCCTCCCCCCCCCTTAACCTTTAAGGCACGCTAACAACGTAGCGGGCTGCGCCCGCTAGTATTATATATTATAAAGAGTACTTCTAAATCACTCTAAAAATGCAAACAAAATGTACTCGTATTGATGTGATGAAAATGTGTATCTAAAAACCATACTTTTATTAACATCATGTAATCACTTTTAAATTACTAACAAAATGCTTAAATTGAACTACTGACAACATGGGACATCACGTGTAAAATAAATCAGTGTTAAAGCTAAATTGTAACTACTTCACAATCAGTTGATGCTATTCGGAGTGCTTTTAAAATAACTTTTTTCTAATGGATTTTTTTGCTGGGACTGTGTGTAATTTTTTAAGTCATGGAAATATAACCATATGTGACGCGCAAAATAGAAAGGGACCTAAGGATAGAAAGGGACCTAAGGTCAGGAGAGCATGGGATCGGTCCCATTCGATGCTCAGATGTTGTCCACAAAAAAAAAAAAATTGATTTTTTACCCTTAGGTCCCTTTCTCTATGCGCTGTCACATATATGGACACCACTACGTGATAAAAGACCAAAAAAAAAAGACCCGTGTCTCCCAGTTGTGCCCCAAGTCATGCACTTCTTTTTATGGGCCCCCAAAGATTTGGGGCCTCGGTATCATTTTGGCAAAAAAGTGATTATTTTCCCAGGCTCATATCTTGCAAACCGTTCGGAATTTTGATTTACTCTCTGAGGCAAACAAACATATAAAATCAAAAAAACTTCATCTTCAAGACTAAAATGGCAAAAATCTTTAAAAAAATTTTTACCCTGTTCAGGTCCATAGGTATCAAACCGTTCAAAATTCAAGGAAACAATTAACTACAAAAATGTACCTAAGGGTGCGTATAGAGTGGCCGCTTGTTGCCGAGCTGACTGACGCTAATTGCGAGAACTTGTTCATGCGAGAAACAAGTTTGGGTGTGCATAGTGGATGCGAGAATCAGCGCTGATATTTTATCTATTATTTGTGTTTTATGTATGTTTGAGTTTTGTTTTGTTGAGACAAAAAACTGACATTGAGTTTTAAAATTTTACTTATTAACACATTTCTTCAATTATTCTTGAAATTTTTATTACATTTTTTTTTTAAATTTTGTTTTTTTATTTAATTTTTATTATTTATTTGAATTTTTATTTTTTTGTTTAATTTTTATTTTATTAACATAACATAAACAATGTTTTCGGCGCTGAAATACGCTTTGGAACTGTTTTCTCGCATTCAATCTTTGCGCTCTGACCAGCTCGGCGCCTACTATGACCTGTTCGCGCTTATTTGTACTAATTTGTATAGTACCAGTTTTCTCGCATTGGTTCTCGCAATAAGCGTCAGTCGGCTCGGCTTGGCAACAAGCGGCCACTCTGTACGCACCCTAAGATATTAATAAACAACTCACGCGATCACGCACCGACCGCAGCAGCACAGTCAAAGCAGTAAGCTCAGCACACCCATCAAGGGACGCAGCACATAATATAAAAGCGACACGATGCTCACATATCAATTTCAATTGATATTTTCTGAATTTCAATTGATGTTTTCTGAATATCAATTGATATTTTCAGAATTTCAATGATATTTTCTGAATTTCAAATGCTATTTTCTGAATTTCAATTGACATTTTCTGAATTTCAAATGATCTTTTCTGAATTTCAATTGATATTTTCTGAATTTTAAATGACGGTTTCTGAATTTCAAATGATATTTTCTGAATTTCAATTGATATTTTCTAAATTTCAAATGATATTTTCTGAATTCCAATTGATATTTTCTGAATTTCAAATGACGATTTCTGAATTTCAATTGACATTTTCTGAATTTCAAATGACGATTTCTGAATTTCGAATGATATGTTCTGAATTTCAATTGATATTTTCTGAATTTCAATTGATATTTTCTGAATTTCAAATGAGATTTTCTGAATTTCAATTGATATTTTCTGAATTTCAAATGATATTTTCTGAATTTCAATTGATATTTTCTGAATTTCAAATGATATTTTCTGAATTTCAATTGATATTTTCTGAATTACAGTTGCAAAAGTTGTAGTGAATTCATTAGAGCATATCGTCACCTTAAATGCAAACGGACGTAACTACACTTTTATTTTTTTACAGGAGAAGCAAAAAACGTTATAAAATCAATAATATTAAAGTATTCTTTGCAGTTTTTTCAAATTTTACTTACGGTATAGAGATTTATTTATTTTTTAACAACTTTTGTTTTATTTTCATATATTTAAGTTTTTAAGTTAGTTACATCCTTTTGACTTGCTTTTTTCTGCACTGCACTAAAGTTTTAGATGTACAACTAGGGTTTGGGGTTCGGGAATTCCCGGGCGGGAATTCCCGGGAATTCCCGGGAAAATAAAATAATATAAAACGGGAAATAAAAAAAATGAAAATAATATAAAACGGGAAATTTTAAAAATATTAAATTTTTTTTGTTTCGAATAGGATTTTTTAATTTTAGTCATGAAAAACATTTTAAATACCAAAACAAAAATGTATTGTTATAATCTTTTAAAAGGGAATACATTTATTTGACACACAAATAAAATTTTTGCCAAGTAATTAGGAGCATTTCAACTAATAAAGATTTTTCGCATAACTTATTCAAAATTTAAGTAGTAAAACCTAAAAACTTGGTAAAATGTTTAAAAGAAATATGAAAAAAAGCTTTGTTTCTTACAAATAATCGCCCTTACAATCTAAATTTTTCAAATGTATAATTTAGGTAAAGTCGACTTTAGTTAAAATATTGGGTGGCAGTATACCTTGACTTGGTTTATTTTTGGAGCATTATGATTGGTTAATTTATTTTCAACCAATCAAAATATTTGAAAATATAAATATTTTTGTAAGGTTTTCATACACAAAATGAACAAAACCGTTTGATTACAAATAAAGTCGACTTTAAATTTAAAATACTCTTTTATATTAAGGGCCAATAATTTTATAAGTAACGTTTTCATTAATAAATATGAAAAGAAAAGACTGGTTAACGGTGGTATCTAAATTTGGTTATCCGACATCTAAATTTGGTTCACAAAAAAAAAAATTGATGGTCATGCAACTTCTCTTGAAGAAAACAACAACAAGAACAACGTTTCATCTAAAATTAGCAAAGTACCCGAAGAAAAAAGTGTAAGCTGAATAGGCATTAAACGTTTTATGGTAGGGAAAACATTTCCTGAAATGGTATCCAAATTAGCCGCAGTCAATCCGCACCATAACTAGATCTTCGTTTATTCGAGAAAGCTTTTATAATAAAAACCTGGCATTGCAAAAAAATGAAACCGATGTAAAGAACATTATATTAAATTACTACAATCATGTAAAAGATATCATGATGAAAGAAATATCGAGCAATATTTCTAACAATAGGAGATTTACTTTAATATTAGATGAATGGACAAGAATATCACAAAAGAGATATTTGAACATATGTATAAATGGAAATAATTCATTTTATAACCTGGGGTTGGTTTATATATCAGGAAGATGTAATGCTGATGAAATAAGAAGAATTGTAGAAATAAGACTAGAAGAGTTTTATTTGTCTTTGGAAAATAACATTGTGGCCACTATATCTAATGGGCCAAGTGTGATGAAACGGTTTGTTTCCGACAGTCCAGTAGTATGTGCTTTCTGCTGGAATCATGCAATTCATTTGGCAGTGCTGCGAGTAATTTATGTGAAATCAAATGTTCAACATTCTGATATTTTTTACTTTGAATTCTCACTACACAGACTGCATTTGTACTGAAATAGTTTTTTTTTAACAAAAATTACTTATATAGTTGGGTTTCATTAACAATTTAGTTCAAAAATATTTACTTTTATCAAATTTTTTCATTCCCGTTTCCCGGGAAATAAAAAAGTCCGGGAAATCCCAAACCCTATGTACAACCAATAATGCCACAAAAATTAAAACATGCATGTTATGTTGGTAAATTTTTTAAGCTTTTTTAATAAAAATACTTGTTTATATTTTAATTCATTTTTTTTTTAATCTAAATGTTAATATTTTATTTAAAAAAAGAAAAAGGATTTGTTATTCATTTTTAAACTAAAAAAATACATGTATTTTTAATCCGGATATTTACGGAATTTGAAATAAGAAAAAAAAAATTGCCACAATACGGGTAATTACCCAAATCGCGGGTAATTTTTGCCTTCGTGGATAGAGCGCGGGTAAATTCTTTCATGCGTAGTTTTTGGGTAATCGGATAAATTACACAATTAAAAAAGAATTCAATGCATGAATTGGATAAATGATATTTTCAGATTTTTAGTTAATTGAATAAAGTAAAACTAACTCCGACAGTTCCAATTCAAATGAAGTGAATTTGATTTTTCAGATAATTCATTAAAAAAAAATTAGAAGTTCTGCTGTAATTTATTATATACAGAGAAAACCAATTCATTGTGACAACCGAATTTCTTGCCAACTGAATTGTTTGGTGGCAGTAACCGAATTATTGGCTGTTGCAATCAAATGTATTCCTGAAATAATTTAAATATATTGTTTCAACCGAAATTCTATTGTATTCACCGAATTTCTGTTGCCACAAACAAATATATCGGTAGATATAACCAAACCAATCGGTTGGCAAAAAATTCGGTTGCCACAATGAATCTCTCTTCTCTGTGTAGTCCTTTTATATTTTCTTAAATTTGTGAAAACGTCTGCCAATCTCCATAAAAAATTATGGATTTTCAAATGTGCTATTTTGTAGGAAGGAAAAAGAATTTTATTGAAAAATTTAAAAGACTCGGGGGAAATGACGGAATTTTTTGGATATAGTGAACAAGATAATAGGCTTTAATCAGTAAAATATTTCTAAGCGCACATAAATTATGATATTATAATTTTTATATCCTTCACATTTTGAAATCATAATTTATTCTTTTTAGAGAACTTTTTAAGTTTCAAAACGACTATTCTTTTTCAAAAATATATATCTTTAACGCCTCTAATTTAGCACATTTTCTCTAAAAAAATAACGCCTCTAAAAATGGGAGAGTTGTAATAACCAAAACTTGAAAATACATTAATTGTCAACCATTGGTTCTAGGAAAGTTTTTTTTTCATAAGTTTTTTCTCTATTGGTTGTAAAATAAAATTGTAAATTCCATTTAGAATTTTTAATATTTGATCTTAAACTGAACAAAAATAACACTCATTGCGAAAAAGTTCTCTTCAGTAAGTTTTTATATCTCTTGGCCATCAAAGAGAAATCATTATATATAAAAGCAGTTCAACATAGCGATATAGTCGTGATATTTGTTAATGAAGTCTAATTTTTTTAATACATTATAATCTCCCAGAAAAGGGGGTTTTGGTTTTTCTCATAAACTGATGAAGAGAGATAATTGAAATTTGCTTCGTTTTATGATGAAAAGAAAATCAACCAAAGGATTTTTGGCTATTCGAATGTTTAAGGGGTAAAACGGGGATGAGAAGTTCCAAAAAATCGATTTTCGAACGTATTTTTGCTGGATAGGAGGGGGAGGAGGCAAACATGTCACATATTTTTTCTAATTTGAGAACCCTCAACAAGAATCTGAATTCAAAATAACGGTAATATTTGCGAACAAAAAGTCGGTAGTGAAAACGTTAAAATTTAAAAAAAAAATAAGAAAAACTCTATAAAAGAGGCCGTGCAGAAGAAACTGTAAAAACTAGCAGAATTGGTTTGCTAAATATTAGTAAGATAAAAACAGCAAGAACAAAATTTTAGCTATGTTTTAGTTAACTGAAAATAACAATTCACCCTGCTAAAATCAGCAACAACTTTTGCTTAGTTTTAGTCGACTCAAAACATCATAAATTTTTTATTTTTCATAGCATATGTAGATTTTTTTAATATGAATGACGATTTAACTCACTGAAATTAGGACTCTACTATTGTTAAGCAAGTATTATTTTTTTTTTGTTATTTTAACTGCAAAATTGTTACTTTCATTCAACTAAATTTAACTTAAATATAACTAAAATTTGGAGATATAACAGCCAGAGAACGGTTTGAGTGCCTTATTTTATGCTTTTGAATGTGCGTATTGTTGTCAATACACATCATTTCAGTAAAGCAATACAGACACAATTGAAAAAAAGTGAGTATGACGAAAGCCATGCATTGCACTGCATGTCTTCTGTTAATCTTACCTAGCACTCACAAAAGCAACGAATATAAAATGATTGGTATGAATACAACCCGATTGTTACGAATGGTCTCAATGTTGGTTGTATAAAAATTGAAAATTTTTTCTGTCAAATATTTTAGTATAATTTTCGTGTTTATTTTTTTCACTTAAACATTAACAAAATGAGAAAATATATACATATTTCATATTTAAATAAAAAAAAATGGAAATTTCTTCACACTGCATTTTTCAAAATACTGCAACAGGTCAACGAATACTAAATGAATGTTGTGATTGATTTTATATTTTTAATGCGTCATCTCTTCATTTCGTTGCTTGACATGTAGTGGCATTATAAAAATAATGAGTAAAAACCACTCATCAAAAACAATGAATGTATATAATAGCAATAGCATTAGATATTGTTGTTGCATGAATACATGGCAAAAGCAATGAATGGTATGACATGAAATAAGAAATTGTGAGTGCTGCCTTTAATATTTTTGTATGTACTGTTTAGTACTTTGAAATTTTGAAAGTTTCACAATACTTGAAAATTTTAAACAAACCGAAAATTCGTTGTCTAAAATGTTTCAGATATTTTCATTCATTTTCTGAACAGACAATTGTAATAACCGGATTGTGTCTGATTAATTGAACGGGGAAGATTTAATATTTTAATTCTATGATTATCTAAACGAAAAACTAAAGATTTTGAAGAGAATTAAATTAATTACCCAGATAATTGTATAACTGCGAATTTTGAGGAGAGAAAGGTAAAATTTCTTTTTTTGGGCATAAAATCAAGTTTGCATTTTCAACGACTAAAGGGATTCTACAAATCTTTACAGGCTGTTATTAGATAGTGATTGTGTTGCGGGAAAATTAATTGGTGAAGACATACTGCTAATAAAATTTTGCATATTCAGCTACTATTTTTATGAAATATCTTAACGGAATTATCTGGTTTTCTTCATTGAGTGCTCACCGAGTTATCTAAGGAATAGAAACGAAATTTTTATTTGTATCGGAAACATATGCAATATTATTGGGGACAATCGTATAAAAATCATCTTGATCAACGTAGATTCCTATATTTGACAACAGCCTTCAATATTTAAATACAACGTGTTTTATTTAATAACGTAACTGATCGAACAATTCCCACAACAATACATAAATTTTAAAAATAGGGATAATTCCCAGTATCCGTTAATCAAAAAGCAAAGGGAAATTATTGATCTATTGATTTGATGAACTAGATATCATGTCGATAATTTCAGATTTCGTTTCATTCCCACTTAAGTTCGGTTCAATTAAATCTATTTAGTTACTTCAAAGTCATACTGTAATAATTTTAATTTGAACGTCATTTTCATAATTCTCATTTTTTTATTTGTTGCTGTTTTATTCCATAATTTTAATAGTTTTATTTCGTTTAGTTCCACATATTTGTTCAACATTTTTTTTTATACGTGTATTAATTTTTCTTAATTTAACCCATTTATTATATTCAAATTTATTAACAACTACACACACTATAACACATTATTAATAATATTATTCTTTAACACGTATTAAAACAAGCTAAGATCTTGATTGAGTGAAAATTCGAACGTCATCTTCAACTTCATAAGACAACAGACCTGGAGTCAACGAAGAATATTAATTGGTGAGTTTCTTAAATTTTAATTCCGAATTTTGTTTTCTTTTCACTCAATTATTTTTATACATTTTTACAATTTAATTTAAATTTTTAATTAGATTTCAAAAATAATTTTTAAGTACTTCTATAAATTAATTTCATTTCTAGTTAAATTTCAAAAATAAGTTTTATTTATTTCTATAATTTAATTTCATAGTTTAGTTCCATTCCAAAAATAATTTTTAATTATTTCTATAATTATTTCTACAATAAAATAAAACTAAAAATGAAATTAAATAATCCCTAAAACAATACACTATAAATTTTTTTTTTATAATTTTTTTTTATGTTTTTTTATTATTAGTAACTTATGCGACTAAAAATAATGACTTTAAGATTAACATATTTTAAAAAATTCTTCAACAAATGTTAATAAATATCGTTTCAGTGAAATGAATTGCTAATTTTTATTATTTAATATTCCACGAAACAGTTAGGCATTAAAAGATTAGGATGTCGTGGGCTGTTCAGTAAATTTAAATGGACAGCAAAAAGGTCATGGGTGGGTTAAGACAGAAGGGGCATATAACAGCAAAAGCTTCTTCCACACTATCTTAACATCCTTTCTTTTTTTTTGGTATTTTTATTTTTTTTTTCTCTTCTTTTCATAATTCTTATAAAATTTTTTTGGGGTAATTTGAATATTAATGATAGCTACCTAAGATTAATATTTTAGATAACGAATTCTTCTATATCTAAGGGAACAAGATCTCCATCCCAAATCTCTCTGAGCACGGCCGGACCAGTAGGTAGCAAAGTTCCCTTGGAGATAGATCTGACAAATCAGAATCGTTACAAAATACATGCACTTGTAGTTACGTCCGTTTGAATTTCTTTAATAAAGTCGCCATTTTTGATCGTAGAAGTCTAAAATTTTGTGTGAACATGTAGTTTGATAAACCGAACCATAATCAATAAAAAAACTCGATTTCGAATTTTTG
Organism: Leucophora obtusa; assembly: GCA_949987735.1. NCBI lineage: Eukaryota > Metazoa > Arthropoda > Insecta > Diptera > Anthomyiidae > Leucophora > Leucophora obtusa. The sequence continues at coordinate 144,990,216 of OX465295.1, forward strand.
TGTAGTTACGTCCGTTTGCATTTAAGGTTGTTTTTCGACGAAGTAGACTTGACCGGTGAAAATGACATACCTAATACAGTGTCTCGCCAATGTTATAACAATCTCAAGGCATAGTTGAGTGGAGGCAAAGATAGTATGAAGTATTGTAATCCGGAAAACTGGATTAATTGCCCAGGTGATCATGATGCAACGAGTTGCTATGCATGTGTAAATTACACATGTCGTCTAAATTGACATGCTGAGAATAACAAAATTTATAAAGCAACTGTAACAGCCACACTACCAATGCTTGCACCGGATAATTTTGTATCACCAATGCCGCCAACTCCAGATCGTACGACAGAATTTACAGGAACGAGTAGAGCAAGTGGTGTTACTTATGAAGATCCATTTGATACCGATTATGAGCCCCAACAGGGAAGAGATGGACCACAACTAATAACACAAATCGAAGTGGATTTCATTGTGGCCATATTGTAACTATCGCAGCGACTTGCCATATTTTAGACAGAGTTTTTAAAGCAAAGAAAACTCGCACATGCTAATGTTAACTCTACTGCGTACCGCAAACGGCAAGCTGAATTTCAGAGCCTCTACACTCTAAATGATGACAATTCGTTCGCTTACTGCAACGATATAAAAGCTTTGGTGGTAAAAATGGGAATGAACTACATCACTAGTGAGTGGAGATTATTTATTGATTGTTCTGTTTCAAGCCTGAAAGCAGTGTTGTTGCATGTGTCGAACCGAAAACCTTCCATTCCGCTAGCAATGGGTATTAACATGAAAGAAAGCTATGAAACAATGAAAGATATAATGAAACAAATCAAATACTACGAAAACAAATTGAAGATTTGCTGTGATTTGAAGGTCATCAACATTTTGCAAGGGATCATCGATAAGGGCGGCTTCCCAAAATTCTTTTGTTTTCTTTGTAATTGGGATTCGCGCTCACCTCTGAATCAATTCCAATGAAATTTGTGGAGACCAAGAGGAAGTGTGGAGGAACAAATGAAACAACCTTTAATTGACAATACTAAAGACATCTTGCTGCCACCGCTCCACATAAAATTGGGAATTGTTTAAAAATTCATCGAAGAGGCGGTTGTAAATTATCCAAACGCATTCGACTATTTAAAATGCGTTTTCCCAAAGCGTAGCGATGACAAAATTAAAAAAGGTATTGTAGTAAATTTAAAACGAATTTTTGTTCACCTCATTGTACTATTTACACTATGTTAATGTTTTCTTTTCTGTCTTTATTTTTTTTCTTCATTTAACAAGCGTACTTAATGGCCCTGATATAAGAAAGCTATTCAGAAGTAACTTTGATTCATCGCTTGATGAAAATCATTCAATGGCATGGATTTACCTTCAGCGTGTATGCACCAGAGTCTTGGGAGGGGATCGAGACGCGGAACCGGAAGCAAGAGAATGTGTGAAAGAAATGCTGTATTATTTTGAGAAAATCGGCACATCGATGACATTAAAGCTGCATTTTCTTCATTTTCATTTTGACGATTTTTTCAAACAACTCCCTACCGAATCCGATGAGCAAGGAGAACGGTTTCACCAAACCACAAGTCCCATGGAAAAATGGTACAAAGGCAAAAAACTCGACGCATTGTTTGCAGAGGTAAAATCAATTTTATTGATGCATTGTTTAGCATTCCTTTTTTGATTTCTTTACTAATTCATCTCAGGTATGTGGGTGGAGTCACAAGATCACCCTGTATGATGTTAATGAAGTATTTGAAGAAGAAAAAGCTGATCATGGGGGGGGGGGGGGCAGTCTGGAAGCAACGTGCCTGTGGACACCATAAGTTCTGAATCAGAGTCAGATTCGGACGATTCGGACGACGATTTAGATCCACAAATTAAGAGAGTGCGATTTGCAAGTCCAGGGCCATCAACATTATAAACATAATACGATTTTTTTTTTATTATTTTTGTAATAGATAGCATAGTATCTCAATGTTAAAGTAAAGAAAAAACAAATGAAATTAAAAAATTTTCGGGAAATTTTTCACTTTTGCGGCTACCTGAACGCTACCTAACCGGTGTTAAGAATCATTCCTAGGAAACTCATATGTTCTAGGAATTTGTTTATTGAGATCTAAGGTACATTTTTGTAGTTGATTGTTTTCTTGAATTTTGAACGGCTTGCTACCTATGGACCTGAACAAGGGAAAAAAGGTAAAAAAAATCGAATTTTTTTTAAGTTTTTTGCGATTTTAATCTTGAAGATGAAGTTTTTTTGATTGTATATGTTCACAATTTTTGTTTATTTTGACAAGAGCTACAACTTTGCCTCAGAGAGTAAATCAAAATTCCGAACGGTTTGCAAGACATGAGCCCGAGAAAATGATCACTTTTTTGCAAAAATGACACCGAGGCCCCAAATCTTTGCGGGCCCATAAAAAAAGTGCATGACTTGGGGCAAAACTGGGAGAAACGGGTCTTTTTTTATCTTTTATCATGTAGTGGTATCCGTATATGGTTATATTTTTTCGTGTTGCACTGTGCAATTAAAGTAAGTGATGATGCCAAGTCAATTGAAATAATAGCGACAACAACAATTCAAAAAAAAGTTATAGAGAAAAGTGCAAAAAGTAAGACATCCCCGGACACTTACTGAAAAAGAAGGAAGACTGCCCTCGACGCCCTAAAAAAGAGGACGTTGTCCGGAGAAAAGAGGACGGATGGCAACCCTATATATTCCTAACGAAAAAAAAAATAATGATATGAAAATCAATTAACATAAGGGGGATTTCATGTCAAGCGATTTGGATGAAATTTGCACCAGGGTTATTCCTATTGGATAGAAGTTCAGAAACAAATTTTCAACAAGATCAGTAAAACAGTTTCTGAGTTAGAGGGGGTAAAAAATTGACATTTTGACCAAAATCCATGTATACCTATTGGTGTAAGCAAAATTTGTCCCAAACAAATTATATAGCCATTTCTGCAATCTTTCGAAAAAAACAATTTTTAAAAATTATAAAAATTTTTTTTAACATTTTTTTTTTTTTAATAAACTGCTATTTCGGAGAATGGACACAAAATATTTCCACCTGATCCAAAAACTTGTCTTTGGGGCACATTGTCATTATGTTGAGAAAAACAAAAAAAATCAATGGTACAAAAACTTTGAAACAAAATTTTATGCAAATCTAGAGGGTCAAAAACAGCTGTTTATATGGAATGCAACTTTGGGGTTGTACCAGCAAGACAAATATGAAACCTATTCAGACTTTTCAAAATAAAGTTTTGAAAAGTATAGTAAACTCTACATACTACATCCGAAATTTGATTCTCCATTGTGATCTCAGAATCAAAACATTCGAAGACGAAATACACAACGTTGCCGCATGATGCTCTATTACGCTCAAACAACACGTAAATACTGAAGCCTGAAATCTCAACAATACGTCTGGTCTTCAGCGTAGACTAAAACGTAGAAAACCATGCGATCTGGTTAGAAACTGATGTTAAATTTACAATCACACAATTCTCCCTTGAAAAAAATTGTTTGCTAGTTTAAAAATACATATAAACCAGCTCCAGTAAATAAAGACCCAACAAACAATATGCATTGAAAACCATTTAATATCGATTTCATTTAAAATTTAATTTTCAAAACTTACCTTTACACTTAGAAAAATTCACCAATTTCAGAATGCAAAGTACAGAACATATTAATATGTACACAATACACATTAAAAATTAAGTTACATAAATATATAAATATTTTAATCTAATAACACTGTTCAAGTTTTTAACACGAAATTTGTGGTACTAACGTGAAAACAATATGGTTGTGTTTGGATGAGCCCCCTGACTACTACTCCACCGATGAAAGTGCCAATTTGGCTCATTGGGAAAAATTTATGGCGTTTTTTTTTTAATTTCGGTCAATGCGTCAATTTTTGACCATTTTCAGCCCATTTAAGTCGCTTTTACTGTATTCAAAACTTCTTGTGTTATCTTTATGCGGCTCACAATTACTATTTCCACCATTAAAACGCACATTTCAACTGAGAAAATCAAAATTTTTAGCCTATTTTCATGATTTTTGCCCATTTTTCATCGATTTTCCCCATTTTTGTGCTGTTTTTATGCGCTTTTTTGTAGTTCTTGCGCAAACTTATCGACATAATTCTTACCGTTTTACCTTTTTACAATATATTATGCAATATTATTGCCATTTCAAGCAACTCAACACACTTTTTAAATACAAAAAACGCTTTTTCGGGTTTTTTATTGATTTAAATAAATTTTTTGTGGTTGAATACATTTTTTCGGTATAAAAATTAATGGAAATGCGTGTTTCTCCGTATTAATGTAATTCATTTTAAATTGGCAATTGAAATAGAGAAATAAGCAATGGAATGTCATTCGTTATCCTCCAATTCCATTAACAAATTCCAGCAAAGATCTGCCAAAAGTGAATCTAATTTTTTTCCACTATACCAGTATTCCCACTGTGCTGATACCTGGTGGAAACGTTCCCCATGCTCGTCTGATTCAGACGGTAACTGACGCTCGAAGTGATCCTGGTGGTGATGCATGAAATGCACTTTCAACGACATTCGAACACCGATGTTTTCGAAAGATTGCAGCATATCATCAACAATGGCACGCCAATTGTCCACTCGATGAATGCCGAGAACTTTTTCGATCACTGCTTTCAGGCTATCCCAAGCGATGAGTTCCTCCTCTTGAAGGACATTGTTGAAGTCTTCATCCTTCATCAGTTTGCGAATGTCTGGGCCATTCAACACACCTGAAATAAATATATGATTTTATATAAAACTTTCAAGAATACTTCATCTTTGTTTGGCGGAAAAAGATTTATTTACCTTCTTTAATTTTCGCTACACTCAAGCGTGGAAAAATGTACTCTAATCGTCCAAAAGCCAATCTATTTCCACGCACCAGTAACGCTTTGATGAAATTCTTCATTAACAAAAGTTTAATGTGCAATGGTGGCAGCAATACCTTATCCATCGGCACCAACTCCTCGTGGATAACGTTCTGCTGCCCGATTAGACGATTTGTTCTCGGTAACCAATCTCGTTTTTGATACTGTGGTGTATATCGCGAATCCCACGTACACAAGTAGCACATATTTTTAGTGTAACTAGTTTGAAGGCCACAGATAAGTGCAACCACTTTCAAATCAGCGCATATTTTCCAACAATGTTCAAGCGCTGTTGTGTAACTTCAACGTGTTTGCATGGTGGCGTAATATTTGATGGCTGATACAAAGAAAAATTCGATTCTGGCTCCGAAAAAAAAGATAGTGGTATGTATTCTTCAGTTGTATTCGGTTTTCTCGGGATTGGCACTGGCGGAGAATGGGGAAGAGTGGTTTGAGCTGACGGAACACTTTGGTAAATATATTCCATCGCCTTTCTTCTGTTCATACCCACAACATTATTTTTACATACGTAGCACATGTTTTTTTCGTGGTCGACTGGCTCTGACCAAATCATCGGTATTCCATATGGCATGCTTTCCCGTCGACCTGTTCGCCAATCATACAAACGTACTACACACGATTAACAATCTATTTTAGGCACCCAGTCAACATTACGAATCACTGGAATATTGAAGTACTGCTCGTACAATGTTGCAATTTAATCAGTAATATTTTTCTTAGACGACATAATGGTCCACTTTCCGCTCATATAACAGTAATGATTGAAGTTTTTCTGGCATTCATCAATTTTTTTATACTTTTATTACTTTTTCGCCACTTTAAAAAAATCGTACTTTACGCGTTCGGAGGCACTTGTTGAATGACAAAAATCGATCAATGAACATCTATAAATACTACGTAAGTTTCAATATTTTACTGAGAGGTACTTATGAATTGGCGCATCTTTTAAGGTGGCTATATACCTGATTCGTGTGCGTTTGTGTAAAAAAAATTTGTGTAAAAAAATCATGCAGGTAGCCAACGGAAAAAACCCAAATAATTAAAAAAGTACACTTTCCTTTTTTCCTTTTAATTGTCCACGCACATTACCGATAAAGCGTAAAAAACGATGGTTTTTGTATTTAAAAAGCGCGTTGAGTTGCTTGAAATGCAATAATATTGCATAATATATTGTAAAAAGGAAAAACGGTAAGAATTATGTCGATAAGTTTGCGTAAGAACTACAAAAAAGCGCATAAAAACAGCACAAAAATGGGGAAAATGGGCAAAAATCATGAAAATAGGCTAAAAATTTTGATTTTCTCAGTTGAATGTGCGTTCTAATGGTGGAAATAGTAATTGTGAGCCGTATAAAAATAACACAAGAAATTTTGAATACAGGAAAAGCGACTTAAATGGGCTGAAAATGGTCAAAAATTGACGAATTGACCGAAATTAAAAAAAAAAACGCCATAAATTTTTCCTAATGAGCCAAATTGGCACTTTCATCGGTGGAGTAGTAGTCAGGGGGCTCATCCAAACACGTTAGTACCATTTTACAACTTGAACAGTGTTATTGGTAATAATCACTATATTAATGGCTTGGTTTTGTACTGAGATTTTATATATTGCACTGGTATACAGAATTAAATTTTAGTGAGCCTTTAGAGAAATTTTATTATATAGCAATTACTTGATCACCTTCTGCGTCTACAAAGAAAAGATATACGTTAGTAATATAAAAAGTAGCAATTATAATATACACGCCTCCGAAAATGATATTAGAGAGGAATTTCGGCCACAATTTAAATGTTTTCAATAGCTTAAAATCACAACTGATTTTATCTGTTTTGATATGAAAAATCATCGAAATCCGGGTTTTTCGAAAGTGACTGTTTTGATATCTTTCAAATATTAAAAAAAATGCTAAATGAGGCTTCAAAATCGCTAGAAAATCACTTAACTTATAAAAAGTTAAAAAATTAAGCGACTTTATCACTCGGTTATCAAAAAGTGATGATACGTAAGACACTAGTACAAATTTTTTTTCACAAAATCATATTGAAAACGTTCATAATAGTTCTAAACTTTAAAATAATAAAAAATTTTATGATTAACCTTCAAATCATGAATCTCGATTTTCATAGCATTAATATTTATTACTTAGTATTTAAAATACTCAATAGAGTGCCTTGTGCGGTGAAAAATGCACACCCATATCTTATTGATATATGGATTTTTTTAGAAACTTTTTACAACTTGGTTTAGTTAATCTGAAAACAAATTTTGTCTACCATTTCCAAGTTTATTATCAAAAATTTGTCCGAACAACTTTTTCCCATTTACATTTTGAAATTTTTAAAAACAAAATAAATCACATTTCAAATACAGTATTCCCGTTATAAACTGCGTTAAACTAAGTTCAAAGATAAACTACATCCTAACAACTAGGGGCAAATTAAAATCACTAGATCTGACGAGAAAATAGGTGTATAAAATGATCTCGAAAAATGATGTGAATGAACTTTGAAAAAGGTACTTACCTTCTATAATTCACCTATTTATACCCTACACCACTATGTGGTCAGGGTATTATTAGTTTGTGCTGATGTTTGTAACACCAAAAAATATTGGTCCCAGACCCACCTTATAGTATACCGATCGACTCAGAATTTTTTTTATTTCGATTTAACGATGTCTGTCTGTCCGTCCGTCTGTTTGTCCATGCATTCTTGTGCGCACTCTACAGGTCGCAAATATTAAGATATTTTGATGAAACTTGGTACACCGACTTATGCCTATTGATTTTGGTGAACATAGGTCCATGTTTAGACCTAGTGCCCATATAAGGGTCCCCCAAAATTATATTGTTTATACGCTGCAGGTCGTAAATATTAAGATATTTTGATGAAATTTGGTACACCGATTTATATCAGCCCAAGGACGAAGCCTATTGATTTTGGTTAACACCGGTCCATGTTTAGACCTAGAGCCCATATAAGGGTCCCCCAAAATTATATTGTTTATACGCTGCAGGTCGCAAATGTTAAGATATTTTAATGAAATTTGGTACACCGATTTATATCAGCCCAAGGACAAAGCCTATTGATTTGGGTTAACACCGGTCCATGCTTAGACCTAGTGCCCATATAAGGGTCCCCCCAAAATTATATTGTTTATACGCTGCAGGTCGCAAATATTAAGATATTTTGATGAAATTTGGTAGACCGATTTATATCAGCCCAAGAACGAAGCCTATTGATTTTGGTTAACATCGGTCCATATTTAGACCTAGTTCCCATATAAGGGTCCCCCCAAAATTGGCTTGGTTACAAACTGGATGTCGCAAGTATTAAGATATTTTAATGAAATTTGGTTCGCTTACTCACATTATAGAAAATTTTGACACAAGTCCCATTTTAACCCATTCGAATTTCGGATCCAAAAATTAGTTGGCTTTTAACCAGACTGGTGTAGGGTATTGTATAGTCGGCATGCCCGACTTTAACCTTTTTACTCGTTTATAATTGAATTTGATGCCCACACTCAAAAAAGTTTGACATAACAGTTGTTTATATAGTAATCAGTTGTTTTTAACTGAAATTACTATTGTTTTTCTATATAAAAAAGCAAAACAACTTTTATGACGGTTATTTAAAAAAAACTACTTACTTTAAGTTCTATAATTTCGTAACAGTTGTTTAAATCAGTTATTTTTAATATAATAATAAACAACTACCAAAAGAGTAAGTTTACATTAAATAGTTATTTTTGGTAGTTATTTAAAAAATAATAAATTCGTTGAATTTTTTTGAATTTAAAAATTCTTGTTTAGTTTATAGTTGTTATTATTGATATATTTCTAGTTTGCAAATAAAAATCAGAAACTTTTATTGTATCTCCAATGCTTAAAAGCATAATAATTGGAGAACGGTTTGGAATTTTTATTTCGAATTTTAAATAGGCTGAAGTAATAACACATTTTTGTAATCGAAAGAAAAAAAAATATTCTTTTATAAACAAAAAGAACTGACTGTAAAAAACTGTATTTTTTACCGATTTTGTGAGTTGTTTTGAAATTTTTGTAGTAAAAATTTATCAGTTAATTTTATCATATTGGTAGTTATTTTTAATGTATTTGTTAGTTATTTTTCAACAGTTAAAAATAACAAAAGTTTTAGTTTTGTCGCCTTTTTAACTGCATATACCTTTGTTTTAACTGTCATTTTCAGTAATTCTACTGACAAACTTTTGTGAGTGCATAAGTGTATGGTCCATTATGTTTGCTTCTTCAAATGCCAATTATATTCCTAAATCAAATAAATTCTTATTTTATATTCTAACTTAGGAGATTTAAACTGATACGTACGTTTCTAATTAAGGTTGAAAAGTCCCTCATGTAGGTAAATACAAGTATCATTTCGCGGGTTCTTCGTTTTTCCTATCTTCCAAAATAATTTTCCACATTTTTTATTTGTTGTAATTATAAAAACTGTTGAAAAGCCTTTTTTTTCTCAAATCTTTATTAAATGCTATTATAAAACTCTTTTTAACTAAGAAAAATTTTTGATGAAAACTTGAAATATACAAAATATTGCAAACCACACCTTAAAGTAAAAATATACTTGAGCACTACACTTTAGGTTAACACATCAATTTGTAAATTTTCCAAACAAATTCTATTGTATTTTTTAAGTTATTTCCGAATGTTTCTCAAATTGAATTAGAAAACTAGATTTGTTGTATGGAGAATGATTTGAAAAATACGCTTGAGATCAAATAAAAATTTCTCAAAAGTTTGAATCGATGTTTGTTGGGAAAAAATAAGAAGAAGAAAAATCAATTTATATAAAAATTTTTTTTAAGAATTATAAATTAATAAAATGAAATTTGTTTTATAAAAAGAAGTTTATTTTATAAAAAGAAATTAATAAAATGAATGATTTTCGTTCGATTTTAGATCATATATATTAATATCTCTTTCTGTTTAAATTATTTTTGAAATTATAGAAAGATGATACAATTTTTACAAGTAAATTACAAAGAATAAAAAATTTGAAAGAATTCGATAAGGCCAGCAGGACAGAATACGTATTTTCGGCTTTCACTACAAAGCCATCGTCAGTGTCGTTTGCCTTGATGGGTTAATTATTGATAATGGTTTACTTATGCGAAGTTGAAAACAAATATAACATGTGAACACTCAACTAGACTAAAATAAACGAAATCTAACAATGCTATTTTTATCCTCTGTTATTACTGTTTTTGCTTTGAAGTTTAATTCTTAAAGTATCGCAGCTGATTCTATTCAACTCTGTGTATGATAACACAGATTTATGAATGACAACGAACCGTAAAATTTAAATGTGTATTATTAAATTATATTTTTCGCCGTATCTTGTGTGTTAAGATGAATGACGGATAAAGATATTAATATATACGATCTAAAATAGAACGAAAAATTCATTCATTTTACCAAATAAAAGATCAACTATACATAACCCTCATTAAAAAAATTGCGGCAACTTTTTGGAAATTCTGTTTTAATTTTCTGTCTGCAATAAATAACCAAAGATAAATAATTTTAAAACTTCATAAAAATCAGGCATTTGAATGAACTGTAGCATGTGTAGCATAAATTGCATGCGTTATTACCCACAATAATATTTTGGGCAATATAAATTAAAAGATCATGTTACAAAATAATAATACATACGATACACACTATTTGTGTTGTACAATGACCGTTGTAGTTACAGTGAGTTAAGCTGAGAATACTCAGTCAAACTCTTATAACCACCACTGGAACAGTCACCACATTTGGTGTTGTACATTTATCGTTGTTTCATACTTTATGAATCTTACCGAAAGTTCTCAGTCCATTTGCTGCATTTCCCACTATTTATAGAATTGCTTAGTAAGCAATAATGTACTATAAATTAAGTTCGATTTTACCCAATAAAGGGATTAATTTGCTTAACGTCTAGGAGCGTACCATCCGCTTCATGAAAAGTATAAAAAGTCAAAACAAAAATCTTTTATTTACATGGCGATCCTGCCAGCATAAAGATAAATATTTAAAAAAAGGGAGTGCTATAAACCTGCACCCTTTGGACTAGTGCTTCATTGCACATCCAAAAGAAAAGAAGAAAATTCGTCCTGTCGGGTCAGCCACAAAGATCCGCCAGTCGCGTGAAGGAAGTTCCCTGTCCAGCCGAGAGACAGGATGCAACCTCAGCCTCAACCATTCACCTTGGAGGAATATATAAAGCGGCAATTAAGGAAGAAGAAACAAAAAGAGGAGCCAGCACCAACCAAAGTCACCCGAAAACGAAGAGGAGGAATGACTCAAAAACTGAAGAGAGAGGGCAATCATACTACGTATGATTCACAGCAAACCCACCCCCCCTCCCCCCTCCTGGGAAAGAGCAACGCAACTGTGGCAACAGGTGGATAAGCTGGAGTTCCTGCTGGAACAACATCGCGAAAGGAAAAGAGGAGAAATAAGTATAAATTAAAAAAAAAAATTTTAGTAGGGCCTGTAAGCGAGTCATCGCTCGAGCCAAAAACTTTTTTTTTTTCTATTTGTTAAAAAGGGGATATAACCCAAGCAGAAAAGAAACAGTTACTACAAATCATCATTGCTTTAAATGGAATCCAAAAGACTATTAATAAATATTAGATTAAAAAAATTAATTGACGAAGAAAGATTTTTTTTATAATAAAAACTAAAAATAAAATATGTAAAATCTAAAATTAAAAAAAAATTTATATGGTCCTTTTTATTATGGATAGAAAGAAAAACAAAAGTAGATCGAAGAACAAGATAGATTGGGATTATAAAGAGCCAATTTTGGACCCTGAAAGAAAGGCCGAATGGTTAGAGAAATTTAGAAAATCTATTAATTAGAAAGGCACAAAGATGCATTAGATGCGACCGAGATAGAAACTCGTTTAATGATTAGTAAGTTTTTGAAATATTGATAGACAGTGATCGAAAGTTGCAAGGCCTAACGCCAATGTAGTTAGTGAGGTAGCTTTGGATTTATTTTTTTTACTATGGTAGAGTTTCTTATTTTCATATATTAGTATAAAAAAATACAATATAGATTCTTTTTGTTCACGATAAAAATGACTTGGTGGAAAAAGGTGTTATCCACTATCCCACTGCTTATTGCCGGATACGAAGTAGGTAAATCACAAGAGGAAACTAATAACTAATAGGGAACTTATCGAAGTTTTGCGGAAAAATATTGAAGTAATGAACCAAACATTACTGAGGACAATGAATTTAATTATGTGGAAATCGTATCAATAATAATGATTGTTATAGTGGCAATCATTTATATCATAAAGGTAATTTGTAGGGCAATAAGTAACACGAGTCAACAGCAAATGTAAATAACAAATATTAGATAGAAATGAATAAGTAGAGAAACGGATTTAGATAAAGTTTAGATGGAAAAATGGGAGTTAATTAATAAATTAATCTCTTCAGAAAGAGAAAACTTCAGAAAGGCTTATAAATGCATAAATAAATCAATGGCCTTGCAACTCTCTTAATATTTTTTATGGGAAAAAATATTATGCGGCTTCGAACAGGAATCAGGGATGGGAAAAGGCTCACTCAATCGGGCTCTTATACCAAAAAATGTTAGATCGCTCTTACATATGTAAAAATGTAAGTAACTAAAAAATAGCTTCCTCTTTGGCTCGTTAAAAAAATTAAAATTAAATATTTAGATATTAGCAAAAATTGCAAAAAAAAAAACATTTGCAAAAAGGGAAATTTTTGCAACAATATATTCGTTTGCAGAATGTCGATCGCTGATTAGCTCTTTTAATTCATTTTCTGTACCATAAAGCCTTTTTCGAATTCCGCCGTTATTTTGCAACTTTTTAAGTGCGGTTTTTTTTAAATATATAACCTAGAGACTAACCCATTTTCACAATAAAGTTTGCTGATTGATTGAAAAAGTTGCAAAAAAAATCTCGTAAAATAAAATTTGCAAAAAGGAAAAATTTTTCATCAATATATTTGTTTGCAGAATGTAAATCGCTGATTAAGTTTTTTAATTAATTTTTTGTACCATAAGGCCTGTTTTCGCTTTCCGCGATTATTTTGCAATTTTTTAAGCGTGGTTTTTTAAAATTTATAATCTAGGGACTATGTACCAATTTTATATACTAAAGTTTGGTGCTTAGTTTGCAAAAAAAAAAAAGTCGCGAAAAAAATATTTGCAAAAAGGAACAGTTTTGCGTCATTGTATTCATTTGCATATTGTTAATCGCTGATTGAGTTTTTTAATTATTTTTTTTACCACAAAGTCATTTTTCGCGTTCCGCTATTAATTTGCAATTTTTTAAGTGCGGTTTTTTAAATTTATAATCTACGGAGTATAATGCCCAGTTCATAAAACAAAGTTTGGTGGTTAGTTGCAAAAAAAGCAAATGTTGGCATCGTTTGCAGAATGTAAATCGCTTATTAAGTCTTTTAATTAATTTTTTAAACCCCAAAGCCTTTTTTCGCATTCCGACATTATTTTGCAATTTTTTACGTATGATTTTTTAAAATTCATAATCTAGGGCTTTAATACTGTTGGAATAGTATAATTAAGGTTCCATTATTGATTTTTATAATAACTAAATTATTATTTTCCATCCCTGGTTACAATCGATGTTTTGAGTCATACAAAGAGCGCATATAATGACCCTGAAAACATTTGGAAGATATCTTCCAAGGATATATTAAAGCGATATCTTCTATTTGTCATTTGAATGAAAATAATCAAGTAGTATTCACTTTGAAATTGTCTTCCTTTTATCATTTAAAAGATGATAATTCGGCGATATTTGGAAAAAAAATAATTCAAAAATTTTATCTTTTGTCATAACTTTTTATGACAATATTGCGGCAATATCACCTTTGTATCATTTGGAAGATAAAGCAAATTTGTTTGAAATCTTTTGTCAATTTGGAAAAAAATTAAAACTAAATTTGTACAAAAACAATCAAAAGGTATATAGGAAATAAACTCGTGAAAAGTCAAGATTAATTGCGCGGGAAAAACCGGCTAAGGTAAAATCAAGATAATTTATAGGTTGGTCAATGGATTCTGTATGCAGATATTGTTTTTCAGGCTTAAATTTAATAATGAAAAAAGTAAATCATTTTTTTTGTACCCGGGAGTTTATTTAGCGATATAACCCTTTTATCTTCCATATGAGTTATTGCTTTCGTATTGCCTGGAAGTATGTTTTAGGGTAACAGTTGTTTCCGACGGAGGAAACTTCCGGAATATGAAATTGATATTGCCGGCAATAAATGTTTTCTTCCTGGCGATATGATAGGAGAATCTTCTTCGTATTGCCATGTTTTCTAGGTGATATTGGTTTGAGTATGTTCCTGTTCCAAGGCACATAATAGAACAAATGCTTTCTCAGTGATAGAGAGTCCCCCAATCTCTTTATTATGTATACTCTTTGAGTAAATATGTATATGTTCGTCCAGAAACAGTGAGAAAGCAGTTGAATACAATTATAAATTCATTGGAAATAAGATAGCATACAGGAATAGAGAGAAATTCACTGAAATACATAAAACCGAAGTTTTGGAAATTTGTTGGAACCTAAGAGACCAATTAGTGAGAATACTTGACAAATATTATATTAACCAGACATTACCACATTCAATTGATCAACAATTGAAGATAGATACAAACGTTATACTCGCTTCTAGCAATAGTGAGAAATTTGACCCAATTTCCGAAATAGATTCAGACTCAGAAGATTTCTCAGATAATTCCGAAATAAAACAAACAGTCGTGAAATTTCTTAATACAGCTTCAAAGCTAATCTGTGATTTCGACGGTAAACCTGAGATATTAAATTTTATACATTTTTATTTATTATATGTAAACATGTTTTATATTTAAATTTTTATGACGAGTACTAAAATCACGCACTAGAAAAATTTTAATTTTTGTGAATGTATTTCTTTAAACTAATAGTATTTCTGTAACTCCTTATTTTTAAGAATCAAGTAAGCAATCGGATAACCACTTATAATTCAACTTTTTGTAAGCAGGTGTATAACCACTTATTATTCAAAATCTCATAACTACTTATTTCTCATTTTTTTCGTAAGCGAGCGGGTAAGCGTAACTACTTATAAAAACGACCACGCCAAACAAAAATAATGAGTTTATACGCCAAAGAATAAGTTGTGCGGAGCTATAAATTTCTATTATATAACCACTTATTTGGTAATGAAAGATCTTGCTGGGTTCTCCAGGAATAACAATAATAATAACCGCAACAACAACAATAGCAATAATAACAATTATTCAAATAATAATAATAACAGAAATAGAAGAGGACGTGGAAATTATATTGGAAACAGAAACCACGCTAGAGCAATAACTGCAAGTGAAAACATTTCGGAAAACTCGAACAATCCCCTAGGATCAAGCCAATAAATGGGTAAATATAAAATCTTAACCTTAACTTTAGTTGTTTCATCCAAATTAAAATAGACATAATTAACACAACTGTAACTTTACTGGTAGACACTGGAGCAGATATATATATCCTTAATAAAACATCAATGCACATTTAAGAAAATAAATACGGCACATTTTACTACACTTACTGGTATAGCAAAAAGGAGGAATTAAATCCATTGGTACAACATTTTTTGATTTAAAGACTAATGAATTTTTGATACCCCACAATTTCTAAGTAGTAGATGACAATTTCCCAATACCATGTGATGGAATAATTGGTATGGATTTTATGAAAACATTTAATTGTATTCTTGAATTTAACCAAGATCAGGATTATCTTATCCTGAGACCACATTATCTGGAACAACAAATAATAATACCAATGACCAATACTTGTGATGATGATATTACCTTGCCATCAAGATCTGAGGTAATACGACGAGTTAAATTTTCATCATGTAATGATGAAAATTTAATACTTTAAAAGCAAAGAGTATACATAATAAAAAGATTGGGGGCCTCTCTATCACTGAGAAAGCATTTGTTCTATTATGAAACATACTCAAACCAATATCACCCAGCAAACATGGCAATACGAAGAAGATTCTCTGAACATATCGCCAGGAAGAAAACATTTATTGCTGGCAATATCAATTTCGTATTCCGGAAGTTTCCTCCGTCGGAAACAACAGTTACACTAAAACAATACTTCCAGGCAATATGAAAGCAATAACTCATATGGAAGATAAAAGGGATATCGCTAAATAAACTCCCCGTACAATAAAAAAAACGATTTAATTTTTTCATTATTAAATTTAAGCCTGAAATACAATATCTGCATATATAATCCATTGACCAACTTATAAATTATCTTGATTTCATCTTAGCCGATTTTTCCCGCGCAACGACGACGACTCTCGCAGTCGGCAGCGCAGCAATTTTCCAATTCATGGCTTAGCTTAATCATGGCCTACGATAGCCGCCGAATGGAAAATTGCTGCGCTGCCCCCATTCTGCCGACTGCGAGTCGTCGTCGTCGTCGTCGGTACAATGTGTTATTATTTTTAATAAATTATAACAAACTAATGGATTTGGTTTTTTTTTATACATTTTTAATTTTTTGTAAGATCTCCATTTATATATAAACATTCTTGATCTAAATGCTGTATCGTTAGGGAATACATCATTATTTGATAATACGATAATAGGAGTTCTCATTATAACTGCATCGTTTGAATATTTAACTTTAGCTGCAACTGTATCTCCTCCAAATAACATTTTTAATGTTTCGGTTGCTGATGCTTCTAATAATGGTTCATTCCAAAGTATTATTCTCTTATCAACACATTCCATTAAAGGAAATGAACACTACCTATTAAAATTACCAACTTGACCAAAATTTAAACAATAATGAATAAAACAGTCAAAAAAAATTTTTACCAGCATTAGGCGGAGATAAAATAAAAATAGTATTTTTTTTGGAATATTTTTATCAATTACATTAAATAAATCTATAAGAAATTGTAAAATTTTTTCATCATTGTTATAAAATTGAAATTTTAAAAGATCTTCTAATATTTCTACAGATTCATTAACATTATAATAATAATTATATAAATTTCCAATAGGTGCATTAAACACTAAATGTTGTGGCTCTATTGATTTTAAATAAATATATAATTCTTTAAATGATAAATTATTAATATAATTGTTAATAATTCTAATATGGCGATGTTAAAGTAGAGATATTTCCGGGAATCCTTCTGGAGATAGATTGCGAGATTGATCCAGTGCTGGAAAATTTCCAGCTTGGAAAGACTCTTCTAGAATATCTTCGTAAGATTTGTCTTGGTAAGTACTGCATGAAGGCACATCGGCAGGAATTGTTGGAGTAGGTACAATCGTGGACAATGTGGATGTGGTTCCCATGATACGAGATGATGAGGATGGCCCCATAAAATTTTCGGCATATTTGTTGGTGATCCAATTTGATGTTTCCAAAGTCATCTCCAGATCCAAATACATCGTGGACCACTCGCTGTTTAATAGGAAATTCACTAAAGCTTTTAGTGAACACTTCCCTAATTCTTTTTTTTTTTGGAGAATCAGGTATTTCTGTGCTGCTTGGAGGGAGTCCATCAATATATGTAGTATTTTCTTCGCTTCGTATTCTTTCTCCTTCAAAGAGAGACAAATTAAAGTCTCTATAGTCGAAGTGATGTCCAGTAGAAATTCCTTCGTCCATATTATTAATATTAGAGATAATAGAGATATATTCGTTACTTCCCCTTTCATTACTCCCGCTTTCCGTATCTCTTCGTCCACATCTATTTTCTTCTTCTTTTGATCTTCCGCAGTCTGATCGTTCATTTTCCTCTTCCTCTTTTTCACTTTGTCTTTTTCTATGACTGTCTCCACCATTTGAGTATTCGGAAGCAGTTCTTGATCGTTTAGAACTTGATGAGGGGGAATAGTTTCCATTTCTGATCCACTCAGTGAATCGTCGCTTAAGATAAGCGGTTCCATCATTGTCACTTTCTTTGTCGGAGTCATTATCAATTTGGCGTTCTGGCGAATAATTATAAGAGCACTGATCACTGTCACTATTAAAAGACATTTAATAATTTTTAACATATGCAGCTATTTATATTGAAAATTTTTTAGATATATTACAAAAATTTATACATATAAAAGTATCACGTGAATTAGACATGGTAAAAATGCTAAATCATGTAAATTATGCATGGTAAAAATAATAACACATTGTACCGACGACGACGACTCGCAGTCGGCAGAATGCGGGCAGCGCAGCAATTTTCCAATTCATGGCTTAGCTTTATCATGGCCTACGGCCGATAGCCGCCGAATGGCGAGTTTGTTTCCAATATATCTTTTGATTGTTTTTGTACAAATTTAGTTTTAATTTTTCCCAAATTGATAAAAGATTTCAAACAAATTTGCTTTATCTTCCAAATGATACAAAGGTGATATTGCCGCAATATTGTCATAAAAAGTTGTGACAAAAGATAAAATTTTTGAATTATTTTTTTCCAAATATTGCCGAATTATCTTCCAAGTGATAAAAGGAAGACAATTTCAAAGTAAATAGTACTTGATTATTTTCATTCAAATGACAAATAGAAGATATCGCTTTAATATCTTCTTGGAAGGTATCTTTTAAATGTTTGCAGGGTTATTATGTGCGCTCTTTGTATGACTCAAAACATCGATTGTAACCAGGGATGGAAAATAATAATTTAGTTATAAAAATCAAGAATGGAACTATGGAATTATACTATTCCAACAGTATTATAGCTCTAGATTATGAATTTTAAAAAACCATACGTAAAAATTTGCAAAATAATATCGGAATGCGAAAAAAGGCTTTGGGTTTCAAAAAATTAATTAAAAGATTTACATTCTGCAAACGATGCCAAAATTTTCTTTTTTTGCGACTAACCACCAAACTTTGTTTTATGAAATGGGCATTATACTCCGTAGATTATTAATTTAAAAAACCGCACTTACAAAATTGCAAAATAATAGAGGAACGCGAAAAAAGACTTTGTGGTAGAAAAAAATAATTAAAAAACTTAATCAGCGATTAACAATCTGCAAATAAATTTCCTTTTTGCAAATATTTTTTTCGCGATTTATTTTTTTTTTTGTAAACTAAGCACCAAACTTTTGTGTATAAAATTGGTACTATAGACCCTAGATTATAAATTTAAAAAAACCACGCTTAAAAAATTGCAAAATAATCGCGGAAAGCGAAAACAGGCCTTATGGTACAAAAAATTAATTAAAAAACTTAATCAGCGATTTACATTCTGCAAACAAATATATTGATGAAAAAATTTTTCCTTTTTGCAAATTTTATTTTTCGCGATTTTTTTTTGCAACTAGCCACCAACCTTTGTTGTATGAAATGTGTATTATAATCCCTAGATTATAAATTTAAAAGAAAGAAACGTACTTAAAAAATTGCAAAATATAAGCGGAACGCGAAAAAAGACTTTGTGGTACTAAAAATTAATTAGGAAACGTAATAAGCAATTTAGATTCTGCAAACAAATATATTGATTCAAAACTTTTCCTTTTTGCAAATTTTATTTTTCGCGATTATTTTTGCAACTAGCCACCAAACTTTGTTGTATGAAATGTGTGTTATAGCCCCTAGATTATAAATTAAAAAAAAAGCACGTAAAGAATTGCAAAATAATAGCGGAATTTGAAAAAAGACTTTATGTACAAAAATTTCATCCCTACCCATGTAAAAATCGAAATATATATGACCACACATGATCATACATTGGCTCGTATGTGATCATGCATGGGCATACATTGTCATATACGTACATGCATAGTTCAATGTATGACCATACATGATGTCATATATTTCCATATATCTTTGGATCCGAAATTTGACCGTACATGTTCATATATGACCATATATGCTCACATATGATTCATGTATGCTCATATATGATCATATATGGCCATATACCTCCATATACCCTCAAATTTCGGATCCAATGGTATATGGAAATATATGAGATCATGTATGATCATACATTGAACTATGCATGTACGTATATGACTATGTATGCCCATGCATGATCACATACGAGCCAATGTATGATCATGTATGCTCATATATATTTCGATTTTCACATGGGTAGGTTATATATTAAAAAAACCGCACTTAAAAAGTTGCAAAATAACGGCGGAATTCGAAAAAGGCTTTATGGTACAGAAAATGAATTAAAAGAGGTAATCAGCGATCGACATTTTGCAAACGATGTTTTTTTTCCGCAATTTGTGCTAATATTTGCTAATATCTAAATATTTAATTTTAATTTTTTTTAACGAGCCAAAGAGGAAGCTATTTTTTAGTTACTTATATTTTTAAATATGTAAGAGCGATCTAACATTTTTTGTTAGAAGAGCCCGATTAAGTGAGCATTTTCCATCCCTGATTAACCAGTCGGAGTTCGTTCCTGTTTCAAGCCGCATAATATTTTTTCAAATAAAAAATATTGAGAGAGTTGCAAGGCCATTGGTAAAAGCTAAAAATGCATTTATAAGGATACTTAATACAAACAATTCTGTAACTACCCTACGGGAAATTTTAACAAACTGTCACCGAACTGGCCCCTTTATATGAAATAGACTGGTCACTTTTATATGGCGTTATCATAGGAGGGGCAAATTGACCCCTTGTGACATGTCACAGGACAAATCCTAGGACAGGTTACTGAACTCTAATAAAAAACAAAGTTCAGGGACCTGTCCTGGGATTTGTCTTGTGATATGTCACAAGGGGTCAATTTCCCCCTCCTATGACAACGCCATGTAAAAGTAACCAGTCTATTTCATATAAAGGGGCCAGTTCGGTGACAGTTTGTTAAAATTTCCCGTAGGGTACCTTAAAACAAAATAAAATTATAACGGAAGATGTCAATAATTTTGACATCGTAAAGTGTAACACTAACAATGAAAATAGAAAAGATTAAAGAAGAATTTTCCAATACATTTTAGGGAAACCTTAACAGAAATATGCACCGAATATAGCGATATCTTCGGATTAGAATCGAAGACAGTTACAACTAACAATTTTTACAAACAAAGATTAAGAACAAAGGATACGGATCCTGTGTACATCAAGAACTACCATATACCACATACCCATAAAGAAGAAATCGAAGAGCAGGTGAATAAATTGATAGATGATGGAATAATAGAGTCATCATATTCCGAATATAATAGTCCAATTTTATTAGTTTCAAAGAAATCCTTGCCAAATTCAAAGGAAAAAAGATGGAGACTGGTGATAGACTACAGACAAGTATACAAGAAATTAATTGCAGACAAATTTCCATTGCCAAGTATAGATGGTATTTTGCATCAATTTGGCAGAGCAAAATACTTTTCTTGCCTAGATTTAATATCCGGATTTCATCAAATAGAACTAGAGAAGGATTCTAGGAACCTAACTTCATTCTCAACCAACAAAGGCGCGTATAGATTTACCATATGGTTTAAAAGTGGAACCAAATTCATTCCAAAGAATGATGACAATTGCTTTTAGTGGGCTAAGACCAGATCAAGCCTTACCATACATTAATGACTTAGTCGTTCTAGGTTGTTCGGAGAAACACATGCTTTCAAACTTAACAGATGTTTTTGAACTATGTCGCAGACACAATCTCAAACTACATCCTGAAAAATGCTCATTCTTCATGCACGAGGTTACATACCTAGACCATAAATGCACCCACAAGGGCATACTCCCAGATGATAGTAAATATTCAGTAATAGAAAAATACCCAAAGCCTACTGATGCCGATAGCGCAAAAAGATTTGTAGTGTTTTGCAACTACTACAGGCGATTTATTGAAAATTTTTCTGAGTATTCAAGGCATCTTACTAGATTATCGAAAAAAGGAGTACCATTTGAATGGACAAAATAATGCGATATTGCTTTTGAACGCCTTAAAAGTGCACTAATGAAACCAACATTGTTGCAATAGCCAGATTTTTAAAAATAATTCTGTATAACAACAGATGCAAGCAAACACGCTTGTGGTGCCGTGCTCACACAAGAGTACGATGGAAAGCATTTACCAGTGGCATACGCCTCTAGAAGTTTCACAAAAGGAGAAAGCAATAAATCCACTATTGAACAGGAATTGACAGCCATACATTGGGCAGTGAAACATTTTCGACCCTATATTTATGGAAAACATTTCCTCTTTCGATCAGATCATATACCACTTTCTTATCTGTTTTCGATGAAAAACGCTCAAAATTGACTAGAATTAGACTAGATATAGAAGAATACGATTTCGCTGTTGAATATCTTAGGGGAAAAGATAACTACATCGCGGACGCTTTATCGCGTATCACGATCGACGAATTAAAGGAATTAAATATACAAAATAATAACATACTAAAAGTTACAAAAAGATCAATGACAAATAAGGCACAAAATATGGCTGAAAATCATACATGGGACTAATTAATTAGGTGCACTAATTAATTAATGATTTCATTACCATTACATTGATATCAATTGTAATGAAATTATTTTCATTACCATTTTTTTAATTAATGGTAATGATTCTAAAATTTAATTTCATTGATTAATGACAATGATTTTAAATTTCATTACCATTAATAATTAATGACAAAACCATTTGATATAGTATTAGTGGATACTATAGGTCCATTACCAAAATCCTACAATGGAAATGAATATGCAGTCACTATAATCTGTGAGATGAAAAAATGCTTAGTAACAATACCCGTACGAGACAAAAGTGCGAAAACAATTGCAAAGGCAATTTTTGAGAATTTTATTCTTACCTGTCCAATGAAGACGTTCATTTCGGATATGGGTACAGAGCACAAAAATTCTTTACTAACAGAATTATTTAATCTTCTTAATGTAAGGAAACTCACCTCCACTGCTCATCACCATCAAACAATGGGCACAATAGAGAGAAGTCATAGAACTTTTAGTGAATACATTAGATCATACATTTCTTTTGACAGAGACGATTGGGATGAATGGCTTAAGTACTTAACGTACTGCTTTAACACCACACCGTCTTCAGTTCACGACTACTGTCCATATGAGTTCGTTTTTGATAGTCTTTCAAATGAGTTTCAACAATTTAATGAGGTAGATAGAATTAGTCCACTTTATAACATAGATGATAATGCTTAGGAAGTAAAATTTATATTAGAAGTTTAAAATAACAAATAGTCCATAAAGATAGACTTAAGATTTATAAACAATAATATAACATAAAATTCAATAAAAAAATTTTATTCAATAAAGCACTTATCATAAGTAAACATAAGCATCAAATTATAAAAGAATGTTCATACAACTTTTTTATATGAGCATTCTTCCGTAAAAGGGAGGTGTAGAATGTGTAGCATGAATTGAATGCGTTACTACCCACAAGAATATTTTGGGCAATTGAAATTAAAGGATCATGTTACAAAATAATAATAATAATAATACGATACACACTATTTGTGTTGTACAATGACCGTTGTAGCTACAGTGAGTTAAGGTGAGAATACTCAGTCAAACTCTTATAACCACCACTGGAACAGTCACCACATTTGGTGTTGTACATTTATCGTTGTTTCATAATTTATGAATCTTACCGAAAGTTCTCAGTCCATTTGCTGCATTGCTTAGTAAGCAATAATCTCTATATATAAAAGAATAACGTGACTGACTGACTGAATGACTGACTGACTCAACATCGCCCAGCCCAAACCGCTGAAGCTAGGAAGTTGAAATTTGGTATGTAGGTTCCTCTTTCGGCGTAGACGTCCGCTAAGACGGGATTTTTGGAAATTCCTACCGGAACGGGCAAAAAGGGGAAAAGTCTCCCCCTTGGCGGCCTGCCAAAACCCCTTTGGCTAGAAAGCTGAAATTTAAGATATTGTGTTCCTTGGAGTATGGGATAACTTTTCTGGAAAGTACTTTCTGGAATTTTGGACAGGGACGTTGTAAAAATGGGGGTTAAAAAGGGGAAAAAGGGCCCCCTTGACGGCCTGCCCAAACCGCTGGAGGTAGGAAGTTGAAATTTGGTATAAAGGTTCCTCCACTATCGTAGACATCCACCAAGATGGGAGTTTTGGAAATTTTTACAGGGACGGGCAAAAAGGGGAAAAAATCTCCCCCTTGACGACCTGCTCAAACTGCAGGAGCTATGAAGTTGAAATTTGGTATGTAGGTTCCTCGACCGGTGTAGACGTCCGTTGAGACGGCATTTTTGGAAATTCTTATCGGGAGGGGCAAAAAGGGGACAAAAAAAGTACCTTTTTCCAAAAAAAGTACCTTTTTCCAAAAAAAGTACATTTTTCCAAAAAAAGTACATTTTTCCAAAAAAAAATTCCTTTTTCCAAAAAAAGAACCTTTTTCCAAAAAAAAGTACCTTTTTCCAAAAAAAGTACCTTTTTCCAAAAAAAGTACCTTTTTGCAAAAAAAGTACCCTTTTCCAAAAAAAAGTACCTTTTTCCAAAAAAAGTACCTTTTTTCAAAAAAAGTACCTTTTTCCAAAAAAGTACCTTTTCCCGAAAAAAGTAAATTTTCCCGAAAAAAGTACATTTTTCCAAAAAAAGTGCCTTTTTCCAAAAAAAATTCCTTTTTCCAAAAAAGTACCTTTTCCAAAAAAGTACCTTTTCCCCAAAAACATACATTTTTCCAAAAAAATACCTTTTTCAAAAAAAAGGATCTTTTCCCAAAAAAAGTACCTTTTTCTATGTTCCTTTTCCCAAAAAACATACATTTTTTCAAAAAAATACCTTTTTAAAAAAAAGTACCTTTTCCAAAAAAAGTACCTTTTCCCAAAAAAAGTACCTTTTCCCAAAAAAAAGTACCTTTTTCTAAAAAAATTTTCCTTTTCCAAAGAAGTACCTTTTCCAAAAAAAGTACCTTTTTCCAAAAAACATACATTTTTCCAAAAAAACACCTTTTTTAAAAAAATACCTTTTCCAAAAAAAGTACAAATAAAGTACTTTGTAAAAACAAAGTATCTTTTTCCAAAAAATTTCGTTTTTCCAAAAAGTACCATTTAA
This sequence comes from Leucophora obtusa, assembly GCA_949987735.1. Lineage (NCBI taxonomy): Eukaryota > Metazoa > Arthropoda > Insecta > Diptera > Anthomyiidae > Leucophora > Leucophora obtusa. The sequence goes on from OX465295.1 coordinate 145,015,251, forward strand.
AATAATATAGAATTTCAAAAAAACTACTTTTTTTCCTCCCCCCACGGATATCTCCACTAAAACAAGATTTCTTGATTTCTTGGCATAGACGTGCGCTAAGACGGGATTTTTGGAAATTCCCACCGGAACGGGCAAAAAGGGGAAAAGTCTCCCCATAAACAGTCTCACAAATTGGAAAAGTGCCTGCCCAAACCACTGGAGGTAAGAAGTTGAAATTTGGTATAAAGGTTCCTCCACTGTAGTAGACATCGACTAAGTTTGTATTTTTGGAATTCCCTACAGGAATGTGAGTTCCCCCTTCTGTGTAGGCGTCCGCTTAGACGGAATTTTTGAAATTCCTATCGGGAGGGGAAATAAGGTAAAAGTCTCCTCCTGACGGCTTGCCCAATCCCTTTTGGTCAACCTAAAATTTTAAATATGTATTCCTTGGAGTAGGACTAACTCACCGGCAACGTAATTTTTCTATTTTGGAAGAGGAACATAGTAAAAATGGTGGTTGAAAGGGAAAAATGTCCCCACTAACGGCCTGCCCAAACCGCTTAGGCAATGCAGTTGAATTTTGGTATGAATGATTGTTATAAATATTGTTACAGAAAAAATTATTTTGTTAAAAAATATGCTAAAAATATGCTTTTATTAAATAAAACAAAATATGCTAAAAAATCTGCTTTCGTCCAGCAGAATATGCTAAAAAGCAGTTAGCATATTTTTACAAAAAAAATATGCAATTGCCCAACTCAATCTGCTAAATCTAGCAGAAAATATGCTAAAATGGCAACACTGGTCGGGAAAGAAAACAAAACATGTTGGTAAACATTGTAAAAAAATGAGAGATTGAGTGTTTTTTTTACACATTTCCCTACAGTGTTGCCATTTCAGTGCTTTTCGGGTATTTTTTGGTGCTTTTTTCCTTCTCGTACCCGGTGATTTTTTACAAATACCCGTTTTAAAAAAGCGGGTATTTACAGTGCTTTTTCAAATTTCTGGCAGTGCTTTTAGTGCTTTTTGTACAGTTTATATTTTTGGTATTTGTTCGCGTTTTTTTTAATTTTTCTTCAATTTTCTGTCAAAGTTGAAAAAATAATACGAACTATACAAAAAATACATTTTTTCCAGTGTTTGCAGTACAATTTTAAATAGCAACTTCGTTACATTTAAACTTCAAAATTTTTAGATATTAGTTTGGTGCTTTTTACCCCTTTTTTAGTTATTTTTGAACCTTTTTTTCACCATTTTACAAAACTGAAATGTGTTTTTAAATTCTGGACTTAAATTTTTCAAAAAATTAACATCGTGCTTTTTTACCCCATTTTTACCCTTTTTACCCGTTTTAACAATGCTCACGGTGCTTTCCTGCCTTCAAGAGTTGGCGACACTGTTTCCCTATATAATAAGCATTGAGGTTGAGTGAGTTTTTTCAGATTTTTAAGAGAATTTTCAGATTTTTGAGAGGATTTAAGATATTCCAATGTTGCTTCAACATGGAAAAAATTAACGTGCCAACAAACATTTGTCAATAGTGTTTTTTAAACTAATATTGATGGTTAATATAGTTTTATTTTTTAAAGTATAGTTTATTTTAACAAAAATAATATACATTTAAATTACCAAAATGGTGAAAATGAATTATATATTATTTGTATAATAAAGTAAATTATTTACAAAATTTTCAAATAATATTAACAAAAATTATTAAAAACATAAGTTGAATTATATATTATTTGTATAATAAAATAAATTATTTAAAAAATTTTAAAATAATATTAACAAAAATTTTTAAAAACAGTAGTTGAAAAAAATTTACTACATTCATTAAAAAACCCCTAAATGGAAAATCAAACTTGACAACACTGATCAAAGAAGTTTTTTTCAAAAGCAAAAAACGAAAAAATGTTTCTTAAAATGCTCTTCCGACTCATTTTTTCTCTTAACAACATTATCAACATGTTTTATTAGCATTTCCAAGTTCGCCACACAACAACAAAATTTGGTGAGGACGGTAGTCTCTCTATAGGTTTATACTTGTTGATGAAACACAGATTTATAAATGACAACGAACCGTGAGTTTTAAATCAAAATTTTTAGCACATTTAGGGCCTGTTTATCTATTACGAAAATACTCTAAACGATAGCAATTGACAGTTACTTTCGTCAAAAATAAATGGGAAACAAAAACAAATTTTCGTTACTTTGCTTTCGTTTAGACCATTTTCGTAATACATAAACAGGGGCTTAATTCCTTTAATGCAATTAATGTATATCCCGATAAAAGTAAATTTCGAAAACTAATATACAAGTTAAATGTTACTGATAATTTAGAAAACATTATTTTCTATTGTTAGTTATACATGAATGGATGCCACTACATTGCTAGATCTATCCAAACAACAGAGTAGTATATTGGAAGATGACAAAGCAAATTGTCGTAAATTTTTTTGTTGCTTTTGTTTTTCTTTGATATTTTAAATGTTTAATAACGCTCCTAGACGAGAGCAAGAAATTCACATTGAGTTTGTAATTTAACTTAACAAATATTTCTATAGATTCTAAAAACGTAGTCCCCTGACGAATTCTTTAGGCAAGAATGAAATCCGGAGAGGGACATGCCCTCAACAGATTCTTTTTCACAATTTGTTATATAAGTTTTGCGATTGTAGCACACTTAATACCTTTAACACAATTAATGTATATCCCGATGAAAATAAATATAAAAGAAATCATAATTAATATATGATCTCGAATAGGACGAAAAACATTAATTTACTATGGTTATGTTTCATAAAAAATTATTCAACAATTTTTTTTGTGTGGACGAAGTTTTTAAGTTTTAATTTTTATTTCCAAAAAACGGATTTGCAACATATTTTCTCACATAATCTTTGTGTAATTTTATAAATTTTACATACTTCAATTAAGAACCACATTGACTTTTAATTGATACGCTGAAATCTGGTTATAAATATGCATTTATATTTAACTTATAATTTACATTTCAGCAATTTTAAATTATGCATAAAAAATATTTTTCCCATTTAATTTAAATTTTATTAAATCATATTTTTCTAGATGATTTAATTTTTGAACAATACAATAACATAACCACATTTGACAACAGTAATATAATGGCGTATACCACTGTTGGTAAGAGTGGCACAAAAGTGCCATTTGTGGCACTTTTGAATGTTCAATGGCACCTTGGCACTCTCCATAGACTTTTGGCACTTTTTAAGAAAATTTCTATATAATTTGATAAAAGGTCGATAACGCTGGTTTTTCATTAAAAGCCACGCCTACTAAGAAGGGGTAGCAAATTAAAAAACAAACGCTACAATAAAAATATCTACAATTTTCTGGACCACCTTAAAAAAATAATTGTGGTAATGTTAAACTCGGGTTACTTTTTAGATAAGTTGCCCGCCTTTTTTTTATTTTTTTTTGTCTTTTTATTCTTAAAGTAACTAAATGTATAAATATTTGAAATAAAAGCTGAACATATTTTTTTTGAAACATTAAATGTTGCTTATTTTTTTTTGGCACTTTTAAAGCTTTTTTGGCACTTTTTTGGCTTCATTTAGGCACCAAACGAAAATTCTCAAATACCATCACTGGCGTATACTCCTTTGAAATACATACAATGCATTTGATATTATTAACTACATAACACACTCATGCATACTCATATACTTGTGCTCATATGTTCACATGTGTGATTGATTGAACCAACAAGTATAAACCTATAGAGAAACTACCGTCCTCACCAAATTTTGTTGTTGTGTGGCGAACTTGGGAAAGGCTAAGAAAACATGTTGATAATGTTGTTAAGAGAAAAAATGAGTTGGAAGAGCATTTTGAGAAACATTTTTTCGTTTTTTTCTTTTAAAAAAAATTCTTTGATCAATGTTGTCAAGTTTGATTTTCCATTTAGGGGTTTTTTAATGAGTATAGTAAATTTTGTTCAACTACTGTTTTTAATAGTTTTTGTTAATATTATTTTAAAAATTTTTAAATAATTTATTTTATTATACAAATAATATATAATTCAACTTATGTTTTTAATAATTTTTGTTAATGTTATTTGAAAATTTTGTAAATAATTTATTTTATTATACAAATAATATATAATTAATTTTCACCATTCTTGTTAATTTAAATGTATATTGTTTTTGTTAAAATAAACTATTATTTTAAAAAATAAAACTATATTAACTATCAGTATTAGTTTTAAAAAACCCAAAATTGACACTATTGACAAATGTTTGTTGGCACGGAATTTTTTCAATGTTGAGGTAACATTGGAATCTCTTAAATCCTCTTAAAAATCTGAAAATTCTCTTAAAAATCTAAAAAAACTCACTCAACCTCAATGCTTTTTATATAGTGAAATGTGTAAAAAAACACTCAATCTCTCATTTTTTTACAATGTTTACCAACATGTTTTAGTTTTCTTTCCCGACTTCACGAACAAAAATAAAGAGTAAAGGTTAACATAGCAAGAGTTGTATAGATACCCACTGGTTATATATAACAAGGAGACTTTATGCCACTCATATGTCTCTTAAGGCACATCTACACGAGAGAGAAAACTTCTAGAGATAGACCAAAAACACCTCTAATTAGCACTATTGTGAATTATTTAAGCTATTTAGGGTTGTTTTTTCCTCTATATAGCAATTTCCTCTCTCGTGTAGATGTGCCTTTAGTTTACTGCAAACATAATATACAATTCTAAACGATGAACTAACGAGCTACTAATAACGTTCAATATCTCAGTTGAATAAAGAAAACAAAATTTTAATAATTTAAAAATTTTATTTTTTTTTTGCAAAAAAGAGTCAGAAGAGCCATTGATTGCCTTTGTTAGTTGTACTCTTTGATATTACAAAATGTAGTGAAAACCAGCAAAAATAACAATAGAGTTGACAACATTGGTGAGAGTATGAGAGAGAAAAAATGAGAGAATAACAAAAACCGGCATTAAAATAAAATAGATTCTATCTCACAACACCTACGCCCAGCGATTTTTAAATGTCAAATTGTATGGAAAAAATCGCTGCTCTCTTATTCTGGGCCTACACATACCCAGGAAAATTTTTGCCGATCTTAGCAGTGTAAATTGTTATTTTCGATTCACTAAAATATAGCTGAAATTTTGTAAATTTAAGAGATTTGTTCTTGCTGTTTGTATTTTTCTAATTTTTAGGAAATGATCCGCTGAGTTCAGCTGTTTTTATAGCAAAATTTTTGGAAGACTTTTATAAAGGGTTCTTCAATAAGAGCGCTACAAAAGTTTTTTTAAATAAAACAAAAACGGTTTTGGATATCAATGAAATTCTTTATTCCTGTGAAAGTACGTTCGATGCCATTATGTATGGAAATCGATCTCTTTTACATGGCCACCATGGGCACGCTTGCAGAAGTCCAGACGCTGATCCCAATTTTCGACGGTTTTCAAGCATAAATCGGCCGATATTCGTACGAAGTTCATCAATCGTCGCTGGCTTGTTGGCATAGACCATAGATTTGACGTAGCCCCACAGGAAATAGTCCAACGGCGTCAAATCGCACGACCGAGGCGGCCAATCGACTGGACCATTTCGTGAGATAACACGTTCTCCAAACTTGGTTTGCAATAAATTGATTGTGACATTCGCTGTGTGGCTTGTGGCGACGTCCTGTTGGAACCACATGTCCTCCAAGTCCATATCATCCAATTGGGACCAAAAATATTCTGTTATCATTGAACGGTAGTGATTCCCATTCACAGTAACGTGCCGGTCTTGATCATCACGGAAGAAGTACGGTTAATGACGCCGCCGGCCCATAAACCGCACCAAACCGTAATTTTTTCGGGATGCAATGATGACTCATGGAGTACGTGTAGATTGCTGTCTGACCAATAACGCATATTTTGTTTATTGACGAAGCCATTCATTATGACGACCATAAATTGGACGTAGCGCTCTTAATGTTGAGGTCACTGACTCCGAATTTCGGTAGTAAATTTTAATAATTTCGACTCGTTGTTGGCTCGTATATCTTTCCATCATGAAATGGCAATCCTTACTGAAGAGAAATGTCAAAAGAGCGGCAAGAAATATGGCGTCGTTTGCTGTCCATGTCTTTCTACTTTTGTAGCGTCCCTGTTGAAGAACCCTTTATTAGTGTATGAACAATTGAAAAAATTTATCGAATGAACTAGTGAACTAAAAGAATACATTAGCTTAAAAATAAAATTGATTGAAAGGAACTGTGAACTATAATGCCCAGTTATTGTCATTTTTATTCCGATTGTTTGTTTGTACAAAATGTTTCATTTTGTATGGAAATTTCCGGGTGTCCTGACATTTTTACTCACAATTTCTAAACAGATTCGACAATTTTTAACACCAAACTGGTTATAACAAACAATTTGAATAAAAATAAGCAAATGATAGTGCGTCTTTGTTACGTGAACGTGATTAAAATTTCAAGAGGACATCAAATTAAAACCCAAGCTAGGTTTGCAAAACCCTTTGAGGATTTTGTTTAAGCAACAAGCTAGCCGCGATGATTATTTTGCAAGGACTTCTAAAACCGCAGAATCTATTTTTGTTCAATATACTGCAAGAATCTTGTTGGGACGAATTTATATATGTATTTAATTTACAATCACTTCCAGAATAAATTTTGGAGACAACTTGGAAAGATATGCTGCTATGCTGCCCATCGCGATTTTAACGTATAGGCCGCTATAGATGAATACATTTTTTGCTTGAAATATTTTCCTTTTAATTGCTTCTTTACTAAGCCATAGCATTTATTAAGGCCGATTTTGCTTTCAGCGATTCAATTAGCCTAAACCTTAAAAAATCGTAAAAATCCATACAAAATGCGAACAATGGTTTTAATATCAAGTTTTATTAATCAAATTTTAAGCCTAAATATGAATTCACGTCCTGTGCCTACATTTCACCACAAACAATTTATATTGATTGCATTTAAAAATATTCGTTTATAAAAAAAATAAATGGAAAAGCGCAAAATTTTAAAGACATTTAGCGAAAAATCTGCACCTTAGATTGAAAAATAAAGTACGCCATTGTAATCAGCATGTTCGAAATATATAGAACTGATGCTCAGATCTCCATTAATTTTTTTAAGTGTCATGCAGTGTTATTTATACCAATTTCATTGTACTAACATTATTGATATTTAGTAAATCTTTTAACTTATTTTAGCAAATCGATTTTGAATTGCAACAATTTTTATAAAATTTATTTAAGATCAATGGGGGAATATTTAGTTGATCTCTTATTTTTAAGTAAATGAATGTTCTTTTTAGTTTGACTCTAGATCATAAATTAATATCACTTTCTGTTTAAATTATTTTCAAATCAAAGAAAGATGATACAATTTTTACAAGTAAATTACAAAGAATAAAAATATATTTGAAAGAATTCGATAAGACCAGCAATACAGAATACGTATTTTCGGCTTTCGCTACAAAGCCATCATCAGTGTATTTCGTCTTGTGTGGGCTAATATTTTAATGTTGTCTACTTATGTGACCGCTGAAAGAAAATCTAATTTCGTATCAGCAACTCAACTTAGACTAACATCAAAGAAAATTTAACAATTCTATTTTTATCCTTTGATATTATTACTCTATTTTGCTTTGAACCTTAATTCTTAAGATATCTCAGCTGATTCTATTCAACTCTGTGTATGATAACCACAGATTTTTGAATTACAACGAACCGTTAAATTTAAATGTATATTTTTTAAATTATATTTTTGCACCGTGTCAATGGCTTAAAAATAATAATCCCCCATTCATCTTAAAACACATTGACACGGTACAAAAATATAATTAAAATAATATACATTTAAATTTAAATTTAACGGTTCGCCCTTTTTCAAATCCCACAATCCCGGGAATTTCGTGCGGGATTTCCCGGGATTTTTTTATACCTTTACAGTAGTTTTAGCTAGTATATTAAAATTTTGGAAGCTTTACTTCAATTAAAAACATTCATTGTTTTAAAAATAATTTAAATAAAAAATATTTAAAATTAAAAAATGCGATTTAAAATTTAATAATATAATATATAATATAAAAAATATTATTTAGGCTGAATTTTTTGGGTTTAGTTAAACCGAAAACAAATTTTATTAGATATTATCAAGTTTAAATACCAACAAAAATACTCGTACCTCGGAAATTTTATATTTTTTAATGATGGTCTCTGTTCAAATAAAGCAATATTCATACACAACATTTCAACATCAGTATTTCAGCTCCAAATACCTTTAAAAAAAACTCGGCATTAAAATTAAAAAAAAAAATTATAATATTTTCGTATTTTCAATTGATGTAAGTGTTTTGAGTTTTTATTACTTCAAATAATTTCCTTTAAATTTCATTTGCTATTCTTTTATTTCAGTTGTATTTTTCAAATTTTATGTTTTTGTTAGATTAAATATTGTTGACCTTTGGTATTATTATATTTTTAGTATTGTTTGGCTTTAGATCATAAATTTAAAAAAAATCCAAATATTTTGTATTTTATTTTTCAATATTTTATTTTTTAATTTTCTTCCGATATTTCGATTTGCATCGCAAATCATCCTCTGGGATATTTAAAAAAACAATGTATTAAAAATTATATTTTTTTTAACGGGACTGAGTTGAAAACTTCTCGCTGCACTTAAAGCTTACTATTATTTTTAAAATAATGCATCAGATGCTTTTTCAAATTATTTTGGATTTTTCATATGTTAATTTAAAAAAAAAATGCAACAATAAAAATTAAATAATTTTTTTTAAGTAGTTGTGCCATAAAAAATTACTATTCAAAAAATACCAATTAAAGTTAATAAACTATTTAATAATATTTTAGTGCCAGGTAAAAAATGTCCATATATGAACACTTATGGTTCAACCATATATATGTGGATCCGAAAAATGAGGTAACACCTAAGTATATGTTCATATATGGACATATATGAACATATACATTTATTAAATATATGCGAATAAATGCGAACGTTGCTGTCCTTTATTATAAGTTTGTACTATAGATATAAATTTATTCATGACATTCCTTTTACACATATGGAAAAATGTATTCTTTCAAATATGTTCATATACGAGTCCCATTTGGATAAATGGAATAACATATACTTCAATATTTGTCCATATATGAGTGCCCTTTCCATATATGAAATAACAGATGCCTCCATATATTTCTGTATATGAAATCTTTTTCCATATATGGAATCACATATACTTCCATATATGTTCATATGAAATCCATATATGTTCATAAAAAATTCATATTTGTTTATAAAAAATCCATATTTGTTCATATGTTTTCATACATAAACCATATATGAAAATATTTGAGCGTATATGAACATTTTTCACCGGGTGTTTATTTTTATAAAAAGATTTAGACGATTTGCCTAAAAATTTGTGTGAAAAATACTCACTTTTAAACTTTTTAATAAATAGACGAATACTTCTGAAAATCTGCATAGAAACAAAATATCTAGAAATAGAAATTTTTGGATTCCATATTTAATCAAAAAATCGATCTTAGTTCCGATTCTAAAGCTGGTCCGATACAAATTTGCACCCATTAACAATTCCATTATATCATGAAAGAATTTAGGATTCAATTTGTTTAACTTAAACGGTTAAACAAATTGAATCCGCGAATTATTATTTAATTAATGTATTTCTAAGAGTTGTTTTAAAATTAAGACGGTCGTCCATACAAATATATTACCTGCATATTAGTTCGCTATTTAAACTGTTAAACGAATTGATCTCGAAAAAGTGGAAGATATGGATATTTTATATTAAGCCCTTATTTCAGAATATGTGTATTAAGTAGATTTTTTCATGACTGCAACCAAAAGATGAACTTTGTCGTAAGTTTTTTTTAATAGATATCGAGTTTTTCAAGTAAACATACGTCGGATATATTAATTTTCTAACGAGCGGGAATTCCCGGGATCCCGGGAAATTCAGAAAAAATCCCGCTGTCCCGGGAAATGAAAAAGTCCGGGAAAAGAAGAACCCTACTTCTAACCCTGTACTGCTCATATATTAAAAACATTTTTTGTAAGCTGTGCAAACCACTCAGTGAAAATTTAAGATTAAATTCTTTTCTTTTTATCTCATTTAAAGGCTTTACCTCGGCAAATAATATGTTTGAATTGTAAAAGACTCGCAAAAGTTCCCAAATTTGTTTAAGTTTTAGAGGAATTTTGAAGTTTTTTTCTATTAAACTCTTCATACATATTTTTTAATAAATAAGTAATATACTAAAATTAATATTCCAAAATGTTGAAAACTGCAATACACTTACGTATCTCGGAACATATGTAAATTTTGGGCGTGGTACAATTTTGAAATGAAAAAAAGGTGAAAAAATACCCATTTTTCATAGATCACGATCTCGGAATAATAAAAATTGCTTACACATCATTAAACCAATGTTTTTGATAATGGACTCATACCACTTTCAAAATAAATGATTCAAATATTGGTTAATAAAATGAATCTACCTTGCTCAAAAACTATCAAGAAATTAGAAAATATAATTTTAAAATAAACAAGTTACTATATTTTGTTAAACACTCCACCCCACCAGGTGAGTATTATTTACTAATTTATCAAAACAGATTTTCAAAATAAAATTTTCCATTTGATTTTGACATTTAAAGTGTCTATTCCTGCAAAAATCTGTAACTCTTACTTGTGACTGTATTCTCCTGGTTGTTGTTCAAAATTCACAATAAATTATACATATTATTTTTTTGAAAACTTTAAAAAATTCAGACCCGGTATCGACAAAAATTATCATATAGAGACAATCTGACCATAAAATATAAACAATTATTACAATTTAATGGAAAATCACTGATGAAGCCTGTCAATAGAAAAAGGCAGAAACTAGATCTAGTCTTATTTGCAACTTAATGTGTTTATAACTTTTAGGAAAAAGGTTTATTCTTCTCCTTAACCTCAAACCTACTAATTAAAATGAATAAAAATAAATATTAATTGCAGCTGGTCTATATGACGCGTTTGAAAAAACAACACTATACTAAAAATAATAATATTGACAAATGAGATTTGAAATATTTTAATTTTATTATTATATTGTATGGAAATTTGTGACTTTCAATCTTAAAAATAGTCTTATGACAGTCATAACTAGTCACATGTAGGAATAGGCACATAAGTCTTCTTCCTATACCTACTGGCTGCGATTTTTTTTAAAGTAGATTTGATTTATTATAATAATTGATTTGTTATAATAATTTATCCACTTAAGTCTTTCAAAAGTTTGGAAAATTCTCGAAACTTTTAGAGCTTAGTGTATATGATGTACATGTCGTTATATTGACTACATTTAAATTGGCGGTTAAATCTGTTTTTTAATATCACAATTACCCAATGTATTGCACATATTTTAACTTTTTTGCGTGCGAATGTTAAAAATTGCAATCAATGCACTGAGGCATTAATTTGTAAACTCATTTTAAACGTATTCCTTTTTTTAAATTTTGCTATATTTTTTAACATCAAACATTCGTATGTTTTTTTTTAGTTTTTGTTTTTTGAATGGATGAGTTTTATTTTATTTCATTCAGGATTTTTCCTTCATTGAGGTGACATGTCTGGTTTATGCTGTGGTTAAATTTAAAGTAATTTTACTTATTATGAAAATTTGTGCACTCAAAAATATAATTTATCATATTCTACTTTGGAGTTACAAAATGTAGGTAAGTAATTTATAAATACTACGTTATATGCATACACAGTAAGTATTAAACGTTTAGTATGACTTTAAGTTAAATAATTTGTAAATTTCCCTAAAGAATCAAAAAATGTTTGCATTTCTATTACGAATGAATTTTTTTTTAACAAAATTATTATAAGTTGTAGAAAGACAGTAATGAAACCTCAAAAAGTATATAATACCTTAAGGCATTGACTCGTTCATAACGTATAAATGACACTGAAAGAAAAACGATTTACCAAAAACTTTGTTGGTGAAAAGGTAAAAATAGCTGAAATTGCTACTAAAATTAAATTAAAAAGGCCTTGCGGTAAATTTTTCTAAGCTATACAGAATCTTATTAGCAAAATAAAAATACAAACTCTAGTATTTACTTATTTTTAGTTAGATTTCAGGCAAAAGCAAACTATGTTGGTTGTTGTCGCAGCTAACGGAAGAAAAAAAAATAACACTGCATACACTCATAAAAAAAGTTAGTACAAAAGTCTGTTAAACGCGTTCTGATTCTATTGAATTAATTTTTCTGTTATTTTGTCCTAAAATTTGGGATTGAACTAATATTTTTTGTAAATCTAATTCAGCATTACAATTGCTTTCATCCGTATTTGAACTAACTTTTCATGCTAAATTTTAGTAATTTGTGTTTCTTAACTTTACAAATTTTTCAGCTAATTTAAACCACAAATATTTCCTAATTATTATATTTTTGTGTCTCTGCTATCAATATCACATAGAGATGGCGCTATATTTAAAATTTTTTTATTATATAATCGTACAACAACTTTTATCTCATAAACTAATCGCGATAGAGCAAAATGAACAAAAATTCGTCACTTTTCACCTAACTACATATAAGTTAATCCTTATGAAACACATGTACTCCCAATAATAAATATGGGCCCGTCTAGGGTCAGATCGGACCCTAACAACTTTCATAATTTTCGAAAATATATCACTTCAAATGAATAAAAAAAATAAATTCTCCTCTTGAAAAAATTGTTATTTTGTGTAACTTGATACATAATTTAATTTTCTCTATTTACACAAAAAAGACCTACTAGGAAATTTACGAAATAACATTTATCAGATTTTTAATCGTAATTCTCTGTAGTCCCAATCTTATTTTTAACGGTTCAAAAGGTGGTGTCAAAAGTGTTATTATCAATTTTAGTTTTGTCGTTCAGATTCTAAATTAAAGCTTTGTTTATCATGCATTTATTCACTGAAAATATTATTACAGTAACTGACTGTAGTTTATTCAAAAAGTTATCCGTACATTTATTTTTAAATGCTTATAGAGTTAAAATACAAAGAAATTTTTTTTTTAACTGTTTTTGTCGTTTATTTAAAAAATAAATTACATATAAATACGGATTTTCTGTTACAGTTAATATTTTCATTTAAAATGTTTTGTTAAAAAAAGAATTCCTTTTCGATTTCTAGGTCAGTTAAAAAAACAAAATAAACTAAATATCATTTATTGTTACGGATTTTGTAGTTAAATTTTTGAAATTAAAAAAAACGAAATAAATGAAAAATCAGTATTTTTTAAGGATTTTGAAGTTTATTTATTAATATTTAAAAATAAATGAAAAGTTCTTTTGATTAAAATGAAAATTTAGTAGACCGGTTTTCAAGTGATTTTTCATTTATTTTAAAATACATTTTCAGTTAATTTAAACTACAATCTATTTTGAGTGTTGTTTTCTCTTTGGAAAGAC